>OX422222.1:194071794-194582443 GCA_949130495.1 Sambucus nigra | reverse complement strand
AAAACACGAAACATCCCCCAAACGGCCCCGTGGGTGGCACTAACACCTCCCACGGGACCAACGTAACTCATAGAAACTGACCTCGCAGCCGCGGGAATCCCGGTTTGAGAGTAATACGGTAATTTGTATATTTCAAGACTTAGTCTTAAAAACATGACGTTAAAGGGTGAAAACACGAAACAACCCACGAACGGCCCCGTGGGTGGCACCAACACCTCCCACGGGACCAACGTAACTCGTAGGAACTGACCTCGTAGCCGCGGGAATCCAGATTTGGAGAGTAATACGGTAATTTGTATATTTCAAGACTTAGGCTTTAAAACATGACGTTAAAGGGTGATAACTCGAAACAGCCCCCGAACGGCCCCGTGGGTGGCACCAACACCTCCCACGGGACAAACGTAACTCGTAGGAACTGACCCCGCAGCCGCGGGTCTCCCGGTTTGAGAGTAATACGGTAATTTTCTTATTTCTAGACTTAGGCCTAAAAACATGACGTTAGAGGGTGAAAAGTCGAAACAGCCCCCGAATGGCCCCGTGGGCGGCACCAACACCTCCCACGGGACCAACGTAACTCGTAGTAACTGACCTCGCATCCGCGGGTCTCCCAGTTTGAGAGTACGACGGTAATTTGCTTATTTCTAGACTTAGGCTTATAAACATGACGTTGAGGGTGAAAACTCGAAACAACCCTCGAACGGCCCCGTGGGTGGCACCAACACCTCCCACGGGACCAACATAACTCGTAGGAACTGACCTCGTAGCCGTGGGAATCCCGGTTTGAGAGTAATACGGTAATTTATATATTTCAAGACTTAGGCTTATAAACATGACGTTAAAGGGTGAAAACTCGAAACAGCCCCCGAACGGCCCCGTGGGTGGAACCAACACCTCCCATGGGACCAACGTAACTCGTAGGAACTGACCGCACAGCCGCGGGTCTCCCAGATTGAGAGTACGACGGTAATTAGTATTATTTCTAGACTTAGGCTTAAAAACATGATGTTAGAGGGTGAAAACTCGAAACAGCCCCCGAACGGCCCCGTGGGTTGCACCAACACCTCCCACAGGATCAACGTAACTCGTAGGAACTGACCTCGCAGCCGCGGGTCTCCCGATTTGAGAATACGACTGTAATTTGCGTATTTCTACACTTAAACAAAATATGGCGTTAGAGGGTGAAAACTCGAAACAGCCCCCAAACGGCCCCGTGGGTGGCACTAACACCTCCCACGGGACTAACGTAACTCGTAGGAACTGACTTCGTAGCCGCGGGAATCCCGGTTTGAGAGTAATACGGTAATTTGTATATTTCAAGATTTAGGCTTAAAAACATGACGTTAAAGGGTGAAAACTCGAAACAGCCCCCGAACGGCCCCGTGGGTGGCACCAACACCTCCCACGGGACCAACGTAACTCGTAGGAACTGACCCCAAAGCCGCGGGTCTCCCAGATTGAGAGTACGACGGTAATTAGTATTATTTCTAGACTTAGGCTTAAAAACATGATGTTAGAGGGTGAAAACTCGAAACAGCCCCCGAACGGCCCCGTGGGTGGCACCAACACCTCCCACGGGACCAACGTAACTCGTACGAACTGACCTCGCAGCCGCGAGTCTCCCGGTTTGAGAATACGACCGTAATTTGCGTATTTCTACACTTAAGCAAAACATGGCGTTAAAGGGTGAAAACTCGAAACAGCCCCCGAATGGCCCCGTGGGTGGCACCAACACCTCCCACGGGACCAACATAACTCGTAGGAACTGACCCCGTAGCCGCGGGTCTCCCGGTTTGAGAGTACGACAGTAATTTGCTTATTTCTAGACTTAGGCTTAAAAACATGACGTTAGAGGGTGAAACCTCAAATCAGCCCCCGAACTGGCCCCGTGGGTGGCACCAACACCTCCCACGGGACCAACGTAACTCGTAGGAATAGACCTCGCAGCCGCGGGTCTCCCGGTTTGAGAATACGACCGTAATTTGCGTATTTCTACACTTAAGCAAAACATGGCGTTAGAGGGTGAAAACTCGAAACATCCCCCAAACGGCCCAGTGGGTGGCACTAACACCTCCCACGGGACCAACGTAACTCGTAGGATTTGACCTCGTAGCCGCGGGAATCCCGGTTTGAGAGTAATACGGTAATTTGTATATTTCAAGACTTAGTCTTAAAAACATGACGTTAAAGGGTGAAAACTCGAAACAGCCCCCGAACGGCCCCGTTGGTGGCAACAACACCTCCCACGGGACCAACGTAACTCGTAGGAACTGACCTCGCTGCCGCGGGTCTCCCGGTTTGAGAGTACGACGGTAATTTGCGTATTTCTAGACTCAGGCTTAAAAACTTGGCGTTAGAGGGTGAAAACTCGAAACAGCCCCCAAACGGCCCCGTGGGTGGCACCAACACCTCCCACGGGACCAACGTAACTCATAGGAACTGACCTCGCAGCCGTGGGAATCCCGATTTGAGAGTAATACGGTAATTTGTATATTTCAAGACTTAGTCTTAAAAACATGACGTTAAAGGGTGAAAACACGAAACAACCCACGAACGGCCCCGTGGGTGGCACCAACACCTCCCACGGGACCAACGCAACTCGTAGGAACTGACCTCGCAACCGCGGGTCTCCCGGTTTGAGAGTACGGCAGTAATTTGCTTATTTCTAGACTTAGGCTTAAAAACATGACGTTAGAGGGTGGAAACTCGAAACAGCCCCCGAACGGCCCCGTGGGTGGCACCAACACCTCCCACGGGACCAACGTAACTCGTAGGAACTGACCCCGCAGCCACAGGTCTCCCGGTTTAAGAGTACGACGGTAATATGCGTATTTCTAGACTTAGGCTTAAAGACATGGCGTTAGAGGGTGAAAACTCGAAACAGCCCCCAAACGGCCCCGTGGGTGGTACCAACACCTCCCACGGGACCAACATAACTCGTAAGAACTGACCTCGCAGCCACGGGTCTCCTGGTTTGAGAGTACGACGGTAATTTGCTTATTTCTAGACTTAGGCATAAAAACATGACGTTAGAGGGTGAAAACTCGAAACAGCCCCCGAACGGCCCCGTGGGTGGCACCAACACCTCCCACGGGACCAACATAACTCGTAGGAACTGACCTCGCAGCCGCGGGTCTCCCGGTTTGAGAATATGACCGTAATTTGCGTATTTCTACACTTAAGCAAAACATTGCGTTAAAGGGTGAAAACTCGAAACAGCCCCCGAACGGCCCCGTGGGTTGCACCGACACCTCCCACGGGACCAACGTAACTCGTAGTAACTGACCCCGCAGCCGTGGGTCTCCCAATTTGAGAGTACGAGGGTAATTTGCGTATTTCTACACTTAACCAAAACATGGTGTTAGAGGGTGAAAACTCGAAACAGCCCCCAAACGTCCCCGTGGGTGGCACTAACACCTCCCACGGGACCAACGTAACTCGTAGGAACTGACCTCGCAGCCGTGGGTCTCCGGGTTTGAGAGTAATACGGTAATTTGTAAATTTCAAGACATAGGCTTAATAACATGACGTTATAGGGTGAACACTCGAAACAGCCCCCGAACGGCCCCGTGGGTGGCACCAACACTTCCTACGGGACCAACGTAACTCGTAGGAACAGACCTCGCAGCCGCGGGTCTCCCGGTTTGAGAGTACGACGGTAATTTGCTTATTTCTAGACTTAGGCTTAAAAACATGACGTTAGAGGGTGAAAACTCGAAACAGGCCCCGAATGGCCTCGTGGGTGGCACCAACACCTCCCACGGGACCAACGTAACTCGTAGGAACTGACCTCGTAGCCGCGGTAATCCCGGTTTGAGAGTAATATGGTAATTTGTATATTTCTAGACTTAGGCTTAAAAACATGACGTTAAAGGGTGAAAACTCGAAACTGCCACCAAACGGCCCCGTGGGTGGCACCAACACCTCCCACGGGACAAACGTAACTCGTAGGAGCTGACCCCGCAGCCGCGGGTCTCCCGGTTTGAGAGTACGATGGTAATTTGCTTATTTCTAGACTTAGGCTTAAAAACATTACGTTAGAGGGTGAAAAGTCGAAACAACCCCTTAATGGCCCCGTGGGTGGCACCAACACCTCCCACGGGACCAACGTAACTCGTAGGAACTGACCTCGTAGCCGTGGGAATCCCGGGTTGAGAGTAATACCGTAATTTGTATATTTCAAGACTTAGGTTTAAAAACATGACGTTAAAGGGTGAAAACTCGAAACAGCCCCCGAACGGCCCCATGGGTGGCACCAACACCTCCCACGGGACCAACGTAACTCGTAGGAACTGACCCCGCAGCCGCGGGTCTCCTGGTTTGAGAGTACGACGGTAATTAGTATTATTTCTAGACTTAGGCTAAAAAACATGACGTTAGAGGTTGAAAACACGAAACAGCCCCCGAACGGCCCCGTGGGTGGCACCAACACCTCCCACGGGAGCAACGTAACTCGTACGAACTGACCTCGCAGCCGGGAGTCTCCCGGTTTGAGAATACGACCGCAATTTGCGTATTTCTACACTTAAACAAAACATGGCGTTAAAGGGTGAAAACTCGAAACAGCCCCCGAATGGCCCCGTGGGTGGCACCAACACCTCCCACGGGACCAACGTAACTCGTAGGAACTGACCCCGTAGCCACGGGTCTCCCGGTTTGAGAGTACGACAGTAATTTGCTTATTTCTAGACTTAGGCTTAAAAACATGACGTTAGAGGGTGAAAACTCAAAACAGCCCCCGAACTGGCACCGTGGGTGGCACCAACACCTCCCACGGGACCAACGTAACTCGTAGGAACTGACCTCGCAGCCACGGGTCTCCCGGTTTGAGAATACGACCGTAATTTGCGTATTTCTACACTTAAGCAAAACATGGCGTTAGAGGGTGAAAACTCGAAACATCCCCCCAACGGC
Organism: Sambucus nigra; assembly: GCA_949130495.1. Classification (NCBI taxonomy): domain Eukaryota; kingdom Viridiplantae; phylum Streptophyta; class Magnoliopsida; order Dipsacales; family Adoxaceae; genus Sambucus; species Sambucus nigra. The sequence goes on along the minus strand of OX422222.1, from coordinate 194,577,532 downwards.
CCCGTGGGTGGCACTAACACCTCCCACGGGACCAACGTAACTCGTAGGAACTGACCTCGTACCCGCGGGAATCCCGGTTTGAGAGTAATACGGTAATTTGTATATTTCAAGACTTAGGCTTAAAAACATGACGTTAAAGGGTGAAAACTCGAAACAGCCCCCGAACGGCCCCGTTGGTGGCAACAACACCTCCCACGGGACCAACATAACTCGTAGGAACTGACCTCGCAGCCGCGGGTCTCCCGGTTTGAGAGTACAACGGTAATTTGCGTATTTCTAGACTTAGGCTTAAAAACTTGGCGTTAGAGGGTGAAAACTCGAAACAGCCCCCAAACGGCCCCGTGGGAGGCACCAACACCTCCCACGGGACCAACGTAACTCGTAGGAACTGACCTCGTAGCCGCGGGTCTCCCGGTTTGAGAGTATGATGGTAATTTGCCTATTTCTAGACTTAGGCTTAAAAAATGACGTTAGAGAGTGAAAACTCGAAACAGCCGCCGAATGGCCCCGTGGGTGGCACTAACACCTCCCACGGGACCAACGTAACTCGTAGGAACTGACGTCGCAGCCGCGGGAATCGCTGTTTGAGAGTAATACGGTAATTTGTATATTTCAAGACTTAGTCTTAAAAACATGACGTTACAGGGTGAAAACTCGAAACAACCCACGAACGGCCCCGTGGGTGGCACCAAAACCTCCCACGGGACCAACGTAACTCGTAGGAACTGACCTCGCAACCGCGGGTCTCCTGGTTTGAGAGTACGGCGGTAATTTGCTTATTTCTAGACTTAGGCTTAACAACATGACGTTAGAGGGTGGAAACTCGAAACAGCCCTCGAACGGCCCCGTGGGTGGCAACAACACCTCCCACGGGACCAACGTAACTTGCAGGAACTGACCCCGCAGTCGCAGGTCTCCCGGTTTGAGAGTACGACGGTAATTTGCGTATTTTTTGACTTAGGCTTAAAGACATGGCGTTAGAGGGTGAAAACTCGAAACAGCCCCCAAACGGCCCCGTGGGTGGCACCAACACCTCCCACGGGACCAACGTAACTCATAGGAACTGACCTCGCAGCCATGGGAATCCCGGTTTGAGAGTAATACGGTAATTTGTATATTTCAAGACTTAGTCTTAAAAACATGACGTTAAAGGGTGAAAACACGAAACAACCCACGAACGGCCCGTGGGTGGCACCAACACCTCCCACGGGTAGAAACTGACCTCGCAACCGCGGGTCTCCCGGTTTGAGAGTACGGCGGTAATTTACTTATTTCTAGACTTAGGCTTAAAAACATGACGTTAAAGGGTGGAAACTCGAAACAGCGCCCGAACGGCCCCGTGGGTGGCACCAACACCTCCCACGGGACCAACGTAACTCGTAGGAACTGACCCCGCAGCCGCAGGTCTCCCGGTTTGAGAGTACGACGGTAATTTGCGTATTTCTAGACTTAGGCTTAAAGACATGGCGTTAGAGGGTGAAAACTCGAAACAGCCCCCAAACGGCCCCGTGGGTGGCACCAACACCTCCCACGGGACCAACATAACTCGTAAGAATTGACCTCGCAGCCGCGGGTCTCCTGGTTTGAGAGTACGACGGTAATTTGCTTATTTCTAGACTTAGGCATAAAAACATGACGTTAGAGGGTGAAAACTCGAAACAGCCCCCGAACGGCCCCGTGGGTGGCACCAACACCTCCCACGGGACCAACATAACTCGTAGGAACTGACCTCGCAGCCGCGGGTCTCCCGGTTTGAGAATATGACCGTAATTTGCGTATTTCTACACTTAAGCAAAACATGGCGTTAAAGGGTGAAAACTCGAAACAGCCCCCGAACGGCCCCGTGGGTTGCACCGACACCTCCCACGGGACCAACGTAACTCGTAGTAACTGACCCCGCAGCCGTGGGTCTCCCAATTTGAGAGTACGAGGGTAATTTGCGTATTTCTACACTTAACCAAAACATGGTGTTAGAGGGTGAAAACCCGAAACAGCCCCCAAACGGCCCCGTGGGTGGCACTAACACCTCCCACGGGACCAACGTAACTCGTAGGAACTGACCTCGCAGCCGTGGGTCTCCGGGTTTGAGAGTAATACGGTAATTTGCATATTTCAAGACATAGGCTTAATAACATGACGTTATAGGGTGAACACTCGAAACAGCCCCCGAACGGCCCCGTGGGTGGCACCAATACTTCCTACGGGACCAACGTAACTCGTAGGAACAGACCTCGCAGCCGCGGGTCTCCCGGTTTGAGAGTACGACGGTAATTTGTTTATTTCTAGACTTAGGCTTAAAAACATGACGTTAGAGGGTGAAAACTCGAAACAGGCCCTGAATGGCCTCGTGGGTGGCACCAACACCTCCCACGGGACCAACGTAACTCGTAGGAACTGACCTCGTAGCCGCGGTAATCCCGGTTTGAGAGTAATATGGTAATTTGTATATTTCTAGACTTAGGCTTAAAAACATGACGTTAAAGGGTGAAAACTCGAAACAGCCCCCAAACGGCCCCGTGGGTGGCACCAACACCTCCCACGGGACAAACGTAACTCGTAGGAGCTGACCCCGCAGCCGTGGGTCTCCCGGTTTGAGAGTACGATGGTAATTTGCTTATTTCTAGACTTAGGCTTAAAAACATTACGTTAGAGGGTGAAAAGTCGAAACAGCCCCTTAATGGCCCCGTGGGTGGCACCAACACCTCCCACGGGACCAACGTAACTCGTAGGAACTGACCTCGTAGCCGTGGGAATCCTGGGTTGAGAGTAATACCGTAATTTGTATATTTCAAGACTTAGGTTTAAAAACATGACGTTAAAGGGTGAAAACTCGAAACAGCCCCCGAACGGCCCCATGGGTGGCACCAACACCTCCCACGGGACCAACGTAACTCGTAGGAACTGACCCCGCAGCCGCGGGTCTCCCTGTTTGAGAGTACGACGGTAATTAGTATTATTTCTAGACTTAGGCATAAAAACATGACGTTAGAGGGTGAAAACTCGAAACAGCCCCCGAACGGCCCCGTGGGTGGCACCAACACCTCCCACGGGACCAACATAACTCGTAGGAACTGACCTCGCAGCCGCGGGTCTCCCGGTTTGAGAATATGACCGTAATTTGCGTATTTCTACACTTAAGCAAAACATGGCGTTAAAGGGTGAAAAATCGAAACAGCCCCCGAACGGCCCCGTGGGTTGCACCGACACCTCCCACGGGACCAACGTAACTCGTAGTAACTGACGCCGCAGCCGTGGGTCTCACAATTTGAGAGTACTAGGGTAATTTGCGTATTTTTACACTTAACCAAAACATGGTGTTAGAGGGTGAAAACTCGAAACAGGCCCCAAACGGCCCCGTGGGTGGCACTAACACCTCCCAGGGGACCAACGTAACTCGTAGGAACTGACCTCGCAGCCGTGGGTCTCCGGGTTTGAGAGTAATACGGTAATTTGCATATTTCAAGACATAGGCTTAATAACATGACGTTATAGGGTGAACACTCGAAACAGCCCCCGAACGGCCCCGTGGGTGGCACCAACACTTCCTACGTGACCAACGTAACTCGTAGGAACAGACCTCGCAGCCGCGGGTCTCCCGGTTTGAGAGTACGACGGTAATTTGCTTATTTCTAGACTTAGGCTTAAAAACATGACGTTAGAGGGTGAAAACTCGAAACAGGCCCCGAATGGCCTCGTGGGTGGCACCACCACCTCCCACGGGACCAACGTAACTCGTAGGAACTGACCTCGTAGCCGCGGTAATCCCGGTTTGAGACTAATATGGTAATTTGTATATTTCTAGACTTAGGCTTAAAAACATGACGTTAAAGGGTGAAAACTCGAAACAGCCCCCAAACGGCCCCGTGGGTGGCACCAACACCTCCCACGGGACAAACGTAACTCGTAGGAGCTGACCCCGCAGCCGTGGGTCTCCCGGTTTGAGAGTACGATGGTAATTTGCTTATTTCTAGACTTAGGATTAAAAACATTACGTTAGAGGGTGAAAAGTCGAAACAACCCCTTAATGGCCCCGTGGGTGGCACCAACACCTCCCACGGGACCAACGTAACTCGTAGGAACTGACCTCGTAGCCGTGGGAATCCCGGGTTGAGAGTAATACCGTAATTTGTATATTTCAAGACTTAGGTTTAAAAACATGACGTTAAAGGGTGAAAACTCGAAACAGCCCCCGAACGACCCCATGGGTGGCACCAACACCTCCCACGGGACCAACGTAACTCGTAGGAACTGACCCCGCAGCCGCGGGTCTCCTGGTTTGAGAGTACGACGGTAATTAGTATTATTTCTAGACTTAGGCTTAAAAACATGACTTTAGAGGTTGAAAACTCGAAACAGCCCCCGAACGGCCCCGTGGGTGGCACCAACACCTCCCACGGGACCAACGTAACTCGTACGAACTGACCTCGTAGCCGGGAGTCTCCCGGTTTGAGAATACGACCGCAATTTGCGTATTTCTACACTTAAACAAAACATGGCGTTAAAGGGTGAAAACTCGAAACAGCCCCCGAATGGCCCCGTGGGTGGCACCAACACCTCCCACGGGACCAACGTAACTTGTAGGAACTGACCCCGTAGCCACGGGTCTCCCGGTTTGAGAGTAATACGGTAATTTGCTTATTTCTAGACTTAGGCTTAAAAACATGACGTTAGAGGGTGAAAACTCAAAATAGCCCCCGAACTGGCCCCGTGGGTGGCACCAACACCTCCCACGGGACCAACGTAACTCGTAGGAACTGACCTCGCAGCCACGGGTCTCCCGGTTTGAGAATACGACCGTAATTTGCATATTTTTACACTTAAGCAAAACATGGCGTTAGAGGGTGAAAACTCGAAACATCCCCCCAACGGCCCCGTGGGTGGCACTAACACCTCCCACGGGACCAACGTAACTCGTAGGAACTGACCTCGTACCCGCGGGAATCCCGGTTTGAGAGTTATATTTCAAGACTTAGGCTTAAAAACATGATGTTAAAGGGTGAAAACTCGAAACAGCCCCCGAACGGCCCCGTTGGTGGCAACAACACCTCCCACGGGACCAACATAACTCGTAGGAACTGACCTCGCAGCCGCGGGTCTCCCGATTTGAGAGTACGACGGTAATTTGCGTATTTCTAGACTTAGGCTTAAAAACTTGGCGTTAGAGGGTGAAAACTCGAAACAGCCCCCAAACGGCCCCGTGGGTGGCACCAACACCTCCCACGGGACCAACGTAACTCGTAGGAACTGACCTCGTAGCCGCGGGTCTCCCGGTTTGAGAGTATGATGGTAATTTGCCTATTTCTAGACTTAGGCTTAAAAAATGACGTTAGAGAGTGAAAACTCGAAACAGCCGCCGAATGGCCCCGTAGGTGGCACTAACACCTCCCACGGGACCAACGTAACTCGTAGGAACTGACGTCGCAGCCGCGGGAATCCCGGTTTGAGAGTAATACGGTAATTTGTATATTTCAAGACTTAGTCTTAAAAACATGACGTTAAAGGGTGAAAACTCGAAACAACCCACGAACGGCCCCGTGGGTGGCACCAAAACCTCCCACGGGACCAACGTAACTCGTAGGAACTGACCTCGCAACCGCGGGTCTCCCGGTTTGAGAGTACGGCGGTAATTTGCTTATTTCTAGATTTAGGGTTAACAACATGACGTTAGAGGGTGGAAACTCGAAACAGTCCCCGAACGGCCCCGTGGGTGGCAACAACACCTCCCACGGGACCAACGTAACTCGTAGGAACTGACCCCGCAGCCGCAGGTCTCCCGGTTTGAGAGTACGACGGTAATTTGCGTATTTTTAGACTTAGGCTTAAAGACATGGCGTTAGAGGGTGAAAACTCGAAACAGCCCCCAAACGGCCCCGTGGGTGGCACCAACACCTCCCACGGGACCAACGTAACTCATAGGAACTGACCTCGCAGCCGTGGGAATCCCGGTTTGAGAGTAATACGGTAATTTGTATATTTCAAGACTTAGTCTTAAAAACATGACGTTAAAGGGTGAAAACACGAAACAACCCACGAACGGCCCCGTGGGTGGCACCAACACCTCCCACGGGACCAACGTAACTCGTAGGAACTGACCTCGCAACCGCGGGTCTCCCGGTTTGAGAGTAGGGCTGTAATTTACTTATTTCTAGACTTAGGCTTAAAAACATGACGTTAAAGGGTGGAAACTCGAAACAGCCCCCGAACGGCCCCGTGGGTGGCACCAACACCTCCCACGGGACCAACGTAACTCGTAGGAACTGACCCCGCAGCCGCAGGTCTCCCGGTTTGAGAGTATGACGGTAATTTGCGTATTTCTAGACTTAGGCTTAAAGACATGGCGTTAGAGGGTGAAAACTCGAAACAGCCCCCAAACGGCCCCGTGGGTGGCACCAACACCTCCCACGGGACCAACATAACTCGTAGGAACTGACCTCGCAGCCGCGGGTCTCCCGGTTTGAGAATATGACCGTAATTTGCGTATTTCTAGACTTAGGCATAAAAACATGGCGTTAAAGGGTGAAAACTCGAAACAGCCCCCGAACGGCCCCGTGGGTTGCACCGACACCTCCCACGGGACCAACGTAACTCGTAGTAACTGACCCCGCAGCCGTGGTTCTCCCAATTTGAGAGTACGAGGGTAATTTGCGTATTTCTACACTTAACCAAAACATGGTGTTAGAGGGTGAAAACTCGAAACAGCCCCCAAACGGCCCCGTGGGTGGCACTAACACCTCCCACGGGACCAACGTAACTCGTAGGAACTGACCTCGCAGCCGTGGGTCTCCGGGTTTGAGAGTAATACAGTAATTTGCATATTTCAAGACATAGGCTTAATAACATGACGTTATAGGGTGAACACTCGAAACATCCCCCAAACGGCCCCGTGGGTGGCACTAACACCTCCCACGGGACCAACGTAACTCATAGAAACTGACCTCGCAGCCGCGGGAATCCCGGTTTGAGAGTAATACGGTAATTTATATATTTCTAGACTTAGGCTTAAAAACATGACGTTAAAGGGTGAAAACACGAAACAACCCACGAACGGCCCCGTGGGTGGCACCAACACCTCCCACGGGACCAACGTAACTCGTAGGAACTGACCTCGTAGCCGCGGGAATCCCGATTTGAGAGTAATACGGTAATTTGTATATTTCAAGACTTAGGCTTAAAAACATGACGTTAAAGGGTGAAAACTCGAAACAGCCCCCGAACGGCCCCGTGGGTGGCACCAACACCTCCCACGGGACAAACGTAACTCGTAGGAACTGACCCCGCAGCCGCGGGTCTCCCGGTTTGAGAGTAATACGGTAATTTTCTTATTTCTAGACTTAGGCCTAAAAACATGACGTTAGAGGGTGAAAAGTCGAAACAGCCCACGAATGGCCCCGTGGGTGGCACCAACACCTCCCACGGGACCAACGTAACTCGTAGTAACTGACCTCGCATCCGCGGGTCTCCCAGTTTGAGAGTACGACGGTAATTTGCTTATTTCTAGACTTAGGCTTAAAAACATGACGTTGAGGGTGAAAACTCGAAACAACCCTCGAACGGCCCCGTGGGTGGCACCAACACCTCCCACGGGACCAACATAACTCGTAGGAACTGACCTCGTAGCCGTGGGAATCCCGGTTTGAGAGTAATACGGTAATTTATATATTTCAAGACTTAGGCTTAAAAACATGACGTTAAAGGGTGAAAACTCGAAACAGCCCCCGAACGGCCCCGTGGGTGGCACCAACACCACCCATGGGACCAACGTAACTCGTAGGAACTGACCGCACAGCCGCGGGTCTCCCAGATTGAGAGTACGACGGTAATTAGTATTATTTCTAGACTTAGGCTTAAAAACATGATGTTAGAGGGTGAAAACTCGAAATAGCCCCCGAACGGCCCCGTGGGTTACCAACACCTCCCACGGGATCAACGTAACTCGTAGGAACTGACCTCGTAGCCGCGGGAATCCCGGTTTGAGAGTAATACGGTAATTTGTATATTTCAAGATTTAGGCTTAAAAACATGACGTTAAAGGGTGAAAACTCGAAACAGCCCCCGAACGGCCCCGTGGGTGGCACCAACACCTCCCACGGGACCAACGTAACTCGTAGGAACTGACCCCACAGCCGCGGGTCTCCCAGATTGAGAGTACGACGGTAATTAGTATTATTTCTAGACTTAGGCTTAAAAACATGACGTTAGAGGTTGAAAACTCGAAACAGCCCCCGAACGGCCCCGTGGGTGGCACCAACACCTCCCACGGGACCAACGTAACTCGTACGAACTGACCTCGCAGCCGGGAGTCTCCCGGTTTGAGAATACGACCGCAATTTGCGTATTTCTACACTTAAGCAAAACATGGCGTTAAAGGGTGAAAACTCGAAACAGCCCCCGAATGGCCCCGTGGGTGGCACCAACACCTCCCACGGGACCAACGTAACTCGTAGGAACTGACCCCGAAGCCACGTGTCTCCCGGTTTGAGAGTACGACAGTAATTTGCTTATTTCTAGACTTAGGCTTAAAAACATGACGTTAGAGGGTGAAAACTCAAAACAACCCCCGAACTGGCCCCGTGGGTGGCACCAATACCTCCCACGGGACCAACGTAACTCGTAGGAACTGACCTCGCAGCCACGGGTCTCCCGGTTTGAGAATACGACCGTAATTTGCGTATTTCTACACTTAAGCAAAACATGGCGTTAGAGGGTGAAAACTCGAAACATCCTCCCAACGGCCCCGTGGGTGGCACTAACCCCTCCCACGGGACCAACGTAACTCGTAGGAACTGACCTCGTACCCGCGGGAATCTCGGTTTGAGAGTAATACGGTAATTTGTATATTTCAAGACTTAGGCTTAAAAACATGACGTTAAAGGGTGAAAACTCGAAACAACCCCCGAACGGCCCCGTTGGTGGCAACAACACCTCCCACGGGACCAACATAACTCGTAGGAACTGACCTCGCAGCCGCGGGTCTCCCGGTTTGAGAGTACGACGGTAATTTGCGTATTTCTAGACTTAGGCTTAAAAACTTGGCGTTAGAGGGTGAAAACTTGAAACAGCCCCCAAACGGCCCCGTGGGTGGCACTAACACCTCCCACGGGACCAACGTAACTCGTAGGAACTGACCTCGCAGCCGCGGGAATCCCGGTTTGAGAGTAATACGGTAATTTGTATATTTCAAGACTTAGTCTTAAAAACATGACGTTAAAGGGTGAAAACTCGAAACAACCCACGAACGGCCCCGTGGGTGGCACCAAAACCTCCCACGGGACCAACGTAACTCGTAGGAACTGACCTCGCAACCGCGGGTCTCCCGGTTTGAGAGTACGGCGGTAATTTGCTTATTTCTAGACTTAGGCTTAATAACATGACGTTAGAGGGTGAAAACTCGAAACAGCCCCCGAACGGCCCCGTGGGTGGCAACAACACCTCCCACGGGACCAACGTAACTCGTAGGAACTGACCCCGCAGCCGCAGGTCTCCCGGTTTGAGAGTACGACGGTAATTTGCGTATTTTTAGACTTAGGCTTAAAGACATGGCGTTAGAGGGTGAAAACTCGAAACAGCCCCCAAATGGCCTCGTGGGTGGCACCAACACCTCCCACGGGACCAACATAACTCGTAGGAACTGACCTCGCAGCCGCGGGTCTCCTGGTTTGAGAGTAGGACGGTAATTTTCTTATTTCTAGACTTAGGCTTAAAAACATGACGTTAGAGGGTGAAAACTCTAAACAGCCCCCGAACGGCCCCGTGGGTGGCACCAAAACCTCCCACGGGACCAACGTAACTCGTAGGAACTGACCCCGCAGCCGCAGGTCTCCCGATTTAAGAGTACGACGGTAATATGCGTATTTCTAGACTTAGGCTTAAAGACATGGCGTTAGAGGGTGAAAACTCGAAACAGCCCCCGAATGGCCCCGTGGGTGGCACCAACACCTCCCACAGGACCAACGTAACTCGTAGTAACTGACCCCGCAGCCGCGGGTCTCCCAATTTGAGAGTACGAGGGTAATTTGCGTATTTCTACACTTAACCAAAACATGGTGTTAGAGGGTGAAAACTCGAAACAGCCCCCAAACGGCCCCGTGGGTGGCACTAACACCTCTCACGGGACCAACGTAACTCGTAGGAACTGACCTCACAGCCATGGGTCTCCAGGTTTGAGAGTAATACGGTAATTTGCATATTTCAAGACATAGGATTAATAACATGACGTTATAGGGTGAACACTCGAAACAGCCCCCGAACGGCCCCGTGGGTGGCACCAACACTTCCCACGGGACCAACGTAACTCGTAGGAACTGACCTCGCAGCCGCGGTAATCCCGATTTGAGAGTAATACGGTAATTTGTATATTTCTAGACTTAGGCTTAAAAACGTGACGTTAAAGGGTGAAAACTCGAAACAGCCCCCAAACGGCCCCGTGGGTGGCACCAACACCTCCCACGGGACAAACGTAACTCGTAGGAGCTGACCCCGCAGCCACGGGTCTCCCGGTTTGAGAGTACGATGGTAATTTGCGTATTTGTAGACTTAGGCTTAAAAAAATGACGTTAAAGGGTGAAAACTCGAAACAGCCCCCGAACGGCCCCGTGGGTGGCACCAACACCTCCCACGGGACCAACGTAACTCGTAGGAACTGACCCCGTAGCCGCGGGTCTCCCGGTTTGAGAGTACGACATTAATTTGCTTATTCTAGACTTAGGCTTAAAAACATGACGTTAGAGGGTGAAAACTCAAAACAACCCCCGAACTGGCCCCGTGGGTGGCACCAACACCTCCCACGGGACCAACGTAACTCGTACGAACTGACCTCGCAGCCACGGGTCTCCCGGTTTGAGAATACGACCGTAATTTGCGTATTTCTACACTTAAGCAAAACATGGCGTTAGAGGGTGAAAACTCAAAACATCCCCCCAACGGCCCCGTGGGTGGCACTAACACCTCCCACGGGACCAACGTAACTCGTAGGAACTGACCTCGTAGCCGCGTGAATCCCGGTTTGAGAGTAATACGGTAATTTGTATATTTCAAGACTTAGGCTTAAAAACATGACGTTAAAGGGTGAAAACTCGAAACAGCCCCCGAACGGCCCTGTTGGTGGCAACAACACCTCCCACGGGACCAACGTAACTCATAGGAACTGACCTCGTAGCCGCGGGTCTCCCGGTTTGAGAGTACGACGGTAATTTGCGTATTTCTAGACTTAGGCTTAAAAACATGGCGTTAGAGGGTGAAAACTCCAAACAGCCCCCAAACGGCCCCGTGGGTGGCACCAACACCTCCCACGGGACCAACGTAACTCGTAGGAACTGACCTCGTAGCTACGGGTCTCCCGGTTTGAGAGTATGATGGTAATTTGCCTATTTCTAGACTTAGGCTTAAAAACATGACGTTAGAGGGTGAAAACTCGAAACAGCCCCCGAACGGCCCCGTGGGTGGCATTAACACCTCCCACGGTGCCAACGTAACTCGTAGGAACTGACCTCGCAGCCGCGGGAATCCCGGTTTGAGAGTAATACAGTAATTTGTATATTTCAAGAATTAGTCTTAAAAACATGATGTTAAAGGGTGAAAACTCGAAACAACCCACGAACGTTCCCGTGGGTCGCACCAACACCTCCCACGGGACCAATGTAACTCGTAGGAACTGACCTCGCAACCGCGGGTCTCCCGGTTTGAGAGTACGGCGGTAATTTTCTTATTTCTAGACTTAGGCTTAAAAACATTACGTTAGAGGGTGGAAACTCGAAACAGCCCCCGAACGGCCCCGTGGGTGGCACCAACACCTCCTACGGGACCAACGTAACTCGTAGGAACTGACCCCGCAGCCGCAGGTCTCCCGGTTTGAGAGTACGACGGTAATTTGCGTATTTCTAGACTTAGGCTTAAAAACTTGGCGTTAGAGGGTGAAAACTCGAAACAGCCCCCAAACGGCCCCGTGGGTGGCACCAACACCTCCCACGGGACCAACGTAACTCGTAGGAACTGACCTCGTAGCTGCGGGTCTCCCGGTTTGAGAGTAATATGGTAATTTGCCTATTTCTAGACTTAGGCTTAAAAACATGACGTTAGAGGGTGAAAACTCGAAACAGCCCCCGAACGGCCCCGTGGGTGGCACCAACACCTCCCACGGGACCAACGTAACTCGTAGTAACTGACCCCGCAGCCGCGGGTCTCCCAATTTGAGAGTATGAGGGTAATTTGCGTATTTCGACACTTAACCAAAACATGGTGTTAGAGGGTGAAAACTCGAAACAGCCCCCAAACGGCCCTGTGGGTGGCACTAACACCTCCGACGGGACCAACGTAACTCGTAGGAACTGACCTCGTAGCCGCAGGTCTCCAGGTTTGAGAGTAATACGGTAATTTGCATATTTCAAGACATACGCTTAATAACATGACGTTATAGGGTGAAAACTCGAAACAGCCCCCGAACGGCCCCGTGGGTGGCACCAACACCTCCTACGGGACCAACGTAACTCGTAGGAACTGACCTCGCAGCCGCGGGTCTCCCGGTTTGAGAGTACGACGGTAATTTGCTTATTTCTAGACTTAGGCTTAAAAACTTGGCGTTAGAGGGTGAAAACTCGAAACAGCCCCCAAACGGCCCCGTGGGTGGCACCAACACCTCCCACGGGACCAACGTAACTCGTAGGAACTGACCTCGTAGCTGCGGGTCTCCCGGTTTGAGAGTATAATGGTAATTTTCTTATTTCTAGACTTAGGCTTAAAAACATGACGTTAGAGGGTGAAAACTCGAAACAGCCCCCGAACAGCCCCGTGGGTGGCACCAACACCTCCCAAGGAAACACCGTAACTCGTAAGAACTGACCCCGCAGCCGCGGGACTACCAGTTTGAGAGTACGACGGTAATTTGCTTATTTCTAGACTTAGGCTTAAAAACATGACGTTCAAGGGTGAAAACTCGAAACAGCCCCCAAACGGCCCCATGGGTGGTACCAACACCTCCCACGGGACAAACGCAACTCGTAGGAGCTGACCCCGCAGCCGCGGGTCTCCCGGTTTGAGAGTACGATGGTAATTTGCGTATTTCTAGACTTAGGCTTAAAAAAATGACGTTAAAGGGTGAAAACTCGAAACAGCCCCCGAACGGCCCCGTGGGTGGCACCAACACCTCCCACGGGACCAACGTAACTCGTAGGAACTGACCCCGTAGCCGCGGGTCTCCCGGTTTGAGAGTACGACATTAATTTGCTTATTCTAGACTTAGGCTTAAAAACATGACGTTAGAGGGTGAAAACTCAAAACAACCCCCGAACTGGCCCCGTGGGTGGCACCAACACCTCCCACGGGACCAACGTAACTCGTACGAACTGACCACGCAGCCACGGGTCTCCCGGTTTGAGAATACGACCGTAATTTGCGTATTTCTACACTTAAGCAAAACATGGCGTTAGAGGGTGAAAACTCAAAGCATCCCCCCAACGGCCCCGTGGGTGGCACTAACACCTCCCACGGGACCAACGTAACTCGTAGGAACTGACCTCGTAGCCGCGTGAATCCCGGTTTGAGAGCAATACGGTAATTTGTATATTTCAAGACTTAGGCTTAAAAACATGACGTTAAAGGGTGAAAACTCGAAATAGCCCCCGAACGGCCCTGTTGGTGGCAACAACACCTCCCACGGGACCAACGTAACTCATAGGAACTGACCTCGTAGCCGCGGGTCTCCCGGTTTGAGAGTACGACGGTAATTTGCGTATTTCTAGACTTAGGCTTAAAAACATGGCGTTAGAGGGTGAAAACTCCAAACAGCCCCCAAACGGCCCCGTGGGTGGCACCAACACCTCCCACCGGACCAACGTAACTCGTAGGAACTGACCTCGTAGCCGCGGGTCTCCCGGTTTGAGAGTATGATGGTAATTTGCCTATTTCTAGACTTAGGCTTAAAAACATGACGTTAGAGGGTGAAAACTCGAAACAGCCCCCGAACGGCCCCGTGGGTGGCATTAACACCTCCCACGGGGCCAACGTAACTCGTAGGAACTGACCTCGCAGCCGCGGGAATCCCGGTTTGAGAGTAATACGGTAATTTGTATATTTCAAGAATTAGTCTTAAAAACATGATGTTAAAGGGTGAAAACTCGAAACAACCCACGAACGTTCCCGTGGGTCGCACCAACACCTCCCACGGGACCAATGTAACTCGTAGGAACTGACCTCGCAATCGCGGGTCTCTCGGTTTGAGAGTACGACGATAATTTTCTTATTTCTAGACTTAGGCTTAAAAACATTACGTTAGAGGGTGGAAACTCGAAACAGCCCCCGAACGGTCCCGTGGGTGGCACCAACACCTCCTACGGGACCAACGTAACTCGTAGGAACTGACCCCGCAGCCGCAGGTCTCCCGGTTTGAGAGTACGACGGTAATTTGCGTATTTCTAGACTTAGGCTTAAAAACTTGGCGTTAGAGGGTGAAAACTCGAAACAGCCCCCAAACGGCCCCGTGGGTGGCACCAACACCTCCCACGGGACCAACGTAACTCGTAGGAACTGACCTCGTAGCTGCGGGTCTCCCGGTTTGAGAGTATAATGGTAATTTTCTTATTTCTAGACTTAGGCTTAAAAACATGACGTTAAAGGGTGAAAACTCGAAACAGCCCCCGAACGGCCCCGTGGGTGGCACCAACACCTCCCACGGGACCAACGTAACTCGTAGTAACTGACCCCGCAGCCGCGGGTCTCCCAATTTGAGAGTATGAGGGTAATTTGCGTATTTCGACACTTAACCAAAACATGGTGTTAGAGGGTGAAAACTCGAAACAGCCCCCAAACGGCCCTGTGGGTGGCACTAACACCTCCGACGGGACCAACGTAACTCGTAGGAACTGACCTCGTAGCCGCAGGTCTCCAGGTTTGAGAGTAATACGGTAATTTGCATATTTCAAGACATACGCTTAATAACATGACGTTATAGGGTGAAAACTCGAAACAGCCCCCGAACGGCCCCGTGGGTGGCACCAACACCTTCTACGGGACCAACGTAACTCGTAGGAACTGACCTCGCAGCCGCGGGTCTCCCGGTTTGAGAGTACGACGGTAATTTGCTTATTTCTAGACTTAGGCTTAAAAACATGACGTTAGAGGGTGAAAACTCGAAACAGCCCCCGAATGGCCTCGTGGGTGGTACCAACACCTCCCACGGGACCAACGTAACTCGTAGCAACTGACCTCGCAGCCGCGGTAATCCCGGTTTGAGAGTAATACGGTAATTTGTATATTTGTAGACTTAGGCTTAAAAACATGACGTTAAAGGGTGAAAACTCGAAACAGCCCCCAAACGGCCCCGTGGGTGGCACCAATACCTCCCACGGGACCAACGTAACTCATAGGAACTGACCTCGCAACCGCGGGTCTCCCGGTTTGAGAGTACGATGGTAATTTGCTTATTTCTAGACTTAGGCTTAAAAACATGACGTTAGAGGGCGAAAAGTCAAAACAGCCCCTTAACGGCCCCATGGGTGGCACCAACACCTCCCACGGGACCAACGTAACTCGTAGGAACTGACCTCGTAGCCGCGGGTCTCCCGGTTTGAGAGTACGGCGGTAATTTGCTTATTTCTAGACTTAGGTTTAAAAACATGACGTTAGAGGGTGAAAACTCGAAACAGCCCCCGAACGGCCTCGTGGGTGGCACCAACACCTCCCACGGGACCAACGAAACTCGTAGGAACTGACCTCGGAGCCGTGGGAATCCCGGTTTGAGAGTAATACGGTAATTTGTATATTTCAAGACTTAGGCTTAAAAACATGACGTTAAAGGGTGAAAGCTCGAAACAGCCCCCGAACGGCCCCGTGGGTGGCACGAACACCTCCCGCAGGACCAACGTAACTCGTAGGAACTGACCTCGCAGCCGCGGTTCTCCCGGTTTGAGAATACGACCGTAATTTGCGTATTTCTACACTTAAGCAAAAGATGGCGTTAGAGGGTGAAAACTCGAAACAACCCCCAAACGGCCCCGTGGGTGGCACTAACACCTCCCACGGGACCAACGTAACTCGTAGGAACTGACCTCGCAATCGCGGGAATCCCGGTTTGAGAGTAATACGGTAATTTGTATATTTCAAGACGTAGGCTTAAAAACATGACGTTAAAGGGTGAAAACTCGAAACAGCCCCCGAACAGCCCCGTGGGTGGCACCAACACCTCCCACGGGACGAACGTAACTCCTAGGAACTGACCTCGCATCCGCGGGAATCCCGGTTTGAGAGTAATACGGTAATTTTCATATTTCAAGACTTAGGATTAAAAACATGACGTTAAAGGGTGAAAACTCGAAACAGCCCCCGAACGGCCCCGTGGGTGGCACCAACACCTCCCACGGGACCAACGTAACTCGTAGGAACTCACCTCGCAGCCGCGGGTCTCCCAGTTTGAGAGTAGGACAGTAATTTGTGTATTTCTACACTTAAGCAAAACATGGCGTTAGAGGGTGAAAACTCGAAACATCCCCCAAACGGCCCCGTGGGTGGCACTAACACCTCCCACGGGACCTACGTAACTCGTAGGAACTGACATCGTAGCCGCGGGAATCCCGCTTTGAGAGTAATACGGTAATTTGTATATTTCAAGACTTAGGCTTAAAAACATGACGTTAAAGGGTGAAAACTCGAAATAGCCCCCGAACGGCCCCGTTGGTGGCAACAACACCTCCCACGGGACCAACGTAACTCGTAGGAACTAACCTCGCAGCCGCGGGTCTCCCGATTTGAGAGTACGACGGTAATTTGCGTATTTCTAGACTTAGGCTTAAAAACATGGCGTTAGAGGGTGAAAACTCGAAACAGCCCCCAAACGGCCCCGTGGGTGGCACCAACACCTCCCACGGGACCAACGTAACTCGTAGGAACTGACCTCGTAGCCGCGGGTCTCCCGGTTTGAGAGTATGATGGTAATTTGCCTATTTCTAGACTTAGGCTTAAAAACATGACGTTAGAGGGTGAAAACTCGAAATAGCCCCCGAACGGCCCCGTGGGTGGCACTAACACCTCCCACGGGACCAACGTAACTCGTAGGAACTGACCTCGCAGCCGCGGGAATCCCGGTTTGAGAGTAATACGGTAATTTGTATATTTCAAGACTTAGTCTTAAAAACATGACGATAAAGGGCGAAAACTCGAAACAACCCACGAACGGCCCCGTGGGTGGCACCAACACCTCCCACGGGACCAACATAACTCGTAGGAACTGACCTCGCAACCGCGGGTCTCCCGGTTTGAGTGTATGGCGGTAATTTGCTTATTTCTAGACTTAGGCTTAAAAACATGACGTTAGAGGGTGGAAACTCGAAACAGCCCCCGAACGGCCCCGTGGGTGGCACCAACACCTCCCACGGGACCAACGTAACTCGTAGGAACTGACCCCGCAGCCGCAGGTCTCCCGGTTTGAGAGTACGACGGTAATTTGCGTATTTCTAGACTTAGGCTTAAAGACATGGCGTTAGAGGGTGAAAACTCGAAACAGCCCCCCAACGGCCCCGTGGGTGGCACCAACACCTCCCACGGGACCAACATAACTCATAGGAACTAACCTCGCAGCCGCGGGTCTCCTAGTTTGAGAGTACGACGATAATTTGCTTATTTCTAGACTTAGGCTTAAAAACATGACGTTAGAGGGTGAAAACTCGAAACAACCCCCGAACCGCCCCGTGGGTGGCACCAACACCTCCCACGGGACCAACATAACTCGTAGGAACTGACCTCGGAGCCGCCGATCTCCCGGTTTGAGAATACGACCGTAATTTGTGTATTTCTACACTTAAGTAAAACATGGCGTTAAAGGGTGAAAACTCGAAACAGCCCCCAAACGGCCCCGTGGGTGGCACCAACACCTCCCACAGGACCAACGTAACTCGTAGTAACTGACCCCGCAGCCGCGGGTCTCCCAATTTGAGAGTACGAGGGTAATTTGCGTATTTCTACACTTAAGCAAAACATGGTGTTAGAGGGTGAAAACTCGAAACAGCCCCCAAACGGCCCCGTGGGTGGCACTAACACCTCCCACGGGACCAGCGTAACTCGTAGGAACTGACCTCGCAGCCTTGGGTCTCCAGGTTTGAGAGTAATACGGTAATTTGCATATTTCAAGACATAGGCTTAATAACATGACGTTATAGGGTGAAAACTCGAAACAGACCCCGAACGGCCCCGTGGGTGGCACCAACACCTCCCACGGGACCAACATAACTCGTAGGAACTGACCTCGCAGCCGCGGAAATCCCAGTTTGAGAGTAATATGGTAATTTTCATATTTCAAGACTTAGGCTTAAAAACATGACGTTAAAGGGTGAAAACTCGAAACATCCATCGAACGGCCCCGTGGGTGGCACCAACACCTCCCACGGGACCAATGTAACTCGTAGGAACTGACCTCGCAGCCGCGGGTCTCCCGGTTTGAGAGTATGACGGTAATTTGTGTATTTCTAGACTTAGGCTTAAAAACCTGGCGTTAGAGGGTAAAAACTCGAAACAACCACCAAACGTCCCCGTGGGTGGTACCAACACCTCCCACATGACCAACGTAACTCGTAGGAACTGACCTCGCAGCCGCGGGTCTCCCGGTTTGAGAGTACGATGGTAATTTGCTTATTTCTAGACTTAGGCTTAAAAACATGACGTTAGAGGGTGAA
The DNA here is from genome assembly GCA_949130495.1 of Sambucus nigra. Classification (NCBI taxonomy): domain Eukaryota; kingdom Viridiplantae; phylum Streptophyta; class Magnoliopsida; order Dipsacales; family Adoxaceae; genus Sambucus; species Sambucus nigra. The sequence goes on along the minus strand of OX422222.1, from coordinate 194,558,879 downwards.
AACTCGAAACAGCCCCCGAACGGCCCCGTGGGTGGCACCAACACCTCCCACGGAACCAACGTAACTCGTAGGAACTGACCTCTGAGCCGTGGGAATCCCGGTTTGAGAGTAATACGGTAATTTGTATATTTCAAGACTTAGGCTTAAAAACATGACGTTAAAGGGTGAAAACTCAAAACAGCCCCCGAACGGCCCCGTGGACGGCACCAACACCTCCCACAGGACCAACGTAACTCGTAGGAACTGACCTCGCAGCCGCGGGTCTCCCGATTAGAGAATACGACTGTAATTTGCGTATTTCTACACTTAAGCAAAACATGGCGTTAGAGGGTGAAAACTCGAAACAGCCCCCAAACGGCCCCGTGGGTGGCACTAACACCTCCCACGGGACCAACGTAACTCGTAGGAACTCACCTCGCAACCGCGGGATTCCCGGTTTGAGAGTAATACATTAATTTGTATATTTTAAGACGTAGGCTTAAAAACATGACGTTAAAGGGTGAAAACTCGAAACAACCCCCGAACAGCACCGTGGGTGGCACCAACACCTCCCACGGGACCAACATAACTCGTAGGAACTGACCTCGCAGCCGCGGGAATCCCGGTTTGAGAGTAATACGGTAATTTTCATTTTTCAAGACTTAGGATTAAAAACATGACGTTAAAGGGTGAAAACTCGAAACAGCCCCCGAACGGCCCTGTGGGTGGCACTAACACCTCCCACAGGACCAACGTAACTCCTAGGAACTGACCTCGCAGCCGCGGGTCTCCCGGTTTGAGAGTATGACAGTAATTTGTGTATTTCTAGACTTAGGCTAAAAAACATGGCGTTAGAGGGTGAAAACTCAAAACAACCCCCAAACGGCCCCGTGGGTGGCACCAACACCTCCCACGGGACCAACGTAACTCGAAGGAACTGACCTCGCAGCCGCGGGTCTCCCGATTTGAGAGTATGATGGTAAATTGCTTATTTCTAGACTTAGGCTTAAAAACATGACGTTAGATGGTGAAAACTCGAAAAAACCCCGAACGGCCCCTGTGACTGGCACAACCACCTTCGACGGGACCAACGTAACTCGTAGGAACTGACCTCGTAGCCACGGGAATCCCATTTTGAGAGTAATATGGTAATTTGTATATTTCAAGACTTAGGCTTAAAAACATGACGTTAAAGGCTGAAAACTCGAAACAGCCCCCGAACGGCCCCGTGGGTGGCACCAACACCTCCCACGGGACCAACGTAACTCGTAGGAACTGACCCTGCAGCCGCGGGTCTCCCGGTTTGAGAGTACGACGGTAATTTGTATTATTTCTAGACTTAGGCTTAAAAACATGACGTTAGAGGGTGAAAACTCGAAGCATCCCCCAAACGGCCCCGTGGGTGGCACCAACACCTCCCACGGGACCAACGTAACTCGTAGAAACTGACCTCATAGGCGCGGGTCTCCCGGTTTGAGAATACGGCCTTAATTTGCGTATTTCTACACTTAAGCAAAACATGGCGTTAAAGGGTGAAAACTCGAAACATCCCCCGAACGGCCCCGTGGGTGGCACTAACACCTCCCACGGGACCAACGTAACTCGTAGGAACTGACCTCGTAGCCGCGGGTCTCCCGGTTTGAGAGTACGACGGTAATTTGCTTATTTCTAGACTTAGGCTTAAAAACATGACGTTAGAGGGTGAAAACTCGAAACAGCCCCCGAACGGCCTCGTGGGTGGCACCAACACCTCCCACGGGACCAACGTAACTCGTAGGACTTGACCTCGCAGCCGCGGGAATCCCGGTTTGAGAGTAATACGGTAATTTGTAAATTTCAAGACTTAGGCTTAAAAACATGACGTTAAAGGGTGAAAACTCGAAACAGCCCCGAACGGCCCCATGGGTGGGACCAACACTTCCCACGGGACCAACGTAACTCGTAGTAACTGACCCCGCAGCCGCGGGTCTCCCGGTTTGAGAGTACGACGGTAATTTGATTATTTCTAGACTTAGGCTTAAAAACATGACGTTAGAGGGTGAAAACTCGAAACAGCCCCCGAACGGCCCCGTGGGTGCCACCAACACCTCCCACGGGACCAACGTAACTCGTAGGAACTGACCTCGCAACCGCGGGTCTCTCGGTTTGAGAATACGACCGTAATTTGCGTATTTTTAAACTTAAACAAAACATGGCGTTAGAGGGTGAAAACTCAAAACAGCCCCCAAACGGCCCCGTGGGTGGCACTAACACCTCCCACGGGACCAACGTAACTCGTAGGAACTGACATCGCAGCCGCGGGAATCCCGGTTTGAGAGTAATACGGTAATTTTCATATTTCAGGACTTTGGCTTAAAAACATGACGTTAAAGGGTGAAAACTCGAAACAGCCCCCGAACGGCCCCGTGGGTGGCACCAACATCTCCCTCGGGACCAACGTAACTCGTAGGAACTGACCTCGCAGCCGCGGGTCTCCCGATTTAAGAGTATGACGGTAATTTGTGTATTTCTAGACTTAGGCTTAAAAACATGGCGTTAGAGGGTGAAAACTCGAAACAACCCCCAAACGGCCCCGTGGGTGGCACCAACACCTCCCACGGGACCAACGTAACTCGTTGGAACTGACCCCGCAGCCGCGGGTCTCCCGGTTTGAGAGTACGACGGCAATTTGCTTATTTCTAGACTTAGGCTTAAAAACATGACGTTAGAGGGTGAAAACTCGAAACATCTCCCGAACGGCCCCGTGGGTGGCACCAATACCTCCCACGGGACCAACGTAACTCGTAGGAACTGACCCCGCAGCCGCGGGTCTCCCGGTTTGAGAATACGACCGTAATTTGCATATTTCTGCACTTAAGCAGAACATGGCGTTAGAGGGTGAAAACTAGAAACATCCCCCAAACGGCCCCGTGGGTGGAACTAACACCTCCCACGGGACCAACGTAACTCGTAGGAACTGACCTCGCAGCCGCGGGTCTCCCGATTTAAGAGTATGACGGTAATTTGTGTATTTCTAGACTTAGGCTTAAAAACATGGCGTTAGAGGGTGAAAACTCGAAACAACCCCCAAACGGCCCCGTGGGTGGCACCAACACCTCCCACGGGACCAACGTAACTCGTTGGAACTGACCCCGCAGCCGCGGGTCTCCCGGTTTGAGAGTACGACGGCAATTTGCTTATTTCTAGACTTAGGCTTAAAAACATGACGTTAGAGGGTGAAAACTCGAAACATCTCCCGAACGGCCCCGTGGGTGGCACCAATACCTCCCACGGGACCAACGTAACTCGTAGGAACTGACCCCGCAGCCGCGGGTCTCCCGGTTTGAGAATACGACCGTAATTTGCATATTTCTACACTTAAGCAGAACATGGCGTTAGAGGGTGAAAACTAGAAACATCCCCCAAACGGCCCCGTGGGTGGAACTAACACCTCCCACGGGACCAACGTAACTCGTAGGAACTGACCTCGCAGCCGCGGGAATCCCGGTTTGAGAGTAATAAGGTAATTTGTATATTTCAAGACTTAGGCTTAAAAACATGACGTTAAAAGGTGAAAACTCGAAACAGCCGCCGAACGGCCCCGTGGGTGGCACCAACACCTCCCACGGGACCAACATAACTCATAGGAACTGACCTCGCAGCCGCGGGAATCCCAGTTTGAGAGTAATATGGTAATTTTCATATTTCAAGACTTAGGCTTAAAAACATGACGTTAAAGGGAGAAAACTCGAAACATCCACCGAACGGCCCCGTGGGTGGCACCAACACCTCCCACGGGACCAACGTAAATCGTAGGAACTGACCTCGCAGCCGCGGGTCTCCCGGTTTGAGAGTATGACGGTAATTTGTGTATTTCTAGACTTAGGCTTAAAAACCTGGCGTTAGAGGGTAAAAACTCGAAACAACCACCAAACGTCCCCGTGGGTGGTACCAACACCTCCCACATGACCAACGTAACTCGTAGGAACTGACCTCGCAGCCGCGGGTCTCCCGGTTTGAGAGTACGATGGTAATTTGCTTATTTCTAGACTTAGGCTTAAAAACATGACGTTAGAGGGTGAAAACTCGAAACAGCCCCCGAACGGCCCCGTGGGTGGCACCAACACCTCCCACGGGACCAACGTAACTCGTAGGAACTGACCTCTGAGCCGTGGGAATCCCGGTTTGAGAGTAATACGGTAATTTGTATATTTCAAGACTTAGGCTTAAAAACATGACGTTAAAGGGTGAAAACTCAAAACAGCCCCCGAACGGCCCCGTGGGTGGCACCAACACCTCCCACAGGACCAACGTAACTCGTAGGAACTGACCTCGTAACCGCGGGTCTCCCGATTTGAGAATACGACTGTAATTTGCGTATTTCTACACTTAAGCAAAACATGGCGTTAGAGGGTGAAAACTCGAAACAGCCCCCAAACGGCCCCGTGGGTGGCACTAACACCTCCCATGGGACCAACGTAACTCGTAGGAACTCACCTCGCAACCGCGGGATTCCCGGTTTGAGAGTAATACATTAATTTGTATATTTCAAGACGTAGGCTTAAAAACATGACGTTAAAGGGTGAAAACTCGAAACAACCCCCGAACAGCACCGTGGGTGGCACCAACACCTCTCACGGGACCAACATAACTCGTAGGAACTGACCTCGCAGCCGCGGGAATCCCGGTTTGAGAGTAATACGGTAATTTTCATTTTTCAAGACTTAGGATTAAAAACATGACGTTAAAGGGTGAAAACTCGAAACAGCCCCCGAACGGCCCTGTGGGTGGCACTAACACCTCCCACAGGACCAACATAACTCCTAGGAACTGACCTCGCAGCCGCGGGTCTCCCGGTTTGAGAGTATGACAGTAATTTGTGTATTTCTAGACTTAGGCTAAAAAACATGGCGTTAGAGGGTGAAAACTCAAAACAACCCCCAAACGGCCCCGTGGGTGGCACCAACACCTCCCACGGGACCAACGTAACTCGAAGGAACTGACCTCGCAGCCGCGGGTCTCCCGATTTGAGAGTATGATGGTAAATTGCTTATTTCTAGACTTAGGCTTAAAAACATGACGTTAGATGGTGAAAACTCGAAAAAACCCCGAACGGCCCCTGTGAGTGGCACAACCACCTTCGACGGGACCAACGTAACTCGTAGGAACTGACCTCGTAGCCACGGGAATCCCATTTTGAGAGTAATATGGTAATTTGTATATTTCAAGACTTAGGCTTAAAAACATGACGTTAAAGGCTGAAAACTCGAAACAGCCCCCGAACGGCCCCGTGGGTGGCACCAACACCTCCCACGGGACCAACGTAACTCGTAGGAACTGACCCCGCAGCCGCGGGTCTCCCGGTTTGAGAGTACGATGGTAATTTGTATTATTTCTAGACTTAGGCTTAAAAACATGACGTTAGAGGGTGAAAACTCGAAGCATCCCCCAAACGGCCCCGTGGGTGGCACCAACACCTCCCACGGGACCAACGTAACTCGTAGAAACTGACCTCATAGGCGCGGGTCTCCCGGTTTGAGAATACGGCCTTAATTTGCGTATTTCTACACTTAAGCAAAACATGGCGTTAAAGGGTGAAAACTCGAAACATCCCCCGAACGGCCCCGTGGGTGGCACTAACACCTCCCACGGGACCAACGTAACTCGTAGGATCTGACCTCGCAGCCGCGGGTCTCCCGGTTTGAGAGTACGACGGTAATTTGCTTATTTCTAGACTTAGGCTTAAAAACATGACGTTAGAGGGTGAAAACTCGAAACAGCCCCCGAACGGCCTCGTGGGTGGCACTAACACCTCCCACGGGACCAACGTAACTCGTAGGACTTGACCTCGCAGCCGCGGGAATCCCGATTTGAGAGTAATACGGTAATTTGTATATTTCAAGACTTAGGCTTAAAAACATGACGTTAAAGGGTGAAAACTCGAAACAGCCCCCGAACGGCCCCATGGGTGGGACCAACACCTCCCACGGGACCAACGTAACTCGTAGTAACTGACCCCGCAGTCTCGGGTCTCCCGGTTTGAGAGTACGACGGTAATTTGATTATTTCTAGACTTAGGCTTAAAAACATGACGTTAGAGGGTGAAAACTCGAAACAGCCCCCGAACGGCCCCGTGGTTGCCACCAACACCTGCCACGGGACCAACGTAACTCGTAGGAACTGACCTCGCAACCGCGGGTCTCTCGGTTTGAGAATACGACCGTAATTTGCGTATTTTTAAACTTAAGCAAAACATGGCGTTAGAGGGTGAAAACTCAAAACAGCCCCCAAACGGCCCCGTGGGTGGCACTAACACCTCCCACGGGACCAACGTAACTCGTAGGAACTGACATCGCAGCCGCGGGAATCCCGGTTTGAGAGTAATACGGTAATTTTCATATTTCAGGACTTTGGCTTAAAAACATGACGTTAAAGGGTAAAAACTCGAAACAGCCCTCGAACGGCCCCGTGGGTGGCACCAACATCTCCCACGGGACCAACGTAACTCGTAGGAACTGACCTCGCAGCCGCGGGTCTCCCGATTTGAGAGTATGACGGTAATTTGTGTATTTCTAGACTTAGGCTTAAAAACATGGCGTTAGAGGGTGAAAACTCGAAACAACCACCAAACGGCCCCGTGGGTGGCACCAACACCTCCCACGGGACCAACGTAACTCGTAGGAACTGACCCCGCAGCCGCGGGTCTCCCGGTTTGAGAGTACGACGATAATTTGCTTATTTCTAGACTTAGGCTTAAAAACATGACGAAAGAGGGTGAAAACTCGAAACAGCTCCCGAACGGCCCCGTGGGTGGCACCAACACCTCCCACGGGACCAACGTAACTTGTAGGAACTGACCCCGCAGCCGCGGGTCTCCCGGTTTGAGAATACGACCGTAATTTGCGTATTTCTACACTTAAGCAGAACATGGCGTTAGAGGGTGAAAACTCGAAACATCCCCCAAACGGCCCCGTGGGTGGAACTAACACCTCCCACGGGACCAACGTAACTCGTAGGAACTGACCTCGCAGCCGCGGGAATCCCGGTTTGAGAGTAATAAGGTAATTTGTATATTTCAAGACTTAGGCTTAAAAACATGACGTTAAAAGGTGAAAACTCGAAACAGCCCCCGAACGGCCCCGTGGGTGGCACCAACACCTCCCACGGGACCAACATAACTCATAGGAACTGACCTCGCAGCCGCGGGAATCCCAGTTTGAGAGTAATATGGTAATTTTCATATTTCAAGACTTAGGCTTAAAAACATGACGTTAAAGGGTGAAAACTCGAAACATCCACCGAACGGCCCCGTGGGTGGCACCAACACCTCCCACGGGACCAACGTAACTCGTAGGAACTGACCTCGCAGCCGCGGGTCTCCCGGTTTGAGAGTAAGACGGTAATTTGTGTATTTCTAGACTTAGGCTTAAAAACCTGGCGTTAGAGGGTAAAAACTCGAAACAACCACCAAACGTCCCCGTGGGTGGTACCAACACGTCCCACGGGACCGACGTAACTCGTAGGAACTGACCTCGCAGCCGCGGGTCTCCCGGTTTGAGAGTACGACGGTAATTTGCTTATTTCTAGACTTAGGCTTAAAAACGTGACGTTAGAGGGTGAAAACTCGAAACAACCCCCGAACGGCCCCGTGGGTGGCACCAACACCTCCCACGGGACCAACGTAACTCGTAGGAACTAACCTCGTAGCCGTGGGAATCCCGGTTTGAGAGTAATACGGTAATTTGTATATTTCAAGACATAGGCTTAAAAACATGACGTTAAAGGGTGAAAACTCGAAACAGCCCTCGAACGGCCCCGTGGGTGGCACCAACACCTCCCACGGGACCAACGTAACTCGTAGGAACTGACCTCGCAGCCGCGGGTCTCCCGATTTGAGAATACGACTGTAATTTGCGTATTTCTACACTTAAGCAAAACATGGCGTTAGAGGGTGAAAACTCGAAACAGCCCCCAAACGGCCCCGTGGGTGGCACTAACACCTCCCATGGGACCAACGTAACTCGTAGGAACTCACCTCGCAACCGCGGGATTCCCGGTTTGAGAGTAATACATTTATTTGTATATTTCAAGACGTAGGCTTAAAAACATGACGTTAAAGGGTGAAAACTCGAAACAACCCCCGAACAGCACCGTGGGTGGCACCAACACCTCCCACGGGACCAACATAACTCGTAGGAACTGACCTCGCAGCCGCGGGAATCCCGGTTTGAGAGTAATACGGTAATTTTCATTTTTCAAGACTTAGGATTAAAAACATGACGTTAAAGGGTGAAAACTCGAAACAGCCCCCGAACGGCCCTGTGGGTGGCACTAACACCTCCCACAGGACCAACGTAACTCGTAGGAACTGACCTCGCAGCCGCGGGTCTCCCGGTTTGAGAGTATGACAGTAATTTGTGTATTTCTAGACTTAGGCTAAAAAACATGGCGTTAGAGGGTGAAAACTCAAAACAACCCCCAAACGGCCCCGTGGGTGGCACCAACACCTCCCACGGGACCAACGTAACTCGAAGGAACTGACCTCGCAGCCGCGGGTCTCCCGATTTGAGAGTATGATGGTAAATTGCTTATTTCTAGACTTAGGCTTAAAAACATGACGTTAGATGGTGAAAACTCGAAAAAACCCCGAACGGCCCCTGTGAGTGGCACAACCACCTTCGACGGGACCAACGTAACTCGTAGGAACTGACCTCGTAGCCACGGGAATCCCATTTTGAGAGTAATATGGTAATTTGTATTATTTCTAGACTTAGGCTTAAAAACATGACGTTAAAGGGTGAAAACTCGAAGCATCCCCCAAACGGCCCCGTGGGTGGCACCAACACCTCCCAAGGGACCAACGTAACTCGTAGAAACTGACCTCATAGGCGCGGGTCTCCCGGTTTGAGAATACGGCCTTAATTTGCGTATTTCTACACTTAAGCAAAACATGGCGTTAAAGGGTGAAAACTCGAAACATCCCCCGAACGGCCCCGTGGGTGGCACTAACACATCCCACGGGACCAACGTAACTCGTAGGAACTGACCTCGCAGCCGCGGGTCTCCCGGTTTGAGAGTACGACGGTAATTTGCTTATTTCTAGACTTAGGCTTAAAAACATGACGTTAGAGGGTGAAAACTCGAAACAGCCCCCGAACGGCCTCGTGGGTGGCACTAACACCTCCCACGGGACCAACGTAACTCGTAGGACTTGACCTCGCAGCCGCGGGAATCCCGGTTTGAGAGTAATACGGTAATTTGTATATTTGAAGACTTAGGCTTAAAAACATGACGTTAAAGGGTGAAAACTCGAAACAGCCCCCGAACGGCCCCATAGGTGGGACCAACACCTCCCACGGAACCAACGTAACTCGTAGTAACTGACCCCGCAGCCGCGGGTCTCCCGGTTTGAGAGTACGACGGTAATTTGATTATTTCTAGACTTAGGCTTAAAAACATGACGTTAGAGGGTGAAAACTTGAAACAGCCCCCGAACGGCCTCGTGGGTGCCACCAACACCTCCCACGGGACCAACGTAACTCGTAGGAACTGACCTCACAACCGCGGGTCTCTCGGTTTGAGAATACGACCGTAATTTGCGTATTTTTAAACTTAAGCAAAACATGGCGTTAGAGGGTGAAAACTCAAAACAGCCCCCAAACGGCCCCGTGGGTGGCACTAACACCTCCCACGGGACCAACGTAACTCGTAGGAACTGACATCGCAGCCGCGGGAATCCCGGTTTGAGAGTAATACGGTAATTTTCATATTTCAGGACTTTGGCTTAAAAACATGACGTTAAAGGGTGAAAACTCGAAACAGCCCCCGAACGGCCCCGTGGGTGGCACCAACATCTCCCACGGGACCAACGTAACTCGTAGGAACTGACCTCGCAGCCGCGGGTCTCCCGATTTGAGAGTATGACGGTAATTTGTGTATTTCTAGACTTAGGCTTAAAAACATGGCGTTAGAGGGTGAAAACTCGAAACAACCCCCAAACGGCCCCGTGGGTGGCACCAACACCTCCCACGGGACCAACGTAACTCGTAGGAACTGACCCCGCAGCCGCGGGTCTCCCGGTTTGAGAGTACGACGGCAATTTGCTTATTTCTAGACTTAGGCTTAAAAACATGACGTTAGAGGGTGAAAACTCGAAACATCTCCCGAACGGCCCCGTGGGTGGCACCAACACCTCCCACGGGACCAACGTAACTCGTAGGAACTGACCCCGCAGCCACGGGTCTCCCGGTTTGAGAATACGACCGTAATTTGCGTATTTCTACACTTAAGCAGAACATGGCGTTAGAGGGTGAAAACTCGAAACATCCCCCAAACGGCCCCGTGGGTGGAACTAACACCTCCCACGGGACCAACGTAACTCGTAGGAACTGACCTCACAGCCGCGGGAATCCCGGTTTGAGAGTAATAAGGTAATTTGTATATTTCAAGACTTAGGCTTAAAAACATGACGTTAAAAGGTGAAAACTCGAAACAGCCCCCGAACGGCCCCGTGGGTGGCACCAACACCTCCCACGGGACTAACATAACTCATAGGAACTGACCTCGCAGCCGCGGGAATCCCAGTTTGAGAGTAATATGGTAATTTTCATATTTCAAGACTTAGGCTTAAAAACATGACGTTAAAGGGTGAAAACTCGAAACATCCACCGAACGGCCCCGTGGGTGGCACCAACACCTCCCACGGGACCAACGTAACTCGTAGGAACTGACCTCGCAGCCGCGGGTCTCCCGGTTTGAGAGTATGACGGTAATTTGTGTATTTCTAGACTTAGGCTTAAAAACCTGGCGTTAGAGGGTAAAAACTCGAAACAACCACCAAACGTCCCCGTGGGTGGTACCAACACGTCCCACGGGACCGACGTAACTCGTAGGAACTAACCTCGCAGCCGCGGGTCTCCCGGTTTGAGAGTACGACGGTAATTTGCTTATTTCTAGACTTAGGCTTAAAAACCTGACGTTAGAGGGTGAAAACTCGAAACAACCCCCGAACGGTCCCGTGGGTGGCACCAACACCACCCACGGGACCAACGTAACTCGTAGGAACTAACCTCGTAGACATGGGAATCCCGGTTTGAGAGTAATACGGTAATTTGTATATTTAAAGACATAGGCTTAAAAACATGACGTTAAAGGGTGAAAACTCGAAACAGCCCTCGAACGGCCCCGTGGGTGGCACCAACACCTCCCACGGGTCCAATGTAACTCGTAGGAATTGACCTCGCTGCCGCGGGTCTCCCGGTTTAAGAGTACGATGGTAATTTGCGTATTTCTAGACTTAGGCTTAAAAACATGGCGTTAGAGGGTGAAAACTCGAAATAACCCCCAAACGGCCCCGTGGGTGGCACCAACACCTCCCACGGGACCAACGTAACTCCTTGGAACTGACCTCCAAGCCGTGGGTATCCCGGTTTGAGAGTACGATGGTAATTTTCTTATTTTTAGACTTAGGCTTAAAAATATGACGTTAGAGGGTGAAAACTCGAAACATCCCCCGAACGGCCCCGTGGGTGACACTAACACCTCCCACGGGACCAATGTAACTCGTAGGAACTGACCTCGCAACCGCGGGAATCCAGGTTTGAGAGTAATACGATAATTTCTACATTTCAAGACTTAGTCTTAAAAACATGACGTTAAAGGGTGAAAACTCGAAACAGCCCCCGAACGGCCCCGTGGGCGGCAACAACACCTCCCATGAGACCAACGTAACTCGTAGGAACTGACCTCGCAACCGCGGGTCTCCCGGTTTGAGAGTACGACGGGAATTTGCTTATTTCTAGACTTAGGCTTAAAAACATAACGTTAGAGAGTGGAAACTCGAAACAGCCCCCGAACGGCCCCGTGGGTGGCACCAACACCTCCCACGGGACCAACGTAACTCGTTGTAACTGACCCCGCAGCCGCGGGCCTCCCGGTTTGAGAGTACGACGGTAATTTGCATATTTCTAGACTTAGGCTTAAAGACATGGCGTTACATGGTGAAAACTCGAAACAACCCCCAAACGGCTCCGTGGGTGGCACCAACACCTCCCACGGGACCAACGTAACTCGTAGGAACTGACCTCGCAGCCGCGAGTCTCGTGGTTTGAGAGTACGGCGGTAATTTGCTTATTTCTATACTTAGGCTTAAAAACATGACGTTGGAGGATGAAAACTCGAAACAGCCCCCGAACGGCCCCGTGGGTTGCACCAACACCTCCCACGGCACCAACGTAACTCGTAGGAACTGTCCTCGCAACCGCGGGTCTCCCGGTTTGAGTGTACGAGGGTAATTTGCGTATTTCTACACTTATGCAAAACATGGCGTTAGAGGGTGAAAAATCGAAACAGCCACCAAACGGCCCCGTGGGTGGCACTAACACCTCCCACGGGACCAGCGTAACTCGTAGGAACTGACCTCGCAGCCGCGGGTCTCCCGGTTTGAGAGTAATAAGGTAATTTGAATATTTCAAGACTTAGGCTTAAAAACATGACGTTAGAGGGTGAAAGCTCGAAACAGCCCCCGAACGGCCCAATGGGTGGCACCAACACCTCCCACGGGACCAACGTAACTCGTAGGAACTGACCTCGTAGCCGCAGGTCTCTCGGTTTGAGAGTACGAAGGTAATTTGCTTATTTCTATACTTAGGCTTAAAAACATGACGTTAGAGGGTGAAAACTCGAAACAGCCCTCGAACGGCCCCGTGGGTAGCACCAACACCTCCCACGGGACCAACATAACTCGTAGGAACTGACCTCGCAATCGCGGGAATCCCGGTTTGAGAGTAATACAGTAATTTGTATATTTCAAGACTTAGGCTTAAAAACATGACGTTAAAGGGTGAAAACTCGAAACAACCCCTGAACGTCCTCGTGGGTGGCACTAACACCTCCCATGGGACCAACGTAACTCGTAGGAACTGACCCCGCAGGCGCGGGTCTCCCGGTTTGAGAGTACGACGGTAATTAGTATTATTTCTAGACTTAGGCTTAAAAACATGACGTTAGAGGGTGAAAACTCGAAACAGCCCCCGAACGGCCCCGTGGGTGGCACCAACACCTCCCCCGAGATCAACGTAACTCGTAGGAACTGACCTCGCAGCCGCGGGTCTCCCGATTTGAGAATACGACCGTAATTTGCGTATTTCTACACTTAAGCAAAACATGGCGTTAAAGGGTGAAAACTTGAAACCGCCCCCGAACGGCCCCGTGGGTGGCACCAACACTTCCCACGGGAGCAACGTAACTCGTAGGAACTGACCCCGAAGCCGCGGACCTCCCGGTTTGAGAGTACGACGGTAATTTGCTTATTTCTAGACTTAGGCTTAAAAACATGACGTTAGAGGGTGAAAACTCGAAACATCCCCCGAACGGCCCCCTGGGTGGCACCAACACCTCCCACGGGACCAACGTAACTCATAGGAACTGACCTCGCAGCCGCGGGTCTCCCGGTTTTCAAATAGGACCGTAATCTGCGTATTTCTACACTTAAGCAAAACATGGCGTTAAAGGGTGAAAACTCGAAACAACCCCCAAACGGCCCCGTGGGTGGCACTAACACCTCCCACGGGACCAACGTAACTCGTAGGAACTGACCTCGTAGCCGCGGGAATCCCGGTTTGAGAGTAATACGATAATTTGTATATTTCCAGATTTAGGCTTAAAAACATGACGTTAAAGGGTGAAAACTCGAAACAGCCCCCGAACGGCCCCGTGGGTGGCACCAACACCTCCCACGGGACCAACGTAACTCGTAGGAACTGACCTCGCAGCCGCGGGTCTCCCGGTTTGAGAGTACGATGGTAATTTGCTTATTTCTAGACTTAGGCTTAAAAACTTGACGTTTGAGGGTGAAAACTAGAAACAGCCCCCGAACTGCCACGTGGGTGGCACTAACACCTCCCACGGGACCAACGTAACTCGTAGTAACTGACCCCGCAGCCGCGGGTCTCCCGGTTTGGGAGTACGAGGGTAATTTGCGAATTTCTACACTTAAGCAAAACATGGCGTTAGAGGGTGAAAACTCAAAACAGCCTCCAAACGGCCCCGTGGGTGGCACTAACACCTCCCACGGGACCAACGTAACTCGTAGGAACTGACCTCGCAGCCGCAGGTCTCCCGGTTTGAGAGTAATACGATAATTTGCATATTTTGAGACTTAGGCATAAAAACATGACGTTAGAGGGTGAAAACTCAAAACAGCCCCCGAACGGCCCCATGGGTGGCACCAACACCTCCCACGGGACCAACATAACTCGTAGGAATTGACCTCGTAGCCGGGGGTCTCCCGGTTTGAGAGTACGACGGTAATTTGCTTATTTATTTACTTAGGCTTAAAAACATGACGTTAGAGGGTTAAAACTCGAAACAGCACCTGAACGGCCCCGTGGGTGGCACCAACACCTCCCACGGGACCATCGTAACTCGTAGGAACTGACCTCGCAGCCGCGGGAATCCCGGTTTGAGAGTAATACATTAATTTGTATATTTCAAGACTTAGGCTTAAAAACATGACGTTAAAGGGTGAAAACTCGAAACAGCCACCAAACGGCCCCGTGGGTGGCACCGAATCCACCCACGGGACCAACGTAACTCGTAGGAACTGACCCCGCAGCCGCGGGTCTCCCGGTTTGAGAGTGCGAGGGTAATTTTCTTATTTATAGACTTAGGCTTAAAAACATGACGTTAGAGGGTGAAAACTCGAAACAGCCCCCGAACGGCCCCGTGGGTGGCACCAACACCTCCCACGGGACCAACGTAACTCGTAGGAACTGACCTCGCAGCCGCGGGTCTCCCGGTTTGAGAGTACGAAGGGTAATTTACTTATTTCTAGACTTAGGCTTAAAAATATGGCGTTAGAGGGTGAAAACTCGAAACAGCCTCCAAACGGCCCCGTGGGTGGCACCAACACCTCCCACGGGACCAACGTAAGTCGTAGGAACTCGCCTCGCAGCCGCGGGTCTCCCGGTTTGAGAGTACGATAGTAATTTGCTTATTTCTTGACTTAGGCTTAAGAACATGACGTTAGAGGGTGAAAAGTCGAAACAGCCCCCGAACGGCTCCGTGGGTGGCACTAACACCTCCCACGGGACCAACGTAACTCGTAGGAACTGACCTCGCAGCTGCGGGAATCCTGCTTTTATAGTACGACGATAATTTATGTATTTGTAGACTTAGGCTTAAAAACATGGCGGTAGAGGGTGAAAGCTTGAAACAGCCCCCAAACGGCCCTGTGGGTGGCACCAACACCTCCCACGACACCAACGTAACTCGTAGGAACTGACCTCGCAGACGCGGGTCTCCCGGTTTGCGAATACGACCATAATTTGCGTGTTTCTACACTTAAGCAAAACATGGCGTTAAAGGGTGAAAACTCGAAACAGCCTCCGAACGGCCATGTGGGTTGCACCAACACCTCCCACGGGACCAACGTAACTCGTAATAACTGACCCCGTAGCCGCGAGTCTCCCGGTTTGAGAATACGAGGGTAATTTGCGTATTTCTACACTTAAGCAAAACATGGTGTTAGAGTGTGAAAACTCGAAACATCCCCCCAACGGCCCCGTGGGTGGCACTAACACCTCCCACGGGACCAACGTAACTCGTAGGAACTAACCTCGCAGCCGCGGGTCTCCCGGTTTGAGAGTAATACGGTAATTTGCATATTTTAAGACTTAGGCTTAAAAAAATGACGTTAGAGGGTGAAAACTCGAAACAGCCCCCGAACGACCCCGTGGGTGGCACCAACACCTCCCACGGGACCAACATAACTCGTAGGAACTGACCTCGCAGCCGCGGGTCTCCCGGTTTGAGAATATGACCGTAATTTGCGTATTTCTACACTTAAGCAAAACATGGCGTTAAAGGGTGAAAACTCGAAACAGCCCCCGAACGACCCCGTGGGTTGCACCGACACCTCCCACGGGACCAACGTAACTCGTAGTAACTGACCCCGCAGCCGTGGGTCTCCCAATTTGAGAGTACGAGGGTAATTTGCGTATTTCTACACTTAACCAAAACATGGTGTTAGAGGGTGAAAACCCGAAACAGCCCCCAAACGGCCCCGTGGGTGGCACTAACACCTCCCACGGGACCAACGTAACACGTAGGAACTGACCTCGCAGCCGTGGGTCTCCGGGTTTGAGAGTAATACGGTAATTTGCATATTTCAAGACATAGGCTTAATAACATGACGTTATAGGGTGAACACTCGAAACAGCCCCCGAACGGCCCCGTGGGTGGCACCAACACTTCCTACGGGACCAACGTAACTCGTAGGAACAGACCTCACAGCCGCGGGTCTCCCGGTTTGAGAGTACGACGGTAATTTGTTTATTTCTAGACTTAGGCTTAAAAACATGACGTTAGAGGGTGAAAACTCGAAACAGGCCCCGAATGGCCTCGTGGGTGGCACCAACACCTCCCACGGGACCAACGTAACTCGTAGGAACTGACCTCGTAGCCGCGGTAATCCCGGTTTGAGAGTAATATGGTAATTTGTATATTTCTAGACTTAGGCTTAAAAACATGACGTTAAAGGGTGAAAACTCAAAACAGCCCCCAAACGGCCCCGTGGGTGGCACCAACACCTCCCACGGGACAAACGTAACTCGTAGGAGCTGACCCCGCAGCCGTGGGTCTCCCGGTTTGAGAGTACGATGGTAATTTGCTTATTTCTAGACTTAGGCTTAAAAACATTACGTTAGAGGGTGAAAAGTCGAAACAGCCCCCGAACGGCCCCGTGGGTGGCACCAACACCTCCCACGGGACCAACGTAACTCGTAGGAACTGACCCCGCAGCCGCGGGACTCCCGATTTGAGAGTACGACGGTAATTTGCTTATTTCTAGACTTAGGCTTAAAAACATGACGTTAGAGGGTGAAAACTCGAAACAGCCCCTGAATGGCCCCGTGGGTGGAACCAACACCTCCCACGGGACCAACGTAACTCGTAGGAATTGATCTCGCAGTCGCGGGTCTCCCGATTTGAGAATACGATCGTAATTTGCGTATTTCTACACTTAAGCAAAACATTGCGTTAAAGGGTGAAAACTCGAAACAGCCCCCGAACGGCCCCGTGGGTGGCACCAACACTTCCCACGGGAGCAATGTAACTCGTAGGAACTGACCTCGTAGCCGCGGGTCTCCCGGTTTGAGAGTACGACCATAATTTGCGTATTTCTACACTTAAGCAAAACATGACGTTAGAGGGTGAAAACTCGAAACAGCCCCCGAACGGCCCTGTGGGTGGCACCAACACCTCCCATGGGACCAACGTAACTCGTAATAACTGACCCCGCAGCCGCGGGTCTCCCGATTTGAGAATACGAGGGTAATTTGCGTATTTCTACACTTAAGCAAAACATGGCGTTAGAGGGTGAAAACTCGAAACAGCCCGCCCAACGGCCCCGTGGGTGGCACTAACACCTCCCACGGGACCAACGTAACTCGTAGGAACTGACCTCGCAGCCGCGGGAATCCCGGTTTGAGAGTAATACGGTAATTTGTATATTTCAAGACTTAGTCTTAAAAACATGACGTTAAAGGGTGAAAACTTGAAACAACCCACGAACGGCCCCGTGGGTGGCACCAACACCTCCCACGGGACCAACGTAACTCGTAGGAACTGACCTCGCAGCCGCGGGACTCCCGGTTTGAGAGTACGGCGGTAATTTGCTTATTTCTAGACTTAGGCTTAAAAACATTACGTTAGAGGGTGAAAACTCGAAACAGCCCCTGAACGGCCCCGTGGGTGGCACCAACACCTCCCACGGGACCAACGTAACTCGTAGGAACTGACCTCGCAGCCGCGGGAATCCCGGTTTGAGAGTAATACAGTAATTTGTATATTTCAAGACTTAGGCTTAAAAACATGACGTTAAAGGGTGAAAACTCGAAACAACCCCCGAACGGCCCCGTGGGTGGCACCAACACCTCCCACGGGACCAACGTAACTCATAGGAACTGACCCCGCAGCCGCGGGTCTCCCAGTTTGAGAGTACGACGGTAATTAGTATTATTTCTAGACTTAGGCTTGAAAACATGACGTTAGAGGGTGAAAACTCAAAATAGCCCCCGAACGGCCCCGTGGGTTGCACCAACACCTCCCACGGGATCAACGTAACTCGTAGGAACTGACCTCGCTGCCGCGGGTCTCCCGATTTGAGAATACGACTGTAATTTGCGTATTTCTACACTTAAACAAAATATGGCGTTAGAGGGTGAAAACTCGAAACAGCCCCCAAACGGCCCCGTGGGTGGCACTAACACCTCCCACGGGACCAACGTAACTCGTAGGAACTGACCTCGCAGTCGCGGGTCTCCCGGTTTGAGAGTAATACGGTAATTTGCATATTTCGAGACTTAGGCTTAAAAAAATGACGTTAGAGGGTGAAAACTCGAAACATCCCCCGAACGGCCCCGTGGGTGGCACCAACACCTCCCACGGGACCAACTTAACTCGTAGGAACTGACCCCGCAGCCGCGGGACTCCCGGTTTGAGAGTACGACGGTAATTTGCTTATTTCTAGACTTAGGCTTAAAAACATGACGTTAGAGGGTGAAAACTCGAAACAGCCCCCGAACGGCCCCGTGGGTGGCACCAACACCTCCGACGGGACCAACGTAACTCGTAGGAACTGACCTCACAGTCGCGGGTCTCCCGGTTTGAGAATACGACCGTAATTTGCATATTTCTACACTTAAGCAAAACATGGCGTTAAAGGGTGAAAACTCGAAACAGCCCCCGAACGGCCTCGTGGGTGGCACCAATACCTCCCACGGGACCAACATAACTCGTAGGAACTGACCCCGCAGTCAAGGGTCTCCCAGTTTGAGAGTACGAGGGTAATTTGCGTATTTCTACACTTAAGCAAAATATGACGTTAGAGGGTGAAAACTCAAAACAGCCCCCGAACGGCCCCGTGGGTGGCACCAACACCTCCCACGGGACCAACGTAACTCGTAGGAACTGACCCCGCAGCCGCGGGACTCCCGGTTTGAGAGTACGACGGTAATTTGCTTATTTCTAGACTTAGGCTTAAAAACATGACGTTAGAGGGTGAAAACTCGAAACGGCGCCCGAACGGCCCCGTGGGTGGCACCAACACCTCTCAAAATGACGGTAATTTTCATATTTCTACTTGGTTACTGATAATTTTAACTCATATATGCAATTTTTCAGCTTGATTAAATTTTTTGTAAAAATACTTGGTTACTGATATTTTTGTTTTTTGTATCCTGTCATTTGTAGGATTTTTGCACGTGGATCAAATGAAGGAGGCAATGGTTTACAACATGATGATTATTTATATGTTGTGGACCTTCAGGATAATGTTTTTTATGTGTTATAGCCGTGCAGGTTTTTATTGTTTAGTTTTATGGCCGTGCGGGCTTTTATAATTTGATTATTGAATTTTATATCCGTGCGGGCTTTATAATAAACAGGTTTTTCATTTACAGGTTTTGGAATGTCAAGAAAATAGAGGAAACTCTGCCCAATTTTTTTTTGGTCTTTGAATTATTAAGACGTGTAATATTTTTAAGTTTGTATATATATTTGCTTATTAACAATATTCTCAATTCGCAATTTGTGATTTTTTTTATTGTTTTGCCTATAATAAATATTTGTAACACCTCGTAGCAACCGACGGTGCACTCACAGGACCCCCAATTTTAGGATTGGACAAAAAAAAATACATTTTTTTAAAATTATAGATAAATATGGTCATGGAGTCCATGACCATTTTTATTTTTTTTTGTCGCGCTTAAAAATGGTCGCGGCCAAAGTCCGCGACCATTTTTTTTATTTTTTTGTCACGGTTATGGGTCGCGGACTAGGGCCGCGGCCAATTTTTTTAATTTTTTTTTTTGTCAATCACGTGGGTCGCGGACTTTGGCCGCGACCAATTTGTCACGGTTGTGAGTCACGGACAAGGTCCGCGACCAATTTTTTTAATTTTTTTTGTCACGGGCGTGAGTCGCGGACTTTGGCCGCGACCAATTTGTCACGGTTGTGGGTCACGGATAAGGGCCGCGACCAATTTTTTTTAATTTTTTTTGTCACGGACGTGGGTAGCGGAGTTTGGCCGCGACCAATTTGTCACGGTTGTGGGTCACGGATAAGGGCCGCGACCCGTCACGGCCAAAGTCCGCGACCATCTGCCGTGACCCCTCTTGGCCGTGACCATTTTTTGGTCACGGACTTGGGCCGCGACCCACGAAATTGGTCACGCCAGAAATGGTCACGGCCGAAGTCCGCGACCCACAGTTTTGGTTAGGGATTTTGGCCGTGACCAATCGCTAGTTTTGGTGTAGTGGTACCTAGGCCTATTTATGTTTTCTCCTATTGCAAAAAGATAGGACACCTTAGATACTTTTGATTTAAATTAGGTAATGTGTTATGCTTTACTTCTACACTTGTTCTCACACATGCACCCACCCATGATACTTTGCTTGCACGTAATGATAGATATTTTGCACATATTTGAGAGCAAGTAAATTTTTTAGTTAGGACTTCACACTATTTGATGTAGTTGTTTCAAAAGATGTCACCATCTTTGGAAAACTCCTCCGCACCTAATGGATGAGGTTTAGACTTTTTTCTAGCATACGATGATTTACATGATGATATTTTTTGCCTATTTCTAGTATGTATCATTTTGTAGTTTACGTTGTTTTCTTATTTTTTTCTACTAATTTAGCAATATTTTGGATCTATTTTCCCATTCCATGAACTTTTTTCACATAAACATTTCACTAGAAAAAACTGCATGACATTCTGGGTACACAGTGAAAATTTGATCTCTTTCGTTCAAACGAGAGGAATTTTCATTCGAGCGACTTCTGATGTCTAGCGAAGTATCTTTTCACGAGAACCCTTATCGTTCCAGCGACATGGTGCTTCGTTCAAGTGACCTTGGAGATTTTTTGCTTGCAGTCCTCTGGTTCATCTTATTATATTATTTGGTACTACTGGGTTGATTCTCAACAGTGTTCGAAAAATACAAAAAGATTTTCATTTTGATAAAAAATTGAAAAATCCAAAAAGCGTTTTGTATTTTGTTTACACCATATATGAATGGAGACTTAGGATGACCGAGTCACAATTTCATTCCATATCCATGTGACTATTTGATAGTCTTTTGAGACAATATGTTGTGTCATTCATGTGCTTTACAGAGTTTGGAGTCTTTGAGATGATATTTAGTGTTGCTACCTACATGTTTGACTCATTTGTCCTTTATTGCACACATGCACGGATTTTTTTTACTTCTGTGCTTGTCTATCACATGTTGGTTGAGTGTTTCCAGCTCAATTATGTCTATACAATGAACCAAATGCAATAACTCATGACAAAGAAAGTAGTACATGTGATAAAACATTTTGTGACTTTATGTGATTTATTTTGAAAAATGAAAAAGGGTTGTGAAAGGTGTTTCATTTTTTCCTTTACGATAAAGTCATTGTTTAAATGGACCTAAAAAAGTGAGTAATTGAAAATTATCCGAGGTCCAATGAGGTGTAAAGGAGCCCGAAAAATTGAAAGGCAATAAAATGAAATATATGCCAAAAATGGGCCAATAGGTTTTTGTTTCATCATGTCATAAGAGAAATAAAAAAAAGAATTATCTTTTAATGAGGGAGATTTGTAAGGACATTGCCCATCACAATTAATGATTCGTATTCTGCTACAAGTCATCGAAGAATTGAGGAAGCTAACATCTACAAAAGATGGATCCGAATTTCGAGTGGACTTCAACTTTCTAGACGAACAAAATTAATTTTGTAAAAATATGTTTAGGTTCCATTTACATTGCATATTAAAAGTGTTGGGATATTTATGAGATTTTTATAAAAACATTTTTTATAATTTTTTTTCTGTAAAAATGTTTTCTGACCTCGTAAACAGTTTTGCTAATTGAGGTTTCCAACTATTTTCAAAGTCTGAAGCTTTTGGGGGGATCTGGGCCTCTATCATTCAAACTACGATGCATGTCGTTCGAACGAGATAGTGTCTCGCTCAAACGATGATGTATGTCGGTCGAACAACAGTTTTTTTAGGCTGACACATCACTGGCTCAATTTCTGCTATATATTGAGTGTCAGGTTATTTATTTTAGGCGCGGAGAAGCACTTGTTTTAACATAATACTTTTTCCTAGGGTTTGTATTCTTCTCCAACAATTTAAATGTTCAAATATTTTCTTTTTCAATTCAGAATCCCAATTACTTTTACGTGAGTTGTTTTTGTGGAACCCAAGACATATTTTGCTGGGATTTTATGATGCTGAACTAAGTGCCTTTGAAGGTACTGGGATGACAATAGGTACTGCTTGAGGGAGGTACTGGGCTGTGTGACACCCCGCCTAATAAAATACCGGGTGATCAGTCATATACCAAATTAAAACAAGAATCCCAATTGGTTTATCCTTAGCATCACTGTCGAAAACCTTTTTAAAACTTACTAACCACCTAGTATTCAAAAAAAGCTGGTGCCAAATTTTACCTTATTAATTAAACCCAAACAATGCATGCGGAAATAAATATAAACCATTTACACAACTGAATTAAATCAACTGAACAAGTAATAAAACGACATGCCGAATAAACCATCGGCCACCCAAATAAATAGTCCAATACAAACATCTAACACCTGAATAAATAAATCTGAAAACTGTATTGAAAGGTCTGCGCGACATGCCCTAAGTAAACTGAAATTGATAAATGATTCCTATTTTAGGAATGAATGAACGATACGTCTAATCCAAGCTCCTGCTAGCATCGACATTTGCCGCAACTCCATGTCCCTAGAATAGAATATCAAGTCTGACGTCCCTCTGGCTGGACACCTAAAAGGTTTTGAAAATAATTTTATAGAAAGGGTTAGAATCCTAAACATCTTGAAAATATTTAACAAGTGAATTAACTGTAGTAATTAAAAATATATGAATGTGCTTCATATTTAAGTTAGTGTCGCACTCCCTTGAGGACATACTCACCCCCTCCACTAATGTGCACACCTAACGGTTACTTTAACCCCACCTAGTTGTACTACCTTGTCCAACTAGTCCTGGTATAATCTCCCCTTGTCATTCTACTCTAAACCGAGTATTATTATTAATGGGTTATAAGTTATTCCACCAATTAACTTAATTAATTCCTTTTAAATAATATCATATAACTGTAACACAAGTTATATAAAATAAATCCATCACACGCTTTATTATTACCCTCATATAATATTACATATCATTATATAAGTACCTTTACTAAAACATCCACACATAATTCATATGTATATCCATCCCTCCGAGTATACCCTCACCGGATGATTCCCTCTGAAATTCTATCTCACTAGGTGTGCTCACATAACATAGTTCCCGAAGTTGGAATCACTCACCAACCTGGCCCAAAATATAAACGTAGTGGAGGCGGTCATATTCCTTCCCTGAAAGTGAGATAAACCCCTCACCCATATACCGGAAACTATGACCTGGGGATATACTCGCCCTACTCCCAAGCTAGGGGATTCACCCACATCGCGCAACCTCCCTTGATAGCACTAGAGTATATAAATTAAATAAATATCTAGTCCCTGATATTTAATAACACACATAAAGAACACACACACATATATATACTATTACCACACCGTATATATATAATATAAATCCCGGCTTTACCGTATAATAAAACCCGTAACACTAGCCTGCATATTCCCGAGTCTATGGTCCGACTCTAATTCAATTAAATCACTCCTTAATAATTTATAACTTTATTGAGTCTACAGTTCGACTCTAATTTAATTAATTTACACATTAACTATTTAATACTAATCCGAGTCTATGCTCCGACTCTAATTTAATTAATTTACACATTAATTAATTAATACCAATTCGAGTCTATGGTACGACTCTAATTTAATTAATTTACACATTAATTAATTAATAAAAATTCGAGTATAACCAACTCTAATTTAATTAATTTACACATTAATTAATTAATACCAATCCGAGTCTATGGTCCGACTCTACTTTAATTAATTTACACATTAGTTAATTTAACACTTGGTGTCGCCCAACCATTATACCCGGACTCGCTCACTTGGCTCGTACCATCGTTAATACCTGATTCTATATTTCTCCCCATAATTAATTAATTACACATAAATTCCTTTAATAATGTAGTGCCACTCAACTACAATACCCGAATATTTTCTCTCGGTCCAAAGTCAATACTTACGAATTATTTTCCGAAATTCATTCATCTCACGGCATACAATTAACAACCTCCTAAACCCAATTATATCACCTTATAATTGCTAAGGAATATGTGCTACATATGAATTTATGACTACATAAAAAGTAGGCGAAAAATCTAAATCAAATTTCCCTTTATACATAAAACTGGCGAACCTGCCAAAATCCTGGGACCATCGATCGATCGATCCCCTGGGTCGATCGATCAATCGACCAGTTCCCTTTCTACTCCGGCTTGCTCTTCAGCCATTGTCGAAAATATAAGGTTTCTTTTCTCAAATCCCAACCTCAATCCAACCTATTTATCATCTTTTTACCTTTATCATGAACTATAATCATCATCTAAACCTTTTATCATCATTGATATTACGAATCTTTACCCACTCAAGAACACAATTTTCTATGGTAAAATCCCAATTATCGTTCACAAATTTGATCCCACGATCACAATAAATTCAACTCTAACACTGGTTTTCTATTATGATTCTTATACCAATAAAAACTGTATACTTTTATAACATCAATTAAACTGTCAAATCACTCGACTAATAGCCTACCCAAAAACGAATTTAGGTTTAGACTTCCCATAATATGAATTGATTATCATCAATTTTAAAATCACAACAGTTAACCACCTGCCTGGAATTGTTCGTATAGTCTGATCCGTTGGTGTAGTTAAGGTGTTGATAAAGAACACTCACTTTTGTCCCTTAATTTGGCTCCAAAAAAATCCCCAATTCTCTCTTGATTTTCTTTTCCCAAATTCCCTCTCAAGCCCTAGGTTTAGAATTTGTGTTAAGTATCGTTCAACACTTCCCCAATTAGGTTTAAACCCCTAATCCCGTTTTGGCCACATGGGCCTAATTAAAATGGCCTGAATCATCCCATGTGGGCCCCGGCTATGCCCAAAAATGCCCCGAGACCCGATTACTACCCCCCGAGTACTCTTTTCTGACTATCTAGACCCATCCAGACTCAACCGCGCACTCCGAATCGTCATCCGAAATACTTTATAACATTCTCCAATTTTGACCTCAAAAATACGGCACACATTAATTCGGACAATTTAACTTAAAGTTGCCCAATATAAATAAGTCTTCCCACTTAAATAAATTCTCCAAATCATAATTTAAGTTTCTCCAGTTTAAATATTTTTATATCTCCCAAAAATAATTAAATATTAAATCCTCAAAATTACGGGGGGTTACATACTTCCCCCCTTAAAAAGGAATTTCGTCCTCGAAATTAAGATAAGCTTATCACTCCAAGTCTCAAATATCACTCCCTATTCCAGTGCGTCTAAGCCCTCTACATCTATCTCTCGCGCTTCTAACTATGAGTTACACAAATATGCATTTTAATTAACCAGGGCGCCCATACACACTTACCCATGCTTTACCGCACGAAAGTTAACCTAATTAACTGGGTGGCCATACACTCTGTCCCCGTGCTTAATCGTACATGAGTTACCCAACTATGCTAGTCATAACCCGTAATATAACTTCCAACCCGTAGTCATATCACATATATGAATAAGAACCGGGGTACCCAACCAATGTACTAACGACGAAACATCTCCCCACTTCCAACGTTGCACTAAGTTTCATGCGTGAGACGTCTCGCAAGAGAAATCCAAACAAAGAACCCCCCAGATAAACTATTAACTAACATTGTCGATTGTTGAGATCCGTTAAACCCTCAGTCCATAACACGTACCCCCAAATACTTGTCTCTTAACACAAAAGCATGCATGCCAACCCTTATGCTACAAAAGACAACATAAAATACCGTTCCCTTACTATCACTAGTTCTTGCACAAAATAAACCCCGAGTTATCTCACCCTACTCGAAAATAAATCTAACCACCCTGATTCACTTCAGTAAACACCCCAACTTACGGGGATTAATATGAGAACACAAGACCTCATTATGTGTTTATCACACCACACAATACAACATATATACACATATATATAGGCTAGACTCCCTCTCAGGTGATACCTAGTTAAAATCATTCATACCCTGGTGTCGCGAACACCAAAACTTATGCACACTGTTCACAATACTTCAAATCCATCGCTATCCAACCGATAAAAAAAATCATCTACTATACTTCCATAATTCTCGAAAGAAGTGACCCCTCGTATAATTCAAACCTTCTCTCAGTGTGCACCTCCACTCTCTCATGGTTAACACCAAAGGACTCTGCTACCCCACGATAAATTTTATCTGCATACTATGGCTACTACAGCTAGAGCACCCACTAAATCCGACTCACTCACGAATTTTAGTGAAAAATAATTTTATATTGTGACACCCTCACTATCACCCAAAACATACCCCATGCCCATAGGATAAAAAGATAATTACCTCTATAATCTGGCTGCAATGGCTGATCCTTGGGTTCCTAGGCAGCTTCTCCCTGCCCGAACGCACCCATGACTTATTGTAGGGTTGTACATCCAGGACCTCATCCTGCAGTTGACCCCTGCCTTACTGAGGACAATCTCTCTTCACATGTCCCGCTTCCCCACCAATGAAACACCTCCTAATAAATTCACCCTGCCACTAATCTCTTCCTTGCTGGCCTTGTCGGAAGTCCTATCCATCCTGTCGATAGCCTCCAGACCTAAATCGCTTAGCCTGATTCTCCTGCCAGAAACCCTGCCCCTGATGTCCCCATGTCTGCTGTTGGGATACCTCACTGGTATTATTCCCTCCTACTTTATCTGACTGACTAGGTTCCACTCCCCTCTTGCTTCCTCTCATGTGGAAATGATATTCCTGGCAGTGTAGGAGTGCTGCATTAACGAGGTTCGTATAAGCTACCAAAGCGGGATTACCAATAAAATGTTGTCTGATCCTCCAGACTAACCCATCCACGAACTCTGTCTTTTTTCTTTCTTCATCGCGTACCTCATTCGGTACAAAATTTGCCAAACGAGTTAATTCATCCTCGTAACCGGCCACTGAATGGTCCCCTTGTGTCACCTCACTGAATTTTCTCCTCATTTCAGCCTCGACTGCTGGCGGGAAATACTAGCGGTCGAACCGAACCCAAAACTCTGTAATAGTTAAAGTATCCCTTTCCTGAACTGTGGTGATCGACTCCCACCACTGTAGCGTTGCTCCCACTAACCTAAAAGTGGCTAGAATTTTCTTCTTCACCTCATTGTAATCTACCATGCGTAGGTGACGCTAGATATCACTCTTCTACTAACACGCTAGCACCACATCTGAATCCCCTCGAAACTCTGGCGGATGCCCTTTTTTAAAAACCTCTCGTACTTGCTGCAACCCCGGCGACCCCGGTGGGCCTGAACATCCCGTACCACTAATGCTTGTGGTTGATCTCATGGAAAGTACCTTACCATTGCGATCATCGTCGCTTCAACTGCCTGTGCCACTAATTCAGTTACCCGTGCAACCGAAATCAACTCTGGCAGTTACTACGGTAACTCTGGCTCCTAATAAGCCTCCCTAGTCTCATCTCCTCCTGCTGCCCTAGCTGCTCTCTCTCTCTCTCTCTCCTGGTCGACATCTGAAATTAGAATCGAATCGTATGAGCTCACTCTCAAATATAAAGTAATTGGCAGAAGAACGTAAATATGCATACGTATGAGATTACAACAATCCTATGATAGGGTTCTACATCAAAGAACGCTAAGCTGAAACGTGAAAAGCCGCACAGATCCTAAGGACACTAGAACCTGATGCTCTGATACCATCTGTGACACCCTGCCTAATAAAATATCGGGTTATATGTCCTATATGAAATGAAAATAGGAATCCCAGTTGGTTCATCCTTAGCATCACTGTCGAAAACCTTTTTTAAAACTTACTAACCACCTAGTATTAAAAAAAGTAGGTGCCAAATTTTATCTTATTAATTAAACCCAAACAGTACATGAGGAAATAAATATAAACCATTCACACAACTGAATTAAATCAACTGAACAAATAATAAAATGACATGCTGAATAAACGATCGGCCACCCAAGTAAATAGTCCAATACAATCATCCAACACCTGAATAAATAAACCTAAAAACTGTACTGAAAGGTGTGGGCGGCATTCCCTAAGTAAACTGAAACTGATAAATAATTCCTACTCTAGGAATGAATGAACGATGCGTCTAATCCAAGCTCCTGCTAGCACCGACATATGCCGCAGCTCCGTGTCCCTGGAATAGAATATCAAGTCTGGCATCCCTCTGGCTGGACACCTAAAAGGTTTTGAAAATAATTTTATAGCAAGATTTAGAACCCAAAACATTTTGAAAATATTTAGCAAGTGAATTAACAACAGTAATTAAAAATATATGAATGTGCTTCATATTTAAGTTAGTGTCACACTCCCTTGAGGACATACTCACCCCTCCACTAATGTGCACACCTAACAGTTACTTTAACCCCACCTAGTTGTACTAACCCGTCCAACTAGTCCTGGTATAATCTCCCCTTGCCATTCTACTCTAAATCGAGTATTATTATTAATGGGTTATAACTTATTCCAGCAATTAACTTAATTAATTCCTTTTAAATAATATCATATAACTGTAACACAAGTTATATAAAACAAATCCATCACACACTGTATTATTACCCGCATATAATATTACATCACATTATATAAGTACCTTTACTAAACCATCCACACATAATTTATATGTATATCCATCCCTCCGAGTATACCCTCACCAGATGATTCCCTCTAAAATGCTATCTCACTATTTGTGCTCACATAACCTATCTCCCCAAGTTGGAATCACTCACCAACCTGGCCCAAAATATAAATGTAGTGGAGGCGGTCATATTCCTTCCCTGAAAGTAAGATAAACCCCTCACCCATATACCGAACGTTATGACATGGGGATATACTCTCCCTACTCCTTAAGCTAGGGGATTCACCCACATCGCGCAACCTCCCTTGATAACACTAGAGTATATAAATTAAATAAATATCTAGACCCTGATATTTAATAGCACACATAAAGAACACACACACACACATATATATATATACTATCACCACACCGTATATATATAATATAAATCCCGGCTTTACCATGTACTCAAACCCGTAACACTAGCCTGCATATTCCCGAGTCTATGGGCCGACTCTAATTCAATTAATTAACTCCTTAATAATTTATCACTTTCCCCAGTCTACAGTTCGACTCTAATTTAATTAATTTACACATTAATTAATTAATACTAATCCGAGTCTATGGTTCGACTCTAATTTAATTAATTTACACATTAATTAATTAATACCGATCCGAGTCTATGGTCCGACTCTAATTTAATTAATTTACACATTTATTAACTAATACCAATCCGAGTCTATGGTCGGAATCTAATTTAATTAATTTACACATTTGTTAATTTAACACTTGGTGTCGCCCAACCATTATACCCGGACTCCCTCACTTGGCTCGTACCATCGTTAATACCTGATTCTATATTTCGCCCCATAACTAATTAATTACACCTAAATTCCTTTAATAATGTAATGCCACTCAACTACAATACCCGAATATTTTCCCTCGGTCCAAAATCAATACTTACGAATTATTTCCCAAAATTCATTCATCTCATGGCATACAATTATCACCCTCCTAAACCCAATTATATCACCTTATAATTGCTAATCAATATGTGCTACATATGAATTTATCACTACATATAAAGTAGGCAAAAAATCTAAATCAAATTTCCCTTTATACATAAAACTGGCGAACCTGCCAAAATCTTGGGACCATCGATCGATCGATCCCCTGTGTTGAGCGATAGATCAACCTGTTCCCTTTCTTCTCAGGCTTGCTCTTCAGCCATTGCCGAAAATCTAAGGTTTCTTTTCTCATATCCGAACCTCAATCCAGCCTATTTATCATCTTTTTACCTTTATCATGAACTATAATCATCATCTAAACCTTTTATCATCATTGATATTACGAATCTTTACCCACTCAAGAACACAATTTCCTATGGTAAAATCCCAATTATCCTTCACAAATCTGATCCCACAATCACAATAAATTCAACTCTAACACTGGTGTTCTATTATGATTCTTATACCAATCAATACTGAATACTTTTATAACATCAATTGAACTGTCAAATCACTCGACTAATTAAATTGATAAAAACCCATTTCATGCAATAGGCCACCCAAAAACGAATTTAAGTTTACACATCCCATAATATGAATCGATTATCATCAATTTTAAAATCACAACAGTTAACCACTTGCTTGGAATTTTTCGTAGAGTTTGATTCGTTGGTGTAGTTAAGGTGTTGATGAAGAACACTCACTTGTGTCCCTTAATTTGGCTCCAAAAATCCTCGATTCGCTCTTGATTTGCTTTCCCCAAATCCCCTATCAATCCTTAGGTTTAGAATTTGTGTTAACTGCCGTTCAACACTTCCCCAATTAGGTTTAAACCCCTAATCCCGTTTTTGGCCACATGGGCCTAATTAAAATGGCTCGAATCATCCCGTGTGGGCCCGGCTATGCCCAAAAATGACCCGAGACCCGATTACTACCCCCGAGTACTCTTTTCTGACTATCTCAAACCATCCGGACTGAACCGCGCACTCAGAATCGTCATTCGAAATACTTTATAACATTCTCCAATTTTGACCTCAAAAATGTGACACACATTAATTCGTACAATTTAACTTAAAGTTTCCCAATATAAATAAGTCTTCGCACTTAAATAAATTCTCCAAATCATAATTAAAGTTTCTCCAATTTAAATATTTTTATTTCTCCCAAAAATAATTAAATATTAAATCCTCAAAATTACGGGGGGTTAAAGGTTGGTCGACTGCGTGTCAGAGGGATTGTTTCGGTATTCCTAGGCTGATTAGAATTGAGGTTCTTGTGGTATATTGTGTGCCAACCACTGCAAAGTTTATTGTAATCCGTGTAAGTTTCTTACAAATTATAGTGAAATAAACTTTTTTACCCCAAAAGTTTTTTTCCTGAAATATGTGTTTGTCAGCTTAATCATCTCTTGGTTTAATTTATTGGTTTGATTTGACATGTAGATGGATGTTTAAGCGATGAATAAAATTGAAGTTTAGTTTGAGAAAATTTAAACAACCAATTAAATAAGTTTGACTTGGAAATTTGCGAATCCATTTGAATCAGTATCGCACACGGTATTTTACACATTTAGATCTGGTTATAGCCACTGAATTCATCAGTGAAAGACTTAAGCACGTTATTAGTTGTGATGTATAGCGGTAAGACGATGTGGGATAAAATGAATTCAACTTTGGGATAGTCCCAATTAATATCCCTATAGTCTACAGACATTCTATCTTTATCGTTGGTTTTGGATACTAGTACGATATAGTTTAGACAAGTAGGTTATTCGTTCACTCGGATGAGCCCGACACTAAGATGCTTCTCCAAATCTTCCTTAACCTTCAGGACCATTCATGTATTAGTTTACAGATCCTTTTCTTTATGGGGTTTTCCTTGGGGACAGTGAGTATCTCATGCATGACAATATTCGGGTTGATATCGGGCACGTCAGCATAGGACCAAGTGAAAAACTCCATAAAACTTGTAAGGAGGTTTATGAGTTCTTTATAATCATTCTTATCTAGGGAGGACCCTATTTTTAACTATTAAGTGTTTTGGGGAGTGCCCAATTTTATGGTTATTGTGTTATCCTCGTTGGGAGACGTACTCTAATGTTGACTTTGGTCAAGTTTTTGCAAGTGTTTTAAGTATTTTAAGTCCGCAGACTTATCTTTATTAGAGGAGATTTTTAATTTATTGTTGGATTAATTATCATCACATGTAACACATGGAGACAAGTATTGGATATCATAGTTTATTATGTCATCAAAGGGGGGATGATAACATTTATAATTAAAAAATGTATGCTTTATTTAGGGATACATGAGGACATGGGATATGGAGGACTCTTTATTTAAGAGGACAAAATAAAAGGACCCCCATATGATGGGTGATGGGATGCATTTGGTATAAATCCACTTCTTTAATACCTTAATGCCCTTGAAGGTGGTGATGAGAGGGTTCAGATTCTATCGAGGTGGTTTTGAAGCAACATTTGAGTATTTGGTAACCTCAATACGGATCGCGGGCTAAGACATGAAGTTTTTCTAGGATTGGGACCTTTTTTCCTTTTTTGGTTTCTTTATTGTCCTTAATAGAGTCCGTAGCAAAGCTGGTGCCTTGGAGAGAGATTTCAAAAAGTGCTGGTTATTTTCCTGATTCTAGTAATTGTCCCACGGGGGTTCGCTGGGTGTGTCCTAAGATTTGACTAAAGGGGGTGTTTCAAGAGGAAGGGTAAGTACGTCCGAAACACGAACGTAGAGATTGAGTTATGGGATTTTGATCAAATATACTTTCTCTTTAGTTTCATATAGGGTAGCCAAGGTAGTGTACCAATCATGGAAGTATTCAACGAGGGTTAAGTCGGTGGTTCCTAACAGAACTATTATAGATGTCTTATAGTTAATAAGTCTCCTATCCTCTATAGTGACCCAAAATACATTAAGTTCGCCCCGGTGGACTATGTGTACTTTTCTATAATCAACGTACAATCCCTCCCCAGAGAGGATTTTCATTCATGGCTGCAGGGACCTTTTTATTTCGTGCCACTATTACTGAGGGAGCCCATAATAGGGGTATCTCCCTAGAGATGGAAGTGTACATTACACCATTGATGGGGGTCTCCAAGGCTTTTGGTTATGGTTTTTCGATCAGAGGTATACCTAATACCGAATTTTCCCTTTTATTCGGCAATGCTGAGAACTTAGAGGGCTCCTTTATAATTTTTTTGAGACCAAACTCGAGCATATATCCCATCTTTTGGATGATCCTGGTTTCCACATTGGGAATTATCGACTCCTCTTTTATCATGGGTGTGAATGGTATGACTAAAAATCTACCTAGGCATATATTACGGTTGTTATGATGGGCGTCTAGAATCAAGGTAGTTCTAGTTTTGGTCACCATGGCCCAACCATCGTATCCTTGAATTTTGATGACTTCAATGTCGAATGGGAACCTAATTTTTATCTTGGTGTTATACCTCATAATTTTATAATAAACTAAATCGGTATAATTTAAATCAATTTGGGAGAATTTAGCTAAATAAATTTCTGAATAAATTACTTAGTTATAATTATATGTTTATTTGGTTTATTTATGCACGTTATGTTTACTTGTAGAAAACAAATTTGCATAATTAATTAAATTATTGGTATGTGGTGTTAAAAATAACAAAATTATGTAAAATTGGGTAGATAAAGTTTGGTCACGTTTCGAGGCAATCGAGGGACTCTTTTATGAGTTTTAGACATTTGAAACTAGGCCCAAGATTTAAGTATACCATTTGGGGAGTTATTGGGCCAATCCGGGTATGGTTTCAGGCTCATTTGGTGGTGCAAATGTGGGGGTTTATGAGTAATGCGGGATTAGTGTTTATTTGAAGGTAATTAACAATTAAGAAACCATTTTCCATCTTCCACAACTCAACCCTAGCATCCCCACCCCCTTTGGAGAGGTTACCAAGGTTAGAGAAGGGAGGAAGTTCATGATCCAAGAGAAAGAGACCCTCACTTCTCTAACTAAGGCCAGAATTACCTTGCTAAATTAATTTCCAATATGTTTCTTAATCCAAATGCATATTTCTCACTGAAATTTTTGGGTTAAAGTCAGTGAATTGATGTTTAAATGATTAGAATAAAACTGATGAAGATTGAAGAACAAATATGAAATTATAATGTTTAAGGATTGAACTAATTGGTGATAAACCCGAAAATTTAATAATCATGTTGATTGAGAATGTAATCTTAGAAATCATGTTGTAAGAATGATGAATCTATTGTAAATTTATAATAAAGATAAGAACTTGAATATATAAAAAGAGAAAACACTGAATCTTGGAAATTAGGGTTTTAATAGCACATGATTCTTGATACAAATTTTTATGGGATGGATTTGATGTATTTTCAGGATGATTTTCATGTAGAGAACTATTGTTTCATTTTTGGGAATCGATTAGAGTCCATACATAGGGTTTAGGTGAAGGTTAGAAAGACATTGGATGATGTGAGAAAGAAAAATCCCATCATTATTCGTCCTAGAAACCTAGAAAAGAGAACCAATTTTGCTAAGAGGGATGGACCGATACGCTGATTGAATCAGTTCAGTCCGACAAGCGAACCAGTCCAATTTTATGCGCTGGTTTGCTTTTATGGTTATTCATGGATTGTTTTGGGTTCGACAGGGATTTTAGAGTGCATGAGATGGAAATATAACTTCTGATAATGTAGGGGGAAGGTTAAGAAGCACCTTATACTTCTTAAAAATGGATTTAGTGTCACTATTTTATTATTTGGGAAAGTTAACAATTAACTAGATGGTGAATTCTTAAAGTTGAAATATTAATTGGAAAGTAATGAGACTTCTTGGGGGAAATTAGAGGGTTAATTACCTATACATATTATGTGTTAAAAATATGAATTTATTTATTTAGTTGTATGGACATACCCATGTTCGTGTATGGACTATCGATTGGGGTTACATGCCTTTCGAGACCGTAGCACACATCAACAAAGGTGGGCTAAACATTGTGCAGGTCGTTATTTCAGGTACTACGTGGTCGTACCATATAAGAGAGGTAGGTGTTGATAATGGGATTCATTGTCATTGTCGGGGTATGGAA
The DNA here is from genome assembly GCA_949130495.1 of Sambucus nigra. Taxonomy (NCBI): domain Eukaryota; kingdom Viridiplantae; phylum Streptophyta; class Magnoliopsida; order Dipsacales; family Adoxaceae; genus Sambucus; species Sambucus nigra. The sequence continues at coordinate 194,523,946 of OX422222.1, read as the reverse complement.
TGTGCAATGGTGTACTAGGTAGGGACCAATCCACTTATATGTGTATTGTGATATCCATTTGGATGGGACTCCTCCAGACTTATCAATATGGCACGAACATGACATTAAATGTAGATGCCTTTATCTGTAGAATATATGTATGGACATATGTAATTATATATTTGATATAGAATTCATCCGTGTATTCTAATGATGTAGACAATTGGTAATGAACGCAATACTACGTAAAATGCATAATGGATGTGATGTTTGTTTTATGGGTAGTATCATAGGTGGTACTCTCGAAAATAGAAGACCACATATAGATGATTGGTTTCATACATGAATTATGCTAGATGCCTCAAATATTATTTATTGTTATAGTTATCAGAATTTCATAATTGGTACTTGGGTCGATATGCATATAGTATTGCACTTAGATGAGGGGTGAGATACTTACTAGATGAGAGTACCGATGGGAGGTGCATACTTTGAAGTAAATGTATCATTTCATTTTAATTTCGTAGGAAAATTCTTGCAACTCTACGGGACCCACAAAAATTATAATTTTTTTTCCTTCTAGGGTTTCCTAGATAAGGACAAATGGACATACATGAGATCCGACTTACGGTTACTAATGAAGGCGAAAACTGAGCGTCTGTGTAGATACGTAAATCGTTGTTATCGACTTTCGACCCTAATATAATAAACCTAAACTATGACTACACTCAATAAATGGAGTATAGCGATCAGTTCGGGTATCGAAAATCCACAGGGAATGTTGGATAAATTGTAACATATTTATTAATTCTAAAATAAAAGTGTAAAAGGTGATGGGTGTAAAAAGGGAAAAAGGAAAAATAAGAAGTTAACTATGCTAAATAAGAATAATAAAACAAGGGTAGGGTCACATCCCCTCCATGGGCTAACACTCGTAAATAGAATTTCGGTTCGAAAACATTGCACCGAGCATATTCAATTAATTATAAACATCATCCATAAAGGAATTTAATCCAAAAATGCGAGATAAAACATTTAATCAAAAATGGTCACACGTGGATTAATTTCGAAATATCTCTTCAAACACCAACGTTACGTGACAAAGAAAGTTAAATGCATAATATTCATACAGTAATGCAGGAGGGTTCAACTAAATGCAATTTTACCCAAAACCTAACTTTCGGAGCTCGACACCCATCAATGGCGGCGAAATGACCCCAACCCTTAAATTAAGGACAATACATAACTTAAGCTAATTAAAACAACTAAATACTAAATAAAACAACAAATAAACTAACTATAACTAATTAACCAAGCCAGAAAATTAACTACAGAGCAAGAAAACAAAGAAAGTAAACCATTAAATAAAGGAAAGTGACAATGAATAGGAAAATGCTTACATAAAATGATTATGAAACCCAAAGTAGTTAGGAGAGGGAAGCTCCAATGAAAATTCCCCTAAAATCTGATTTTCTAACCTAGCTAATGTGTAAAAATGAAGTCCCCCACTTAAGGGAATGTTTTTCCACAAATACCCAACCAAAAACCCACTTGAAATTACAAATTTGCGGAGTTTTACTATAGCCGAATCGATTTAGAAAATTGGTGAATCAATTTTCCCTTAACAGGTCTCAATATTTATTTTGGACACGTATACGGAAAATTCCATAACTTCTTCGTTATAGATCGAGATTAGTCGCGGTTGGAAGCTATGCGAAGCTAACTCATAGTGATACAATTCCTTGAAGACTTTGGGACATAATAACAAATGATGAAAGGATTAACATGCCCTTGAATGTGTCCTTTATGATGGAACTTTCTCGAAATGCGACCAAACTTCACACTAATCACTTTAATACCTACAAAAGTATACCTCGCAAAGCATATAACATTCATAAAAGAGGTTATCTGGTTAATGATCATACAAGTAGTAATTAAGATACCTAAGGGGGCTAAAATGCATAAGTAAAAAGGGTAAGTGAATGCAATATTCGAGACGAATCAGTCACTTTTCTCATTAGTCATTCAGATAATTTGATTCTAGTTTAGGTTTTTATTTCCCTTCAGTTATTTACCATTTCGGATATTGTATGGGCAGAAGACCAAAGTTTATTACTCATTCTTTTGAGACTAGTCTTACTTATGTTGGAGTTTTATTACTATTTTGATGTTGGACTTAGTATTAGTTATTAGTTAATAATTAAACCGATTTTATCATTCATGTTGTTTTAAAAATACAAATGTTTTATTATGGTTGATGCTGAGAATGATATAGATTGATAAATAAGCCCCATCTTCGGTGTATTGTGTCTGGCCAACGTTTACATGGAAAATGGGGGCAGTTAAAGTTTCTATCAGAGCCTCCAAGTTCTAGCACCCTTAGGATCTATTTTTTTTAATTACATTATGCGTTGTGTTCTTTGATATGTAGACCCTATGATTAGGAATCATTTTATTCTTTGAGATCTGTTACTAATACAAACCTTTTTACTTTTAGATGGAAAATAGTATGAGAGGTAGACTATGATGCATCACCATACAGGCTATAGAGGAGGGGGCTTAGCAGGAGCCGCAGACACGCCCACAGCTACCCCCCATATATAGTTAGCCTGACAGATATTTCCATGATTATAACATAGGAAGTTTCTATAATGATGGTCGTTATGCTACAATATTTCTAGCCACCACATCATCTGCCACTACTGCCGCCACCCCCACAGGAGTTGGTGCTAGTTGTGCATACATAGGGTTCAGTATGGGACAAAAATAGGGAGGCCTTCACTAAAGGCCACCCATCGCAGTTTGTTGGGAATCCCGATCTTTTGGTGGCTAGTCCGTGGAAAAAGTAAATACAATGACACTTGAGGATGGGGGAGTTCACGGTAGTGCACAAGCAGATGTTATCTTTCTTTCGATTGGTTGGGGATGCCTTCTAGTGGTGGGAGTCTATGACCACACTATAAGAGAAGTATAGGTTGGTGATTAATGAGTTTTGGGGAAAGGTCGAGGGAAAGTATTTCACACCAGCTGTGAAATCTGAAATGAGAAGGAAGTTTATGGATCTTAAGTAGGAAGGTCGTACAGTGGTAGAATATAAGGAGGAGTTTACTATAGTGTACCATTTTATTGGGGATGAGGTAAACACAAAAGAGAAGAAGAATGAGAAGTTTGTGTCAAGAACAACCTGACACACTAGGAAGTCTTTATTGGGGAATCCGACTTCACCACCTACACTCAAATGGCGAATGTCATTTTATTGCATTTCCAGGATCATAGAGAATTTTAAAAAAGATAAGGGGAAGAAGAGACCCACCTCACAGATGTCAAACTAATAGGGTAAGATGAATAGAAATGGTAGTCAAGGGACCCATCAGTATAGGGGGTCACAGTAGAGTGATCAACATAATAGGTACAGAGGTTATAATGATTGAAACAGGAAATGCCAATAGGGTCAGGACCAGTAGAGCGAGAAGTAGAGAGGCCAGAAGGTCCAATTGCAATAGGGTTAAGGCTAGTAGGTCTGACAACCAGATAAAATTTCTATAGTTATGGGGAATGGGGTCATGCATCAAAGAGGTGTCCTGGGGTAATCAAGGAGCTGAGGAGAAGGGGGAAATATGTTTATTAGGCACCATAAGGGAAGCGTCAGTAGTTGCCAGCCCCAGGGATTGCAGTGCCAGAACTACCAGCTCCATCCACCCTACCTCGGGGGAAACAATCACAATATTAGTATGGTTGGGTGTACTATGTTGCGCTAGGTGAGGAACCATCATCGGTTCAGGAAGTGGAAAGTATGTTCCTTATCTTTGGGCATATATGCCATATTTTATTTGACACTAGTGCATAGAATTCATTCGTGAGTACTAGTTTTGCTTGTGATTCAGGGATAATAGATTTCGCATATGATATAATAATTTATATTTATTCACCTGTGGGTAGAGGTTCACCCATATGTTTAGTATGCAGAGGTATATAGATTGATATCAGGCGACTTACGTTTGCGGTGGACTTGGTGGTATTAGATATGTATGAGTACAACGTTATGTTAGGATGGATTGGGTAGATACATACAAAAACATATGTTGATTGTTATGGTAGGTCGATCATCTTCGCCATTCTAGGGCAAGAGATGTACCTAGTTGCGATGCTGCACCTCAGGGGTGGGTAGATCACGCTTTTTTATTATATTAAGGAGGATACTTATTAGGAGATAATTGTTTTGCTAGAGTTCATCCCGATAATTAGTGAGTTTTTTGGTGTATTTGGGAGATTTGAGGGTTTCCACTAGTAGGGAGATAAAGTTTATGATTGACTAGATCCAGAGTATGATACCGATTTCACGTGAACCATATCATATGTCTCCTATGAAGATGAGGGAGCTTAGGGACCAGGTTCAATAATTACTAGGTTCAGGATTTATTTGGAGGAGTACTTCGCCTTTGGGTGCTCTAGTTTTGTTCGATAAGAGGAAGGACAAATCTTTGAGACTTTGTATCGATTACAAGGAGTTGAACAAGGTAATTACATGTAATAAGTATTCGTTAAGTCATATTGATGACATGTTCAACTAGACATGGGGTTCTATATATTTTTTTAGGATTGATTTGAGATCGGGGTATCATCAGCTAAGAATTCGATAGCAGGATGTCCCGAAGATGACATTTCTGACGAGATATGGGTTGTATGAGTTCTTTGTTATGGCTTTTGGTCAGAATAAGGCACTAACTGTGTTTATGGACCCAATGAATAAGGTATTAGGGACATTTGTGGGCAGTTTTGCAGACATTACAGGACCATCAACTCATTAGTTCTTAGGCCACATCGTATATGAGCGGGGGATATCGGTGGATCTAAGAAAGTTTTATGCAGTGATGGAGTGGGGACAACCCATACCTATGAAGGTACGCAATTTTTTGGGATTGTCAAGGTACTAACCTTGGTTCATTGAGGACTTCTCAAAGATAGTCAGGCCTCTAACGAACTCAACGAGGAATGATGTATCATTTATTTGGGATGATGAGTGTCAGTAGGCCTTTAAAGAGATGAAGGTTATATTAAATTGGACTTCGGTACTTGCTTTGCCTCAAGGAGGGATGCACTATAAGGTCTTTACAGATGCGTCCTTACGAGGACTTGGAGGGGTGTTGATGAATGAGGAGATACCAATAGCTTATGCTTCCCAGAAGCTTAAGCCTCGTGAGGGACATTACCCCACCCATGACTTGGAGTTAGCATCTGTGGTGTTTTATTTATAGATATGGAGGCATTATCTCCTGGGTAAGAAATTTTAGTTATTCACATACAATAAGAGCCTACGGTACTTATTCACATAAAGAGAATTAAACATGAGGCAGCAGAGGTGGCTAGAGTTTATGATAGACTACCAGTTTGATATTCAATACTACATTGGGAAGGTAAATATAGTGGCGGATGCTTCGAGATGTAAGACGATAGTGGACTTAGCGGCATTAGGGAAGGCGAATTGGAAATTCTTTCGCACTGATGATATGTTGACACGTGATTTTATGGAATTTCTCACCATCACACCCGATATCATCATTAAGGTCATGAAGGAACAAATTTCGGACCATTTTTTCCAAGAGAGGGTCAAACAGCTGTTAGATGACAGGGCAGAGCACTACTCGATTAGCTCACATGGAGGATTAAGATTTTAGGGCTGGTTGGTAGTTTCAGAGGATGAGGAGTTCAGTTGAGCCGTTATGACAGAGGCTCATGGGTCATGTTTTATGATACATAGCTATGGGGATAGTATGTATCAAGACATGGGGAACTAATATTAGTGGGTGGGTATGAAGAAGGGGATAGTCATTTTTGTGTCTAAGTGTGCCACATGCTAGTTGGTGAAGATGGACCACTAGTGACCTGCAGGTGTTCTACAGCCTCTTGAGATTCCAATGTGGATTTGGGAGAGAGTTTCCATGGACTTTTCTAATCGAGTTACCTACATCAAACTGGGGGTACGATTTTATCTCGGTGATTGTTGACTAATTAACAAAGGTGGCTAACTATTTACCAGTCCAGATAGACTACACTTCAGAGCATTATGCTAGGATTTTTCTTGTAGAGATTATGAAATGACATAGCGTACTGCTCAATATTGTATCTGATAGGGACAAGACGTTTGTGTCTCACTTTTGAAGGGTTTTTTAGCAGGCAATGGGGACAGAGTTGAGGTTGAGCATCTCGTGACACCCATAAACGAATGTCCAGACAGAGAGAGTAAATTTGATATTGGAGGATATGTTGGGGATGTGCATCCTAGACTTAAGGGTAGTTCGGAGCAGTAATTACCATTGGTGTAGTTTTCTTACAACAACAGTTACCAGTTTACTATTGGGGTGGTACCTTTTTAGGCATTGAATATGAGGCCTTATCGTTCACCTCGTGTTGAGTGGAAGTGGGGGAGAATAAACCGATTAGACCAGAGTTCATTAATTACACCTTCGAGAAGGTAAATAAAGTGTTATGCTTATGCATACATGAGGCACCTAGATTTTGAGGTTGGTGATGATGTGCTAATTAGGGTGTTTCCCATGAAGAACGTGATGAGATTTGGGAAAAAAGGGATTTTGGCCCCTCGGTATGTGGGATCGTTCCCTATTATTAGGAGGATTAGGACCATGACTTATCAGTTGGTATTACCGACCCATTTATAGAGGATGCATGATATTTTCCATATTTTGGCACTTCAGAGGTTCCTTATGGATGAGATTTCCTACCATCACATAGACCTCAACGAGATAGAGCTTCAGTCTGATGCAACTTATAAGGAGAGACCTGTAGCTATTCCAGACCATAAGGAGCGTAGACTTTGTTCCATGGTTTTTCCCTTAGTACGCATGTGGGGACACCACAATGAGGATGAGTCTACATGATGGAGAGATGATGACATGCGAGATAAGTATCCATAACTATTCTCGTTAGGTATGTTTCAAATTCTGAGGACGGAATTCCATTGTTAGGGGGAGAATGTAATACCTTGTATTTTTATAATAAATTAAATCCGTAGAATATTAATTAATTTGGAAGAATTTAAATAAATAAGTTCATGAGTAAATTACTTAGTTGTAATGTTATGTTTACTCATAGTAAAAAAATTTGCATAATTAATTATGTTATTGGTATTTAGTGTTCAACATAACAAAACTGTGTAAAATTGAGTAGATATAGTTTAGGCACATTCCGGGATGATTTGAGGGACTTTTTGAGGTGTTTTAGACATTTAAAATTAGGCCCAACGTATAGGTATACCATTTGGGGAGTAATTGGAACAATTTGGGTATGGTTTCAGGCTCACTTAGGGGGTCCAAATGTGGGTGTTTATGAGTAACTCGGGATTAGTGTTTATTTAATGGTAATTAACAATCAAGAAACCATTTCCCATCCATCACAACTCAAATCTAGCAGCCCCACAACCTTTGGAAAGGTTACCAATGTTAGAGAAGGGAGGAACATCAAGATCCAAGATAAAGAGACCCTTAATCCTCAAACGAAGGCAATAATTCTCTTGCTAAATTAATTTTCAATATGTTTCTAAATTCAATTTTGTATTTCTCATAGAAATTTCTTTGTTAAAGTTGATATATTTATGTTTATATGATTATAATGAACCTAATGAAGATTTAAGAACAAATATGAAATTGTAATGTTGAAGAATTAAACTAATTGTGATGAACCCAAAAATTTAATAATCATGTGTTTTGGGGAATGCAATCTTAGAACTCAAAATCTTGGAAACTGGGGTTTTAATAGCACATGATTCTTGATATAAATTATTATCGAATGGATTTGATGTGTTTTTAGGATGATTTTCATTTAGAGAACTATTTTTTTCATGGTTAGGAATAAATTAGAGTCCATACATAAGGTTTGGGTGAGGTTAGAGACACGCTGGATGAAGGGAGAAGACAAAATCCCATCATTGTTTGTCATGGAAGCCTAGCAAATCGAATTGATTCACTGGGAATGGAGAATCAGTTCGGTGATTGAGACAGTTCATTCCAACTACTGAATCAGTTCGTTTTTCTCTGCTGGTTCCACCTTTGTTTTTGTTATTTTTCGTGGATCTTTTAGGGTTTGGCATGGATTTTGGAATTCGAGAGATGGAAATGGGACTTTTGTGAATGTAAGGGGAAGGATAGGAAGTAATTTAGGTTAGGAAGTACCTTAGACTTCTTAAAAATTTAGTGTCATTGTTTTATTAGTTGGGAAAGTTTACAATTAACTAGATGGTTAATTCTTAAAGTTGAAATATTAATTGGAAAGTAATGAGACTTCTTGGGGAAAATTAGAGGGTTAACTACTTATATGTATTATGTGTTAACAATACGTATTTATGTATTTGTATGGACATACCCATGTTCATGGACGACCTGTCATTTGGGGTTACGTGCATCTCGGGAGTGTAGCACACGTCAACATAGGTGGGTTAGGCATTGTTTAGGTTGTTATTTTAGGTACTACATGGCAGTGCCATTTATGAGAGGTATGTGTAGATGCTGGGATCCATTGTTAGCATCGGTGTATGGATCGTGCAATAGTGTACTGCGTAGGTACCACCCCACGTATATGTGTATTGTGATGTCCATTTTGATAAGGGACTCCTCAAGATTTACTGATAGAGAATGGAGGGGGCATTGAAGGCTTATGCCTTTATATGTCGCATATATGTAAGGACATATATAATTATATAAATTGATTGAGACTTAATCCGTGTAGTTTAATGATGTAAACAATTGATAATGAACCCAATACTACGTAAAATGCATAATGGATGTTATATTACTTTTGTGGGTAGTATCATAGAGTGAAATAAAATCGCATGTTTAGATGATTGGATTGAGTACATAAATTATGCTAGATGCCTCGAATATTATTTATTGCTCTAGTTATTAGACTTTGATGACTGGGACTTAGGTCGATATGCGTATAATATTGTACTTAGATGAGGGGTGTGATACTTACTGCATATGAGGGACAATGGGTGGTTCATACTTTGAATTAACTACATCATTGAATTTTAATTTCGTAAGATAATTCTTGAAACTCTTGGGCGCTAACTGAAATTATAAAATTCCTCCCCCCCCCCCCCGGTTTGCCTAGACGACAACATCAGGGCAGATAGGAGATCAGACTTGCGGTCTCTTTGCTCATCAGTCATTATGATCATTTTATTCAAGTTTGGGTTGTTATTTGTCTTCAATTATTTACTATTTTGGATATTGTATGGGCATAAGGCAAAAGTTTATTATTCAGTCTTTTGAGCCCAGTCTTACGTATGTTGGAGTTTAATTACTATCTTGATCTTGGATTTAGTATTTATTATCAGTTATTAACTAAACCGGTTTTATCATACATATTGTTTTAAAAATACAAATGCTTTATTTTGGGTGATGTTGAGAATGGTAAAGATAGATAGACAAGCCCATCTTCAGCATATTATGTCTATCCCTCCTTTAAGTGGAAAATAGGGTTTATTACACTTGAGTGATGAGGCTAATGCCCCTATGGGATATATACAAACTCTTTTGAGAAGAGGTTGAATTTGTTAGGATGTCGAGTACTTAAAACTCGACATCGCAATTAATAGGCTCTGATGGCCATCAAATATGGTGTGAATTCTTAGGATGTGTATCCTAGATCGATAGTATTTTTGAGGGGGAATACATTATGGGTAAGGTGAACCTGTGGTTGCAGCCTTTCATGGGAAGGTCTTCATTTGAGAAGCTGATGTGATGCTTCATCGTGATGGAACTAATCGTGGATGACATTTCTGTCGGAGTGAGATTTGTAGGTACAGAAGCTTGAGACAATATGCACACGAGAGCTACCCAAATTCTCAGGTAGTGATGGTGTCTCATGTTCATCAAAGTTTCTCCCGGATTATGCTGAAGATGGGGCTTGGGAAATTGGTTTTGGATTTTGATCCTTGCTTTGGTCCAATCTAGTATACGAGTCTGTTTCTAGCTCTTAGGATCTCCATCCGGAGTTACCCAGGGGGTTTGAGATATGGGGTAATCTACTCATTTTACATATATGTCTGAGGTTATCATTGGGGTGGGGATTTATGGCACTGTGGCCAAGACTTGATTTCCTATCTGGTTTGGTGCCTTTGGTGGGGGTTCTGTAGACATTAAGGATCCCGACCAGATATGGCCTTCCAATGTCATTTTTTGGTATTTCTCATCACATGGGGGTGGGGGGATCATTCGAGGAAGCTTCTTGGTGCTCTCTATTTGAGTACAAGGGTTACATAGACAAACCTAGTGAGGGTCAATGCAGATACCATGTAATTAAAGCTATAAAATTTCCCATGAGCATGGCCATGAGAGAGGGATAGGCGTGCCCTATTTTTACGTATATGAGTACCCCCGCGGGGGGTGGGGATCTTCTGGAAGAGGACGACCTCAGTGAGTCATCTGATCTTGTAGTTTAATAATTCCCACCATATGGGCTACGTACACATAAGCATTCCCGTACCTACATCATGTGTTAGTGTAATGGTGGGACTAAAGGGATATCTGTAGTATGATGACGCCATAGGCTGGATGGGGGTCGAGAAGATCCAATTCACTATTCAGATTGGCGTTGTCTTCTTCGGGCAAAAGGATCCCAAGCGAGTAATTATTATGGAGTTGCATATGGTATCTCAAAATTCTATGGGTAAGTCATCCCATCCAGTGGCTCGATTGCCCTAATAAACGTTGATACTGGGATGCCAGATCTCCCTCTTGTCCATGTGATAGATTTAGTGTTCATGCTGCTTGAGTTGATAAAGCTCTTGTATAGTGGTTCTATATATTATTCTGAATCTGTAGTCTCAAATTCTAGGGGATTGAAATGACTTGGTCACTTGTTCATTTATCCTGAGACCTTTTCCCAGGTAGTGGTCACATTGTACTATCATTTCTCAAACTCGTAGTTGAGTTGGAATTCATCTCCAGGACTCTAGGATGCATTCCCTTAGATGATAAGGAGATCTTCGAACTAATGGGTAATCCCTTGTTCCAATATATCAGTATAATATACATGATTGGTATTGGATGTTGGGGATCTCAGAGTATGTTCCAGCTAGCTGAAGGTGGTGCTCCTTGTAAGTGGGGAGAGTATGGTTTTTGGGTCTATTAGCCGTGAGGGGTCAGTATCACTACTATTTTTGTTCACATCATATGGATGATAGCAAGGGGAAGACTTTTTAATTCATTCCCTCGGTGATCGGCCATGGCGATCATTCTTCATTGCTTATCATATTTAGTGGCAAATATTATCTAGGTGGCCATGAACGCTTGTTCCTCAAGGATGACGTTCTACCATTCTTTGGAAAGGATCTGTGTGAGGTGTATACCACTAGGATAGGGTTAGCTTGTTATTGAGCCTCCCGAAGGACATCTCTTTATGTGATGTGGTCCCTTAATTTTTCTTCTTCTTAATATAATGATTAGTGATGGGCCTTGAACTTCTAAGTGATGTGATCATTTATCCTAAACTATAAGCCCTTTCATTCATTTGTATCGGGGGCCTGGATATTGGGGTGGCCAACTAACGGGTCCTTATGTTTGGGAATAAGCTAATGTGGTGCTTCTGACATTTCCTGGAGAGTTAAGTGAGAACCTATTTGCATAAGTGGGTGGATAAGTATCACTGGTGGCTTCTGAATTTAAGAGGGAGAACAAGTGTACTTTTGAGGTAGATTCCAGTCATCCGGGGGACTGAATAGGTATTGTAAATGTAACATCTCAACCCAGATTTATGGGTTACTTATGGATCAACCTGGTCCATCCCATACACGGTGTGAAGTGAAATGAGACAACCTAAATAATGTTGTTAGTCCAGTTTTATTTGATTAAAACATCACTTGTTTAGCATGCAATTGCAATTTATATCAAGCTAATTGTGGGATCCATGGGAAGAATCCTCGAAATACAACCATTTAGAGCTACTAATATAAAATAAAAGGATAATTATCTGTATAACTCTCTCAAAATACGGATTTGTGTACAACCTATTGTAACAAAGGAAGGGAGTGATCTGAATGCCTAGTGGTAATTACAACAATGCAACATTTAATCGAATGACATAAAGGAGACTCCATAACGTACCACCTATATACACATGCAAGTACCGAGCATGTATATATACACACACACACACACACACATACACACTAATGCATGCTATCGTTTATTCCAAAACCTTACTTGAGTTGATGAAATCACATTAATCTATAAAAGACCCCCTTTTGCCCCTTTTTACTTGACTTAACATTTATTTCTCGATTTAATGCACCCAGTTAAATACTTAAACAAAATAGTGTTTGTTTAGGCAAAACACTTCATTTATCGAAATTTCCCATTTACTCATACCAAATCCACTTTAGTACTTTCCTTGAAAACCACCCTTAAACACACGCACACTCGATATAACAAAGTACTTCTTTTCCTTTTGAAACCGCTCACACACACTTGTTTTTAATTACAGGTTAAAGCATTCTAGATTACTTAATTACCCATTAATCACCTCACATTACCATTACTTTCACTTCACATGGACATTAGTCAATTTCTCGTATTTCTTGTCCAAATTATCTTTTTAATCAGAACATTTACAAATTTCAATTCACGTTAGTTTATTTTCTTATATTCTTAGTACAATAAATTTTCTTATCATGTTCCAACATACTTATTATTTGTTTCTCGAAGTTTATGACATAACAACGCACTTTAACGTGCTTCACACCACTAACTATGCCACCATATACACTGGCCAATGTTTTGGGTCTTTCACCCTAGGGCTCTGGGCCCTTCTTAAAAATTTTCGATGCTTCCGAGATTCCTTTATCATGTGTTTTAACGTTTTATGTGTCCACATTATTCCACTTTTACCGTCCGAATCCAAACCCCCGGGATTACACCCCATATTTATGTTACATTTTAGAAAATCACTATTTCTTGTCCTAAATCATAAGAAAATAAGTCAAGCACATGATTTATTCATGAAATTTTTCAATACTTGCAAAAACATGCTTTTCAAGACTAAAAGACATTTTTGTTCTTCAAAACTTGAATAAATGTCTAAATTCATAAAATTCCATTTTTATAAGAAAACTTCAAGATTTTGTGCATAAATATATCTTAACAAGATAAATATCCCTTTAAAATAGTTTATTACATAAAATGTCTAATACCAAGTATTCTTGAAACATATCATTTTCACAAAGTTTTTAAAATCAATTGTAAAATCATTTTACCTAAATCATAAGAAAATAACCTTAATACATACATTAATTATACTCTTAAAACTCTATATACAAGACAAAATATTAACAAAATAGAGGTTCTTAAACTTAAAGAGAAGAGTTTCACACTTTAATGAAGCTCTAAAAATGGTTGGATGAAGAAGATGTTGAAGGAAACCTTCCACCTCCTATGGTGGCCTGAAATAGGTTACCTATCTCGACTTGTTTGTTCCTTGAAATCTCCAAGAAAACCCCTTTCAAACTCCATAATTTCTTCTTCATTTCTTCTATAAGAATCCCCTAAAACTTCTCCATAAAATGATATCTTGCCCAAAAAATGGTGTAAGTGGGTTTTATAGGCTTAAGCGTGGTAGAATATAAGATAAATATGGTGGTTTAGGGTGGAAGGGTGGTGGTTATAGGGCGGTAGATATTGACTGGTGGTGGAGGATATCTTAAGAGTTAGAGAGAGAGAGAGAGAGAGAGAGAGAGAGAGAGAGAGAGAGAGAATCTGATTAAAATGGGGTGAAAATGGCTTAAACCTCCTTTAAATACCCAAAACCCTTAAAAATATAACCTTTGGTCCCCAAAATTCCCTTCATTATTTGATATTCTCTACTAAGAGATCGACACCTCAAATGATTCAAGGTTCTAGCTTTTGATAGCATTTTTTTAATCTAAAAATTCTGATTTTTGGAGTCTCGTTCGAATGAGACTATATCTCATTTAAATGACATATCATATCGTTCGAAGGTGGTTCCAATAAGAATCTAACAAGGCTAGTAAATGCAAACATGTGTTTTTCATTCGATGATCGTTTGAAGATATATTCGAACGAGATTTGAATCTCGTTTAAATGACTCAACATTTCATCGAACTTTTATCCAAATTAGTCATTAGGTCATTTTAAATCAAATTAAATTCACCAAGGACATGATATTACCCAAATTTAATCCATTATCCGTCTCACAAGGTCTAAAGCCCAATTGGATCACATCAAATAACCAAATTGTACGGGTACAGTCAAAATCACAAGGCAATTGTTATAGTAAAAGAGATAACCTTCGTTGCTTGGATAGATTCATTGTACATTTATTACCGTTCATTCAAATGACTGGCCTCTAGTAATAAGGGGAAATGAGTCCAAGTTCTCTAGAGAGAATTAACTATGTAACTAAAAGGAGATTCGAGATACAATGGTTATTCTGCAACAAGTGTATGGCTATGATGAAGAAGGTAATATGGTCGATGATGTTCATAGTGTAACACACCGACCCGGATTTAGAGGTTACTCGTGGTCAACTCGGTCCGACCCTGGAATTAGGTGTGAAGTGAAATGAAACAACCTACATATTGTTGCTAGTCTATTTTTATTTAGTTAACATTTCAGTTGTTTAGAATGCAATTTCAATTTCAAATCAAGCAAAGTGAGGGAACCGTGGGAAGCATCCCCAAAATCCAAGCATACAGAAACACTAACGTAAAATAACAGTACACATACCTGTATAGTGCTCTCAAAATATGGAACCACACCTGGCCTTCCATAACAAAGACGAGGGAATGGGACGAATGTCCAATGAAAAATTACAATAATGCAATTTTGAATCAATGGAAGAAAGAAGACTCTAGAACGTTATAACTACGTGAACACACAACTATCATATATATATATATATCTATATAATAAGTTACAAAACTTATGTATGTCATATGATTCAACTATGACATCACAAGATGATTTTTTTTTGCCTTTCCTATTTTACCCTTGAAAATTTTGATTTTCCCCTCTTTTGACACACTCTAATTTATTTCCCCCTTTTATTCAAAATTCAAACATAAGTGTATAATAGTATATCCCCATTCTCTCTCTTACACTCAATTTTCTAAACCTATACGTCTCATTTCTTTCCCTCACTTTACTCCCTCTCTCCCTTCTCCCTTTCTCTCTCTCTCTCCCTCTCTCGGCTTTACAACGATCAACGAAGGTAATTATTTTTTGACTGTTCATCTTCTTATATCTCGCGTGTACTTCTTCTCATTTTTTTTGTGTGATAGTTACTGTTATTAGGTTATTTGATCTTTAATGGAATTGGTTTTATGCTGGATTTAATTTTTTAGGGGTATTTATACAACACAAGGTGTTACAGATCGGGTATAATGAATGTTACAGGGTTTTAAGTGAGAAAGAATAGTAGTGTCTAAACATCTTTTGAGTTTCTGATAGTTAACCCTTAAGCTCGATCAGTTCGTTGACGCAACTATTTTTTAGGTCAGTCTCTTTTAATCGACTGTTTTAGTGTTGTTCAATGTTAATTTCATTTTGTGTGTGTGAATAAATGATTTATTTATTTTGCCTTTTTAAAACTTTTGGGAATGTTACCTGATTTGGTTATATTAGACTATGTAGATTAGTTCTTTGAATGAAATTAGGTTTTGGAGATCTATTGAGAGGTTTAGGCTTGGGTTGAACAAAGAACAGTGATTTCATTTTCAGAGATCAAAAAAATTTCAGAGATCAAAATATTTTGCAAGGACATCGTTCAAAATGATGTCGATTTGGGCAAAAGTGTGTACTTCTTTTAAAGAAAATGAAAAGATAGGGAAATCACTGTGTGTACTTCGATTTAGGCCAAACTTAATCTCGGTCAAAATGTTTTGGGTGTATAAGTAAATTAATTCATTCTCTATGTTTTGGGTGTATTATTTAGTGGATTTTTTTTCACCAATGGTAGAGGAAAATATTGATGAACATAGTTTTTTCAGATTGGTGTTTTTCACCTATAGCAGAGCAGTGATTTGTGTATTTTCATTCTTTTACTACTTAGTTGATATTATACTATGAAGAAAATTTTTGGTGCTGATGAAGAAAAAGTTGTCCGGTGTTATTTCTGGATGGATGAGTTCTAGAACAGTGTATTTATTCCTCCTAAAATAATGTTAATAATAACTTCTTATCACTATAGTTTTAGACTATCTTATTGTACAATATCATCTTCTGTGTGGTTGAGATTGACTTTGATAATGTTAGATTTCATTAAAAAGACATGGGTATTTAAGGTTCAATAATTTAAACACATGAATTTGTATTTGAAGATACCATAATTAATTTAAAATATTGGTTTGGAAAATAAATCATTTTTGCTATAGTAATTCGGAATATCAATGTATTTGGTTATCCGTGACTCATTTTTATTACCAAGTCATTTATTATGTTAAAAGTGGTCTTAGAACACGTATCTGTTACAAATCATTTCTTATTAGAGGTATTTAGATCAACTTAAATACCCAAATGTGTATCTAATCAATGTTTCTTACATGTAATTTTATTCCCATGGGTATACTTTTGTAAAGATTCGATAAATCTTTATTTTTTAAACACTGGATAAATGCTATTTGAAATTGTTTTTAGAGTAATAAATGAAGTTTTACATGGCATAAATGTTGTTTACAGTGCATCTGTTTAAAGTGACTTTCAGTATAATTTTGGACGCGTTGTGGACTAAACGCGTGGATGAATTATATGCACGTGTCTTTCAGGTAACACATTGGACAACCGAAGCCATGGTATTATTTTAGTAGGATGCACTGATGTGTTATAAGCAACGAGCACACTGATAACTATATCCTAGCTTTGTCATCGGCATGGGCATCCATTAGCATTGTTTTGCAGCCATTTTCTCAATTCAAAATGCATAATTTCAACTTAAATCAACTTTTAATATCAGATTAACATTTGTTTATTTCAGGTTACTAATCAGCCTCCCTATCCATAATTTCAGATTAACATTTATTTATTTTAGGTTAATATTTATTTATTTCCGATTAATGTTTGTTAGATTAATGTTTGTTTATTTCATATATTGATCTTAATGTGTTTTTTATACAAGCTCAAGCACAAGAATTTCAGAGTTTGATGGGTAACGGCTTGTTTGTGGGGCTTGAGGAGCTTGGAAATATGGTGGTGAAACTGGATCCGGACTTAGAGAATGGGTGGGCTGATTATGGAAATTTCGGTGGAGATGATCATTTGGATTATGGGGAACGTGGGTATGGAATTGAGTTCGGGTTTGAGATGAGTTGTGAAATTACAAGTACCGCTAGCTGCCCTCCAGCTGTAGCGGCAGCGGTAACAACTGTAGCTAACAAAAATGAAGGGAGAAAGAGCTTCAAGAAGAGAAAATGTGAACATACCCACAATCTAAAGGTTTTCCCTCTATTTTCTCAATTGTATATATAACTAAATTTTGACTTCTTAATTGGAGTTTGACACAGATGTTATCCCTCAATTATGCTAAGTTGTTTCCACATTCAATATGTTCTACCAAGTCACACATGAAGTATATTAGAAGATACCCTCAATCTAAAGGTGTATGTTTTAATTATTATTTTTACTGTTATTTTAATTATTGTGTTTGTTTTATCATGCTCAGTTGATTCCATCTATGCTTATGTTGGATGCTTTTCAGAAGAAGCATAGTCACATATGTTGATGCAGGTATCCCTACGTAACCATGTGCACTTTTATTAACATAATAGCTCTACTTTTGCCTACTTTTTATATTAATACTACTATTATTATGTGCAGGGTATAATAATGGGAAAAAATAGTGTTTATCAAAGTTTTGGTGGTCGCTAATGCAACGAAAGAAAGTGTTCATTTATTTTAAAGTCTAATCATTGCAGTCAATGATCCATGACTTTGGGTTTGTAAATAATGCATGATGTTTTGAAAGTTGTATCTTTGTTGCACTCTGTTGTATTTGTAAGAAGTTTCTTGGGGTATGCAATATTTATTTGCTTCCTAGGTAGTTGAATAAATATTTAGATTTATAGATCATATGAAGTTGTGGTAAGTAGATTATCTACAAAATTCCACTAGGAATCATGATGTGCAAACTGAATATTCCCCAAACTATCCTTAGTTACGGTATGATAAAGATGTTTTAATGACTTCAAAGTCTTTTTATTAGAACTATATTCTTGAAATAATTTTTCCATATGTTAAAAGTGTCTTTGTAATTACCCCAACAAAACTCCAAATTGGGACATGTTTTCCCAAACCACTTTATGTTATATAGGTGCACATGTAGACTTTTTCAATTTTAGGCATTATTGTGCGAAAATTCTGATTATCGTTATGTTCAATCAACTATTATTGTCAACATGTGTATATAATGGGCATTAACTATAATATCTAACCCAATTGTATTTATATGTTTTTCAGGTTCTACAACAAATGAGAGATAATATGGATTTTGCCATTTTCATGGGCGTGTCGTAGCCATGGGATATGGGTTTTTTTGGGGAGGGAGTTGGAAACTCCATTAATTATATTTACTTCTGCCTACCCCCAACCACCCATTCCTGTGTCTATTCACATAGACACCACGCCAAAGCGGAAGTCTTTACACCCATATTAGTTCTAATGTGTAGAAATATTCCTCTTTTTGCAGTTAACACTACAACTGTAAGGTTCAATACCTGCATAGCAAGCTTGATGTTTGACAAAATGAGCAAGGTGAGACTCTGAATGACCATTAATCTCTCTACCCCTGAATCCAATGACATAAAAGTACATCTTAAATGGGACTTCATGCAGAGAAAGGTATTGATGATACTAAACTCAATTACATACATCAAGCAGAATTTGAATTAATGCCTTTGAAAACTAGCTTGATAGCAAAATAAACATTTATATGTTTTCATAATGGATCCACCAAGAGATAAATATACTAGAAATCTGGAATCTATTTTTGTTAATCTTAGTAAGAGTGGATGATCTGAACCAACTTAGATTAAGGCTTATATTAAAATTATCCAACATCAGTAATTAAGCACATCAAGAAGAGATCCTATTGTATGCTATTAACTACTGATATAGCTTCAGATTATGATAAATATAAAAAGGGAAACCTGAAAGAACAATCCGACCTATGATGCGAGGTCTGGGGAAGGTTAGATATGCAGTCTGACCTGCACTTACGAAAAATCAGTTCCCTGATGCAAACCCACAAAGCACAAGTCGCAATGAAACAACAATACCGTTGGGCCAAGGCACACCCTCTTTTTGTTATAAGTGTGACCAAACTACACCTCGATAGGGGAAGACGTACAATTGGGGAAGTAGAGAGAATCAAAAGAAGACATACAATTACATACATCAAGTAGAAAAAGGTATTGATAATCTCACCCACACCCGCACATGCACACATACTATTTTCTGTTCAGGTTGTTAACTCTAATCTATTCTGTTATTTATTTTTTGTGCAGAGAAACCCAAATCTCAGAGCTCTCACTTCTCTCAAACCATATACCTTCTTTCCCTTGACGATTAACAAAGGTAATCGATGTTTCTAATATGGTTTTTATGAATGTTTTGAAATTCGGATTTCAAAAACTTTGATTTGATGACCTATGTCACTCTTTCAGCTTGATTTTTCATAGTCATGTATGACTTTCTCAGACGTTCTCTCTCTCTCTCTCTCTCTCTTCTCTATGTTCCTTATTTTTTCCATCTACATGTACATTTTCGGATTTTCAAAAAATTGCGTTCTAAATATATGTTCTTTTTGGGGGTTTTCATTAGAGAGTTTTGAAGCTAGGTTTTAAAACCATTTGTTTCAAAGTTTATATATATTTTTTTTCAAAATTTTGGATTGGGATTTTCTAAAAATTTAAAAATTTAGAGTTAAAGAAGTTTTTTTACTACATGAGGCGCATTTTTTTCATTGTAGACTCGAATATGCGAATATGGGTGTTCCAGAAAGATTTAATATGTTTCTTGATTGTTGTGATAATAGGGGATTTCTAATTCGAAGCTTTGTTTTGGAGGTGGTACAGATAATATGATCCTCTGGATACTAATTACATTTGTGTTGGTGCACCGGTTAGACGAGGGTTGGATATGGAGATATCAGGAGTTTGAGACCATTCGCTGCACATTCAGGACGAAGGATTGAATCGGGACTGGTACTATATAACAGTGATGCAGCAACGCTTGAATCCTTTATTGATCAAATGATATCAACATGGATTCTGATTTAAAATGCAACATGTCTCTGTAAGAGAGAGAATAAACTGTAAGAGAGAGAAGTTTTTATTTTTCTATAGGTTTTGGGGACAGGCTTTTCACCTCACACACAAACACACACATTCATGCGACTACAAATAGGTACTCAGTGATTTTAACCTTTGGTTTCATTTTGTCGTTGGTTACTTCTAGAATGGTAGCTGTTTTAATGGGCATTTAGATCAATTGGGATCGTAGATGTGGTTGTGCTGTAGGTACAGTCAGGTATTTCATGTGTTTGTATTATGTATTTTTTTCCCTTAATATTCCTGTTGATACCAAAATTAATACGCTGATATAGACGAATAATAAGAAGACACGTGTCGATCTACGTGGCACAATAGCAACGAGGAAGTTTATTTCCACGACCAAGTCATACTCATTCCGAGCAGCAAGTGTACTCCGAGGAACTCCAACGCTCCGAGGAACTCCTGAACGACGAGCAACTAAGGTGGTCCGAGCTGCATCTCGACCACAGCATTGATTGCCAGATAATCAACAGTTCAACTATTCATTGAATGCTTATCAAACAGACGTATACTCTTAAAGGGAATTAATTGTTTACCCTTTCACATGTACAGCCTAAGGGCTATAAATACATTGTATCACCCTCATTCAAGGGGATCGGAATTTCTTGATAGAACTTGTAATCGAGAATTCCCAAACACTCAGCAATAACATAACAGTGGACGTAGGCCATTCTTATAAGGCTGAACCACTTTAAAATTCTTTGTCTCATTTATATTTATCTGTGATTAAATAATTGGAGTGATCTAATTTTTTACATCAACAGATTGGCGCTGTCTGTTGGAAACAACTGTGGTTATCGTTTTTCACCAAAAATCATTCATCATCAATGGTAGATAATTCGGAATCCAGCAATCGAAATGCAGGAAATGCTGGAAATCTTCCAAATCCTTCTGCACCTCCAGATCTGGCTGGAATTATGACGAATCTGGCTCAAGGACAAACCTCCATGCAAGAGACAATGCGGCAACTCATACAAACCCTTCATGGCGGTGCACCTGCACATTCAGGACAACGAAGTGGTCAGAGGCAAACCTATTTACTTTCTTCACGATCCAGGCGTACTGAGTCATATCGCAATGAGGGATCTGATGATTCCTCTATCAACCTGGGCGAACTTCATCAATACGGGCCACAGATACTGAGCAACGTATTACTCTCTCTCCAGAGAGGACCAGTGCCTTGAAAAGACTGAGCAGAGTGTCTCCTTTCAGTCGATTAGGCCCTAGGAGGAATAGGAGTCCACCAAAACCCATGTCGAGGAGTTTTCGACAACCATCAGATCTAAGAGAAGGATCAGCACAATCACGACCAGTTGTTCGTCAAGATAGATCTCAGGAGGCCACGTCAGAACAATCAATTGTTCGAACTAATAAGCCCGAGGAAGGAAATGATGCGTGGAAAGGTTCCATTCAGCGGTTGGAGGATAGATTGGGAGAAATGGCTAAGGCGAAGAACCCCTTACAACGAACTTTTGTTCAAGGGACACCTTTTGTCCAGGCCATTGTGGATTTTCCTACACCGTCAAAGTTTAAAGCCCCTGTGGTGACCCCCAAATATGATGGAAAGACAGATCCTGTTCTGCACATAGAGCAGTATCAAGCTGCTGCCGACATCTATGTTGTCCCCGACGAGATGAGATGCAGAGCATTCTCATGAACTCTTACTGGATCTGCCCAGATATGGTACAACAATCTTCCTCGGGGTAAGATTTCAACTTTCTTTCAGTTGGCCGAGTTGTTCATTGGCAATTTCTGTTTTGGAGCAAAGCCAGTAAAACGAGTAGCACACTTGTTAAGTGTTAGACAAAAATCTGGTGAGAGTACTAGAGATAACATAACTCGTTTCAATAACGAGAAGCTGGAAGTCATAGATTATGAAGAGAAGACAACAATCACCACAAGTTATATTACACTTTGGCCAAAGATCCACCTACAACTATGTCAGAGTTGATGGCAAAAGCGGCCAAAATCATGAATGCCGAGGAGGCTATGGCTGCGAAGAAGAATATGGATAAAGAAACTAAGGAGGAAGGCGACAAATCTAAGAAGAAAGAGCATAAGGGCAATGGCGGTGACAAGCATTCCAAGAATAATAAGTCGTCATGGGAAGTCCTGAAGAAATTCGATAATTATACTCCTTTGAAAATGGGTATTAATCATGTCTTGGAAGAAATCACGAATAACGAGGAAGTAAAGTGGCCAAAGAAACTGAGGTCAGACCCTGACACGAGGAATAGGGAGAAATATTGCGAGTTCCATAAGGATAATGGCCATATGACCAAAAATTGCATAGCTCTTCAGAACGAGATTGAAACACTCATCCGAAGAGGGAAGCTAGCAAAGTATGTTGATCGGCGAGGTGAAAGAAGAAATAATGACCGAACTAGAGAGAGGTATAGATCTCCTCGTCGAGAAGAGGAGAAAAAGAGGAGAAACCATGAAGATGATCCAGATGATGACCCTGATCTTCCCAAGAAACCAAGGTAGCGAGAACGAGAGGTATTTTCAATACGCTTTGGGTCATTTGATTGTAATGTCATTATAGGAGGAGATGCAGGAGGAGCAAATCTTACTGCAAAAAGAAAATCTTACCTTGGAGAGGCTCAATCTTGCTCGTACATTCAGCGAATAAATTTGACTGAGGAGGATCGCCCGAGGAAGATAAACAAAGAGAAGCTGGTCATTGGTTTTTCAAAAAACGACCTTGCAGGTGTTCTTTACCCTCACGACGACCCTTTGGTGATCAAAATGAGGATGAAAGAAGTAGTGATTTCAAGGGTTCTAGTAGATAATGGCAGTTCGGCAGACATCATGTTCTACTCATGCTTTAACAGTTTAAATTTAAAATTATCTCAATTGGAGCCTTATCACAGACCTCTCCTGGGTTTTACTGGCGAGAAGGTTTTTCCACTTGGGACCATCAAGTTGGATATATTCATTGGAACTTGGCCTGCTTGCCGAACAGAAAGAATACGCTTTTTTGTGATGGATAAGAATGTGCAATCAGCTTACAACATCATCATGGGAAGAGTTGGTTTGAAGAAGTTCGAAGCAGTTACATCTACAGTACATCAGTGCTTAAAATTCCCAACAAATTTTGGAGTAGGAGTTGTGAAAGGTGATCAGAAAGTAGCTCGGGAATGCTATTATTCATCTGCCGAGCAAGAGGAGCTTAAAGAGTCAAGGAAAAAGACTACTACCTACCAGGTGGATGAAGGTACGAAAATTGAAACACTGGATCCCAGAGATGAATCCCAACTTGTAAAAGGACAGGTGGTGGAATCTACAGAAAATGTTATTCTGGACGACGAGCACCCTGAACGAATAACCCAGATAGGTTCGACGTTGGATGCTTCAATAAAACAGGAGTTGATAACTTTCTTGAGAAACAGGAAGAAAACTTTTGCGTGGAGTCATGAAGACATGCCAGGAATAGATCCAAACTTCTTATGTCATGAGATCAATGCGAATAATGAGATCAAACCCGTAAAGCAGAGAAGAAGAGTATTTAGTCCCGAGAAGAATCAAGCTATACAAGAGGAGGCCGAGAAGCTCCACAAAGCCCAATTCATTGAAGATGTGAAATATCCAGACTGGTTAGCAAATGTGGTGATGGTAAAGAAGAAAAACAATAAATGGAAAATGTTTGTTGATTTCACTGATCTCAACAAGGCATGCCCAAAGGATCACTTTCTATTGCCCAAAATTGACCAGCTAGTGGATGCTACCTCGGGGTACGAGCTGCTCATCTTCATGGATGCTTATTCTGGCTACAACCAGATCAAAATGAAACCTGAAGACAGGGAAAGTACTTATTTTATTACCCCTAGGGGAACTTATTGTTATAATGTTATGCCTTTTGGTTTGAAAAATGCAGGAGCGACATACCAACGGCTGATGAACAAGGTTTTTTCCGAACAAATCAGTTGCAATATGGAATTCTATGTCGATGATATGCTGACAAAGAGCAAAAAAGCTGCTGATCATCTAGTTGACTTAGGTCAGACCTTTGATCAACTGGATAAATACCAAATGAAGCTCAACCCGACGAAGTGCACATTTGGAGTACGAGAAGCAATGTTCCTCAGATACATCGTCAACCAGCGAGACATTGAGGAGAATCCAGAAAAGATCAAAGCTCTTTTAGGGTTGCGATCTCCAACGACGAAGAAAGAGGTGCA
This sequence comes from Sambucus nigra, assembly GCA_949130495.1. Classification (NCBI taxonomy): domain Eukaryota; kingdom Viridiplantae; phylum Streptophyta; class Magnoliopsida; order Dipsacales; family Adoxaceae; genus Sambucus; species Sambucus nigra. The sequence goes on along the minus strand of OX422222.1, from coordinate 194,499,433 downwards.
GAGTCTTACAGGACGAGTTTCAGCCCTCAACAGATTTGTATCCCGAGCAACTGATAGATGCCTCCCATTCTTCAAAACACTTTGAAAAACTTTCGAGTGGAATGATGAATGTGAAAAAGCCTTTCAAGACTTGAAGAAATATTTGGAAGCACCTCCACTGTTGTCCAGGCCAGTAATAGGAGAAAAGTTGTACTTGTACCTGGCAGTATCAGAGAATGCTGTCAGCTCGGCATTGATCAGAATGGAGAATGGAGTCCAGAAGCCAATTTATTACACAAGTAAGGCTTTTCGAGGTGCAGAGATCAGGTACCCAAAGCTGGAAAAATTGGCATTGGCATTAATTGAGGCAAGTAGAAGAATGAGGCCATATTTCCAGGCCCATACCATCGTCGTGTATACCGACATGCCATTGAGACAAGCCCTTCAGAAGCCAGAAAAATCAGGGAGACTGATGTACTGGGCAATAGAGCTCGGTGAATATGATATTGTGTATGAACCCAGATCATCATTAAAAGGGCAAGCTGTAGCAGATTTTATAGCAGAGTTTACTTATCCTGATACCCCCGAGGAACAAAAGTTGCTCGCTGATCAACCTGTGGATGTTACAGGATCATCAAACACAAGCCCAGACCAACTCCGGTTGGTAAAAGGTCTTGTGGATGTTGAAGGATCATCAAATTCGAGCTCAGACCAACTCCGGTTGGTAAAAGGGCGAGAAGAGATGATCAGCGAGGAGCGAAAAATATCAGGGGAGGATGAAAGGAAACAACAAATATTTCACCGAGGAACCTTGTCAGATAAGAAATTTGAAGACGAGTTACCTACATGGAGATTATAAGTAGATGGGTCATCTTGCACAACAGGTTGTGGAGCAGGGATTGTTTTGAACACCCCGGACGAGATTGACATGGAATACGCCCTACGATTCCAATTCAAAGCTTCCAATAATGAGGCTGAGTATGAGGCCATGATAGCAGGTCTTAATTTAGCAAAGATTATGGAAGGAAAACAAGTGATGGTATTAAGTGATTCTCAATTAATTGTGAATCAGATGATGGGAACATATGCAGTTAAAGGAGAATTAATGGTCAAGTATCATGCAAAGGAGATGGAGTTGTTGGCAGAATTTGATGCCATTCAGTTGATCAGAATACCAAGAATGGAGAATGCACGAGCAGACGCACTGGCTCGACTAGCATCAGCTACTCGTACTGAACTAGGAAGAACGATACCAATTGAAGTATTAGAAAGTCGGAGCATAGATGAAGACCTGACGATGAATATTAGCGGCTGATGAACAAGGTTTTCATCGAACAAATCAGTTGCAACATGGAAGTCTATGTCGATGATATGCTAACAAAAATCAAGAAAGCTGCAGATCATCTAGTTGACTTAGCTCAGACATTTGATCAACTGGATAAATACCAGATGAAGCTCAACCCGACGAAGTGCACATTTGGAGTACGAGAAGGAATGTTTCTCGGATACATTGTCAATCAGCGAGGCATTAAAGCAAATCCAGATAAGATCAAAGCTATTTTAGGGTTGCGATCTCCAACAACAAAGAAAGAAGTGCAGAGTCTTACAGGACGAGTTGCAGCGCTCAACAGATTTGTATCTCGAGCAACTGACAAATGCCTCCCATTCTTCAAAACATTTCGAAAAACTTTTGAGTGGACTGATGAATGTGAGAAGGCCTTTCAAGACTTGAAAAAGTATTTGGGAGCACCTCCATTGTTGTCTAGGCCAATAACAGGAGAGAAGTTGTACTTGTATCTAGCAGTATCAGAGAATGCAATTAGCTCGACATTGATTAGATTGGAGAATGGAGTCCAGAAACCAATTTATTACACAAGTAAGGCTTTCCGAGGTGCAGAGATTAGGTACCCAAAGTTAGAAAAATTGGCATTGGCATTAATTGAAGCAAGTAGAAGAATGAGGCCATATTTCCAGCCCATACCATCATTGTGTATACCGACATGCCATTGAGACAAGCCCTTCACAAGCCAGAAAAATCAGGAAGACTGATGTACTGGGCAATAGAACTCGGTGAATATGATATTGTGTATGAACCCAGATCATCATTAAAAGGGCAAGCTGTAGCAGATTTTATAGCAGAGTTTACATACCCTGATACCCCCGAGGAACAAAAGTTGCTCACTGACCAACCTGTGGATGTTACAGGATCAACAGACATAGGTCCAGACCAACTCCGGTTGGTAAAAGGGCTTGTGGATGTAGAAGGATCATCAACTCCAAACTCAGATCAGCTCCGGTTGGTAAAAGAGCGAGAAGAGATGGTTAACGAGGAGCGAAAAGTGTCAAGGGAGGACGAAAAGAAACAACAAATATTTCACCGAGGAACCCTGTCAGATAAGGAATTTGAAGACGAGTTACCCATATGGAGATTATATGTAGATGGCTCATCTTGCACAGCAGGTTGCGGCGCAGGAATTATTTTGAGCACCCCAGATGAGATTGACATGGAATATGCTTTACGATTCCAATTCAAAGCCTCTAATAATGAAGCTGAGTATGAGGCCATGATAGCGGGTTTAAACTTAGCAAAAGTTATGGAAGCACGGCAAGTAATTGTATTCAGTGATTCTCAATTAATTATAAATCAGATGACAGGAACATATGCAGTTAAAGGAGATTTAATGGCAAAATATCATGCAAAGGAAATGGAGTTACTGGCAGAATTTGATGCCATTGAATTGGTGAGAATACCGAGGATGGAGAATGTACAAGCAGACGCACTGGCCCGACTAGCATCAGCTACTCGTACCGAGCTGCGAAGAACGATACCAATTGAAGTATTGGAAAGTCGGAGCATAGATGAAAACTTGACAATGAATGTTATTACCCTTGATTTAGGACCATCTTGGATGGATCCCATCAGGGCATATATTGAGGAGGGAGAATTACCGGAGGATAAGCTCGCTGCCAAGAAATTGAAGTTTAAGGCTGCTCGGTATGTACTAACTAATGGTGTTTTGTATAGACGAGGAATTATGGCAGGTTTGCAAAGATGTGTACATCCCTCCGAGGTGAAAGAATTGATTGAAGAGATCCATGAAGGGTCCTGTGGAGCCCATGTAGCAGGTCGGACACTTTTGCAAAGGGTGATGACGCAGGGATACTACTGGCCAATAATGAGGGCTGATTGTATAGCCTATGCTAAGAGATGTGATAAATGCCAACGTTTTTCCTCCATCCGACGAACTCCACAAGCATTGTTGGCACCCATAACTTCCCCTTGGCCATTTGCCATGTGGGGAATTGATTTGGTTGGACCACTGCCAACGACCCGAGGAAGATTCAAGTATCTCGTCGTCATAGTGGATTATTTTACTAAGTGGGTAGAAGCTGAGCCACTTATTGATATGACATACGAGAAGGTGAACCAGTTCGTTTGGAAGAACATCATCTGCCGATATGGTCTCCTTCATGCCTTCATCATAGACCACGGAATACAATTTGATAACAAGGAGTTTGCCGCCTATTGTCATCAGTCAAACATTTTGAAGATTCATTCAGCACCAGGCCATCCTCAAAGCAATGGAAAGACTGAAGTGACGAACAGAACATTACTAAATGGTTTGAAGAAGAGGCTAATTGAGGCTAAAGCTAATTGGATTAATGAGCTACAGTTAGTATTGTGGGCTTACCGAATAACTTCCCGAGCAGCAACCGGAGAATCACCATATATGCTGGCATTTGGAAGTGAGGCCGTAATACCTGCCGAGCTGGGTCTTCCAACACACAGAGTGCTGAATTTCAATTCCCCAGTCAGCGAATTAATGAGGAGATTAGATTTGGACATGCTCGAGGAGGTTAGAGAAGAGGAAGCCATTATAAATGCTGCTTACCAACGACGAACAACTCTGTTCTACAACAAGAGGGTGAAGAAATGAGACTTAAAAGAAGGAGATTACGTGCTAAAGAAGGTCATTCAGAAGCACAATAAGTTGGAAGCAAACTGGCATGGACCTTACCGAGTTACAGAAGTTGTTCGACCAGGAACTTACCGAATAGCAACTCTAGAAGGAGAGGAATTTAAGAATGCATGGAATGTTGAACACCTACGCAAGTATTATCAGTGATGTAAAATGTAAAGCAGTTCCATCAATATGAATAAAATGATGAGATTTCGCCATCTTCTCTCTTTTTATTGAAAGTTTTTCGGGGAATACTAGTGTGCAACACTACGCTGCTCGGCAGTAAAAAACAACATGATTGTTCGAACTCAGACCAACTTCGGTTGGTAAAAGAGCGAGAACAAACCATACTCCTTTGGTTAGGAGGCGCACACTAGCTCAGACCAACTCCGGTTGGTAAAAGGGCGAGTGGACACGATAACTCAGACCAACTTCGGTTGGTAAAAGGGCGAGAACAAACCATACTCCATTGGTTAGGAGGCGTACACTAGCTCAGACCAATTCCGGTTGGTAAAAGGGCAAATGGACATGATAGTTCGAACTCAGACCAATTCCGGTTGGTAAAAGGGCGAGAACACGACATTCCTAAAAATACCAGCTCCGATTGGTTAGGAAACCATACTCCTTTGGTTAGGAGGCTGACACTGGCTCAGACCAATTTTGGTAAAAGGGCAAGTGGACATGATAGTTCGAACTCAGACCAACTCTGGTTGGTAAAAGGGGGAGAACAATACTCCTAAAAATGCCAATCTCGGCTGGTTAGGAAACAAGATATGCTCTCAAATGCCAACTTATGTTGGTCGGGAGGTAAGATTATTACAGAAAATACAAAAGTTTCTCGAAGAATAAAATATTCCAAACTGAACCAAGTATGGTTGGTCGGGGATAAAAACCCACTAACTGTAGTTGGTCGACGAGGAGAAAATATCCCAAACTGAACCAAGTATGGCTGGTCGAGGATAAAAACCCACTAACTCTAGTTGGTCGACAAGCACAACTTAACAACCTTGGTTGGTTGGAAAAATTTTCAACATTTTTATACTCACTACTTTATTATTAAGTGATTGAGCAACATTACTGATACTTGTAATTTAATTTTTATTACTAAGTTGGTCGATGAACCACACAATATTGTTATGCAAGCACAAATATAAAGTATTTGACAAGTACAAGACAATAGCAATACAGATTTGCAAACAAAAATGAAAGTCTTTCATAAAAATCAAAATAAATTACAGGTTACATTGATAAATTACATGGATATGTATACTAACTGTTACATCAAAAATTCCTATTCTATTGGGTTTTTTCCCTCAGCTTTCGATACAGGTTCCTCGCCAGCAGGCGGATCATTTAAAGACTGAGGAGAATTGATGAAGTTTAAATCCTTCAGCATCCTGACGTTCATCACAGAAGGTCGATCTAGAAGATGCTCGGGACGAGATACCTCGATCTGAGAATGAAGATTGTAATCACCGAGGTATTTTGCAATTAAGCTCCAAGGAATGGCGCGAGCTGGGATCCATTCCATGTCAAAATTATACGGTGGCACAGGCAAGTCAAGTACCCCAGGATCATAATAGTCCCACAGGTAGTGTCCTTGTTCGAGCTTCAGCACGCCCAAGGCATTCAGCCAGCCTTTTTTGTAGCCCTCATTATTGGCATTCTGGATACGATCATCCAAATGGAATAGTGCTTTGTTGTATCCAGCCATCTAGAACTCCCTGGGCTGTTTGTGAAATTGAAATGTTAACCTCTCAAGCTTCTCGTGAAGACTCTGGATGAAAAGTTCATTAGTCTCCAACACTGATTTCTTTGAAGAGAGTTGTTTTTCCAGTTCTCTAATTTTCTTTGACATGTCAGACAAAGCTTGGTTCTTAGCCATTAATTGGAATGCTTGGTTTTCCAACGCTGATTGAGTACGAGCTTCTTTAATAGAACGACGAAGAACTCTTGATCGTCCCCGAGCAGGTTGAGTCCTTCGTTCCTCGACAACATTCTGAGCAACTCTTCCTCGTCCACAAGAAACTCTTCCTCGTCCCCGAATAGCAGTAGAAGGCCTATCTCTTCTCAAAGTCTCTAACTCTTCTCGCAACTTGGCATTTTCCACTTCTAAAAATGAAAAATCCCTCGTCAGTCACTGGGATTACAGCTGTTGAAGAAGAGGCTGCGGACTTGTACTGTGCTAGCTCTTTCTGCAAGTTGTTATTCTCTTGCTCTAGCAGCTCGGCAATCTGTCTACATGCTTCAACTTCACCCTTAGGGTTCTCTCTCTGACATCGTACCCAGCAAGGAGTTTTTCGTGGCCCTTCTCGGCAGAAAGCTACTGATACCTCTTCTCATACCCCTCATGCAACAGGGCGGTTGATTCTTTATACTGTTGCTGAAGTTCATCGAGAGTACCTTTCAAGTCTTCAATCATTTCATAATAAGCCACATTATTGGCTACAGCACGATCAAGAAGACACTTCAAGTATTGATATGCCTCCACTGCTTGGTCTGAAGCATCCTGACCAAGGATGTCGGCAACTTCTGATGCATTCAGGTTTGTGTGACCAGCCTTATAATATTCATGACATTGCTGCATCAGCTTTGTGTCATTAGCAGACAGCAGATCCATCCTGGCCAGAAACTAGCAGAGAAAGAAAAAGTAATCATAAAAAAGAAGATCAAGGAAGAGTACAGATAGAAAAGAGACAATCGTATGGAAGAAAAGAACTCAAATTTTATTAGATCATAATGCAGAGTTACAAAGATCTTGGTTACACTTGACAAAGAAGAAAAATAGAAACAAATACCGAACAACTTCACACCTTTTCCTTATCTCCAAAGACTTTCTCGGGAGGCTGGGACGAGGAGCTCGGTTGCTCGGTGGGAACAATGAGTTGATCGGCTAGAGCTGGAACTTGTTCAGGAGGATCAGGCAGAGATGAAAGCTCCTCGTCGGCAGGTGGAGTAAGGATTGGATAACCTACTACCATTGAAGATTCTTCGGAGGCAGCCTCGTCCTCTTGTTCATCTTCAATATTTGGGGGAGGACCAGGGAGATGCTGTTGAAACAGTTCTGAGTCCTCATTAACCTTCAATTCTTGCAGGGCAGCAACCTAACCATCTCAGAAGTATTTAAGACTCCCATATTGCACTTGGGCCATCATGGCTGCTACCCCCCTGTTCCACCCTTTATCCCAACCAGTGCGGAAAGATTTTTTCAGCACCACTTTTCTTTTTATTTTCTCCAAGGAGAGCTTCTCGGATAGAAGATCCTCGGTGGCCTTCAACTTAGCTTCCACCTCCTCCTTCTGGCGATTTACTTCTCGCAGAAGGGTTAGCTCTTCCTCAACCAATTTAAACTTATTTTCAAGCTCCCCAAAGTTCGTGAGCTTCTCGGCATACTTCTTGTTCTCTTTCTCCAAATCTTTCGCTTTATTTTCCAAACCCTTGGAAACTTCAACGAGCTGCACCTTCTCTGCCTCAACTGCAGCCAACTTCTTCTCCCAAGTAGCCTTATCCTCGTCATACTTTTGACGAGAATCCTTCAAATATTTGGTCAAACCCAATAAAGCATCCTCCACTCCGGACGAGGAGCTAGAAGCCTTGATCGCTTCATCCTTCTTCACAATGGTGTTAAAGCAACTCACCAGCTGAATAAAAGGAGATAACGATAAGTCAGCACAGAGATACATGTATTGATGGAAAGAAAGAAAATTCGGAATATGAGAAACTTACTGAAGCAATGTGACGAGTAGCCAGGGATGTAAGCATATCCCTATACATATTCTCCTCAATTCCTTGGACTTCAGGAATGGTCCAAGTCTTCACCGAGCTCATAGCTGAGCTCGGAGGAATAATAGTTGGAACACCAGATCCACTAACTTGGAGCTGGGGAATGGTTTCAGTCAAATTAATCGAGGAGGATTTCTTCAGTCTCCTCGGTGGCGTTTCAACAGTCTCAACCAAAGAAGAACTTTTGGTTGGGGAGATGGTGATCACTTCCACATGTGCATCCTTCTTGCTCGGAGCCACTGGGGACTTCTCGGCATCCTTCGGAGGAGCAATAGAAGGGGCAGCATCTACTTTCTTTGTCCCCTTTGGGACGTCAGTCTTGTTTCTTTTTCCATCTCCAGCAGAGGTAGTCTCCTCAAAAATAGCAGGAACTCTTCTTTTGCCCATTTTCTGACTCAGAGGAATGTGAGATTCTGGAGAAGAGTCCTCAGGAACAGACACTGGATCACTAGTGCTGACCACAGGACGAGCAGTAAAGGATGATGTATAGCTCCTGTACTGCAACAAGTATGAAGCAGACCTGATGTGCTCGTCTGCAACTTTCTGATGCAATTTCCAGATAAGTTTCAAATGCTTAATATTAACTTCTGATTCTTTTGGAGTCTTTCTTTTGCTGTCAACTGCAAACAAATACATATTGAAATGTCAATCACACATTTATTCAAACATAATGAAATCATAATTTTAGAAATAAAATAAAATGAAAATAACCTATCCCATTGCCATATGGAGGGCATCTGGGACCTTCATATACTTCATCTCCAATCAAAGGGGCATGTTGCCAATTTTTGATAACTACCCCATGTTCAAAATAATCCCTATTAGCATCAGGGAGATTGACTACTAAAGCCCTATTCAAAAATCTAGTTTTTAAATAATAAACATTATCTAGAACAGCCCATCTATAACAATACATAATCTCAGGAATTCCTATACGGGTTCCGTGAGTTTGATTTAACCTATACACCCCATTAACTATTCTCTATGTGTTGGGGGCTATTTTTGCAGGAACAACATCGAAATAATGACATAACTCTAAGCACAAAGGGTTTGGTGGAAAAGAAAATCCACATTCAGCAATAAAGAGGCTGGGGAACCAATGTCCCTCAGCCAAACGAAAATAATTTGAAGGCTCAGAAAGATCCTCCAGAGTTACCCAAGATGGAATAGAAAAATCAGAATGGAATTTCTCAAGAGATTCAATAACATAAACCATGGCGAATAAAAGAAATGAAGAAGAAGGAAGAAGATGTTACAGGAAAAAGGGAGATCTGTTGACAACGAACAAAGAAAAGGATGAACGCACAAGAGAGAGAAAGACTATGGAAAACTCGAAAGCAGAAATTGGAAAAGGTAGAAGACGGTGGGATTGCCCATGAAGCTTAAATACTTTGCCTCGGGAAACGGTGAGAGAAATGATTAAAAAAAAGAAACTATTACGTTACCGGCGGCTAAAAGGACAAAAAGTGCGCGAAGATCGAAGCGCTTATAAAAATTCAAAAAGGAGGATTCTGCGAATTTGGAAGGAAATTCGAAAACGGAGAAAATGCTCCTAAAAACCAGGAAGGTCATTTAATATTTCCATATACCGAGAAAGAATGTTCCATACTACTCAAAGTTTAAAATATGAAACATTGGGGGCTTCTGTTGATACCAAAATTAATACGCTGATATAGACGAATAATAAGAAGACACGTGTCGATCTACGTGGCACAATAGCAACGAAGAAGTTTATTTCCCCGACCAAGTCATACTCATTCCGATCAGCAAGTGTACTCCGAGGAACTCCAACGCTCCGAGGAACTCCTGAATGACGAGCAACTAAGGCAGTCCGAGCTGCATCTCAGCCATAGCATTGATTGCCAGATAATCAACAGTTCAACGATTCATTGAATGCTTATCATACAGACGTATACTCTTAAAGGGCATTAATTGTTTACCCTTTCACATGTACAGCCTAAGGGCTATAAATACATTGTATCACCCTCATTCAAGGGGACCGAAATTTCTTGATTGAACTTGTAATCGAGAATTCCCAAACACTCAGCAATAACATAACAGTGGACGTAGGCCATTCTTATAAGGCTGAACCACTTTAAAAACTCTTTGTCTCATTTATATTTATCTGTGATTAAATAATTGGAGTGATCTAATTTTTTACATCAACAATTTCATTTTGATTTTTTTGTATTTTGTATTATGTATTCCTTATTCTGTATGTTTTTTTATATATTTGTACCACATGTATTGTTCTAATTAATATTTCATTTTGATGTGGGATATATTTTTTTCTAATTAATGGTTGAATTATCAAGGTATACAAAAAATAATTCTAACAGCACTCCTTAAAATAATAGGTGTACTGTCCATCATAAAAAGAGAAGAGGTGTATGAAGAAATGAAATATATATTTTATTTGAAATCTATACTGTATTCGGTGTACTACAACACGTTTCCAGTTATAATCTATATTGTATTTGTCTCGCATATTTATGAAATTGAACCCAGAGCAACACGTTTCTACTTGAGCCCAAAGCAACACGCATATTTTTGTTAAGTGTTTGCATAAATTCCCCCGTTAACCCCCATACACAGACGCGTTTATCGTAAATTTTCTTTCTTTCGATAGTGCTTCGATAGTGTGCCCCAATGTTATTATGCTAAACAACCACCTGCCATTTGATTCTTAATTTTTTTGACTTAACTTGGTCCTTCTTTTCTTGATTTTATGCAGCATGCCAAAAGATGAAGCCTAATTATATCCAGTGAACGAAGAAGATACATTGTATATACAGTATTCCCCAATTATATTCATCCCAGTTATATACAGTGTGTGCCCCAATTATATGCAATGTATGTGAGTGAATTCTCAGATCAGATGCTATACAGGTGCAGCAGATCAAAGGTCCCATAAAATGAGAACGAATGCTCTGATCAAAACCAGGCAGTTGGTGTCTCTAGCGTCTGATTCAAGGCAGCATAATAGGTTCGACACTTCATCTTTATATTTAAATAGTTCACGATTGTTGTAAAAGGAATTGGTTCCCGGATTAGATCCCAAAATGTATTGAGTTTGTTGCATTTGTTCTCGGATTCTACGATGATTGAAATGAATCAAAACGTGGCATAAATTACAGAACTTTATACTGTATTGCGTCTGTTTTTTTTTTAATTTTAGGTTTTTCAGTTGGGTGCTTATTTTTTTTACGATTTTTATTTGTCTTTGTTGGTGTTTAGATATTGGAATGTAGATACCTTTGGACGGGCTTTCATATAATTTAACTTTGTTTAGTATCTATGTAGTGGTGTGTTCAGTTGGAGTTTGAATTGAAATATATACATATATAGTAGTTTGTTTGTTGTACAAGTTCTCATTTGAAGTTTGAATGAGTATCTGGCAACACAAATATTGAGATGCATCAAGGAATGATAAACACTGATTATATAAAGGTGTCTCCCTCTTTTATATAAAGATCTAACGGATCTGACATGTATTTTATTCTTTCGATTTTGGATCTCAGATCTAATCGCGCATTACGCCATCAACCTGGGGATATTTATAATTTCCTCCGTGTCTCTTTCATTTATGAGGAGTTTCCAAGTTCATTCGTACTAGGTATTTCACTTACCTTGATGGTGCTACCCCTGTAGAGACACTGGTTACACTGGTAGTAGAGGGACAGTTGAAGCTTACTAGGGTGTTGAGGCTGATCAGGGTGATCGAGAAAAAGTTTAAGCAGATAACAATACTTTGCCATTTTTCTTTGTCTTCATCTTATACATTGTGATATGACTAACTGTTGATTTTTGTCCAGCTTTCACTCTTACTACTTCAAGCTTTGTTATTGAATCTTCATACGAGCTGGAATCTCGAGGAACTAATCGCGTTGCCATGGAGCTTGCCCGATGTAATCAGGTGAAGGTCGAGCAGAAGAGGACAGTTGAAGTTAAGGCTAATGACAAAAAGAAGATTGATGCCCATAGGAATGATGGCGCTGGAGATAGAAAGAAGGTTTAGGTAAATGCTCGGAGGAAGGATGAGGCTGATGTGACACCCCAACTAATTAAATACCGGGTAGCTACTCCTTTATTAAATTAATTCAAAATTCCAAGTTGGTTCAGTTAATAGCATCACTGTCGAAAACATTTAATGATTACTAACCACCTAGTATTTAAAAAGTAAGTTGTCAAATTTTAAATTAAATCTGATTTACATGCAATAAAAGAATTATGAAAGAATAACATAACCATTCACCATAAAGAAGCAAAAGAATAACCAACAAATAATAATAAGTCTGGAGGAAATACTCCTCACAATAATCCCACAACTGAATTAAATAGAACAGTGTACCCTCAATTAATTACATGCCAAAATATGAATAACTGAAATATGAAATGTCTCTAAATAGAAATGGGCGACATGCCCTACAAATGATGAAACTGAATATGGAGTCAAGACTAGAAAAGGAGGCGTCTACTATCAAGGCCCTGTAACTTCCACAACAGCTACAGCTCGTCACCTGAATGGAAATACTATGCATGGTGTCCTTGTGGCTGGGCACCTAAAAGGTTTTTACAAAAAAATAGATTTGAAAGCAAACGGGTCAGAGCCCGAAAGTGGAGAGTATTTTAAAAACAGCAAGTGCTTTAATAACATTAAAACAATGAATGCAAAATACATGTTAGGACGTGCACTCACATGAGCTCCTCACCTCTAAACTAATGTGCACTCCTAACGCATCCATAGCCCGTACTAGTTATGCTACTAACTAACTAGTCTAATACAAAACCTGGCTTCACTTTATAGGTTTAAGGGTTTATTCATGTCATTAACGTATACCATGTACGTGACTTAATTCCCTAATAACAACCTTTTATTATGTGGAGTTCTCATTTTAATCTCTATTAAAATAGCACAAGTATACACATCGTTACTTTACTAAGTATTTCATTGAACATTAGTTGTATATTATTCACATCATAAATATACATTATAGGCACCCCTAGTCTAGGCTACGGTGCACATACTCTGCTATCTCATCCCGGTACATCACGTACATAAGGATTACAAATTTTGAATCTCTCAGGAATTGTTAGAATAAGCACAACACACAAAAATGGAGGCGAACATAATTTAACATATCCATGGGTCACGTACATACCTACGCTCCATAGTCAGCTGACTTATTAACTCACAAATAAGTCATTCTAGTATTATGTTCTTAAGGTACCAATCTAAATCCCCCCGTAGGCACACAAAGATTAGTTGGCCCAACACGAACGACGACCTCCGTGATAGCAAGTATGGTAGGTATGTCATACACATAAGTCATATACTAAGCATTCACACGTCTTAGATATCTTAATATTAATAAAGGTATATTATACATCCCTATACCATTATTCCAATTTTATGCATTTTAAGTCTTCCGATAATATATAATGTAGACTGTCGACACATCTCACATCCTAGTTTCTTATACTTAAAACCTATCTCAAAGAGGTTACTAAGTCTCCTATTATTTCCACATTTAATTTCATTATTCTTAAGGTCATTATTTCTGCCACAAACCTCATTTCATCAAATCATTCGAATTTAATCTTTTAACCCTAACATTATCTCACTCGTCGAGCTTTATTGGATTTTAGACGACTATCCCAAATTAAATTCTAATTAAGGTCCAATTTTACAACCATACGTACTGGTCTTCCTTAAGTCTAAGAATACTCACAAAGTCTCCATCAATAATTTTCTAGGGTTAACATCCTTAAAATTTTAAATAGGAAGATTTTACTCATTCTGGGAAGGTCGATCGATCGACCTTGTATGTTCGATCGATCGATGGTGATCGATCAATCGACCTATGAATGTCGATCGATCGAGCGCACCAGTTATGCTACGGACTGCTTTGTTTTGCAGTCCACGTTTCGCCCCAAAATTCCATTATAATGCAGGAAACTCTAATCTAACGTTATAATATCATCATACAACCATCCTACAACATTGTTAACGTTCTAAAACCAATAAATCATCAACCAAGGGCTTTATTTGGATCAAAACTTCATCAAGAACCCTAGTTTTCTATTTCTTTCAAGAACAATAATAATTCTCTTATTAAATCCGTTTTTAGATCATCAAGCGTTATATTTTGGATTCATAATTCGTCCAGAATATGTCTACATGCAATTCCTAACATGGTTTATAGTTTTAATCCTCAAATTCATGGTTTCATATCAATCTTCCAAGACAAAATTCGATAATTACACTAAACATGGAAGAACACATTCATTGAATCAATTGTAACTAAATCACTTGCCTTATGTTCTTCAGATTTGTTGTTGGTTGGAGATGGTTGAATTCCTCTCTCTCTCTCTCTGCAGAATTCTCCTCTCTCTCTCTCTCTACAAGTTCTTCTCACAAGATGACAATGGAGGTGGGGGTTGGTTTTTGGCAAGTTATAATATTTTCTTAACTTCCCCCGTAGCCCACTACTTAGATTAGTGTTGAAAATTGGTTAGTGGGTTTAATGATAAGTTATAATTAAAGTCTAATTTTCGTGGGTTTTAATTACCAAATTTCCGAAATTACCAAACTACCCTTTTGGGTTGCCGGTTTGGCCTAAAAATGCTCCGGGACCCAAACTAAACCCTCGGCTAGTGTTTTCTGACTATCTCGACCCTGCTGGACACGTTGACGCACTCAAAATGACTATTTGGTCAAAATAAAAATAATTTATTTTTAAATCTCATAAATTCATTCTCGACGCGACTGACACGCGCGTCCCAATTAAATTTTCCAAATTGCCGTATTTCAGCCTCGCGATAATTTCAATATTTTCAATATTCATAGATAGACATATATACACATTATAATAAAATACCAACTCACATTTCGTTAGTATTTTATCCGGATTAATTCTCAATTAATTCACATTTAATTTAATTAATCCCATAAATAAATATCCATAAAAGTACGGGGTATTACATACTTTCCCCCTAATAACAGAATTTTGTCCCGAAATTCGGATAAGTAAGGCACACCTGGAAAAATTAGGTATTCTCCACTATTCAAAAAAATTATAACGAAAAGCCCAAATCACTAAAACCCTCGCTTCACAATAAGCTTGTTTAACATACTTGATACCTTATCAGAATAATCTTCGATAAATGCACCTCACGTTGTGCTCTTATTAAACAACATTCGAATAAAAATAGCCTATACATCATTAGCCGCATTATTTTTTATTAGTATTGTGAGTCCGCACCTCACTACTAACTCCCGCGTTTATCAAAACTCCAAACTCCCATCCTAGGATGAATCAATAACACATCTGACTACGCTTGTCCATTCCTTGAAATATCCCGACGTTGTGACTTTTACACAAGGGAAAACCACTTCAGCCTGTTGGTGTCACACAAACCCTTGTAAGCACCTTGTCCACCATAAATAGATACGGGTGCTTTTCCCCCAACTCTACCATTAGGTAATATCTCCTCCTCATGACTACAATATACCTCACTAGTTACACCCGATTTGGAATTGAAAATATCACAATGAATCCAAAATTTGTTTCATACAATCCATCAGTCGTTAGTCACCTTGGGCCTACACCTCGGGTTATAGGTGATACAACCCTCAGTTTGAATCGTTATTTCTCACTACTTATTGTCACCCCACCTAAATGTGGATTTTGGGGATTTCATCCCAGTTCTAAATAATACTACGCCGAACCACATACCGGCGTGTTCACTATCTAATAGTGTAAATCATTCAAGTATATAACAATTTGTCTCCTTCTGAACAACATGACTCACGTATTTGAAGGAGTTTGTTACCCCTTAAGGAATTTACTAACTTGAGTCTTCCATCACCGGTATCATCGGTTGTATATAAAATTAATTGGTTAATCATCTAACACCCAACCGTTCTACTACTTACTACACCCCTTTAAATGCTGACTTTCTTGTAAATGTTCCTTCCCGTTAAGTGATACTTAACGATCATCTACTTCTCTTGGCGTATGCCAAAGTTTCGACCCTTACACTTTCCCACCTCTTTGTGAAAATCCAGGCTCCTTATACCTTATTAACATTCTCACTCTATTTACTCTTGAGTCACCCTCAACATTCGATTGATCGGAACTCTACTCCAAATTGCTCATAATCATTTATTCGCCTTCTCAAGAGATATCCTTTTATTAAATGGCTTTCTACTACCTTTCCTCCAAATTTGAACGTGCTACACTGACTACACATGATATTCACTTACACCTTTTATAATGACGTTTAATCTCATAAGTAATAATCTCACCCGTCTATGTTCCCTCTTCCTTTGATTTACACTTTAGCATATCAAGATGTCTACGCCCCTTATAACCCAACCATATGGTTTTTTTAAACATTAAATACGCTTCATACAAATCCCAAACTCTTTATTATC
Source organism: Sambucus nigra (assembly GCA_949130495.1). NCBI lineage: Eukaryota > Viridiplantae > Streptophyta > Magnoliopsida > Dipsacales > Adoxaceae > Sambucus > Sambucus nigra. The sequence continues at coordinate 194,483,269 of OX422222.1, read as the reverse complement.
ACTGTAAATACAACGGTGCTAAACCACTTGGGCGTTCTCAATCGCTTCTGAATTAGAACTCCTAAATACTTCTTAACCTCAATGCATCCTTCAACCTGCCGAAATAAAACCAAAATTTTCAGTACTTCTTCACCACACCACTGGCTCTACTGAACTTATATCGTAATTTTCCTAACTAACTATTTTCATAATTATCGAGGGATTCCAAATTATGGACGAATGGTTAAATATCCCCCTACTGCCAACCTTAAGCTAGGTTTCATGTGTGGGATGTCTCGCAAAGCGAAATCCAAACAAGGAACCCCCCCGATACACTACTACCTAACCTTGTCGGTCATCGAGATTTATTAAGCCCTCAGTACATAACACGTACCCCTATGTTCCCGTCTCTTAACAACAAAGTTACATCTCCTTTCTCAATTTAACTTAAACAAGGAACTCTTTCCGAAAGACACTTTTTCTTGACATTGATAGTAATCACATTCCATATACACTATGCAATTATACTCGGGGCTCTCAAAATCCCGTCCCCAGGTACACAACTATGAGTATAAACTCCCAGATCTCTAAATGGCGATAGAATAATGCACTATAGTTATTACGACATCCTGAGTGTTAATTACAATAACCAGCTAAACCGTTTTGCTAACTAGTAAATAAATTACATACTAATCATATCATTTAAATCTCCGCGATAGGATTAAGTATCCGAGACCATTATGCCTTTGAAATCACAACAACATTTATATATATATATATACATATATACAATAGTACAATTTTGAGCCCGGCCCTCTCACAAATGGGGCCTCTCCAGAACCAAAACATTCTACCCCAAGGTAGTAACTTCGATAAACTTGTAATACCAGCACACTATCGGTACAATTATATAAAAACACAATTTGGATAATATCATACTTGTATAATACAACACTAAAACGAGTAATTTTAATTAATCAATCATGTACTGCTATCAATATACCCATTCATCCTATACGGATAATAATACAAGGAACCCCACACAATCAGCGAAAAATGTTCACATAAACAAAATTACCGATACTCACTAAACTCAACTCTCAAGCAAAAGTGACAATAACAACAATAATAATTGTAGTAACCTGTTTATATCACAACCAACATGCAACATCATTTGAGGATATAACTCCTATTTCCATCCTGATAATCGTCCTGGCTGCTCTAATGGTTTCTGGTCTTAACACCTGTCCGTACCACACCAAATATTTCAATAATTGTCGCCCTTTCCAGGCATAATACCTTTATCCCTACACTTGCATCGGGAAACATTTATAATGTACGGGTTTTCACTCCCACAAAGTACCTCTACACATACTCCACTTATTTTCGGTCACCCTGACTATGTTAAAGTGGTCCTTTCCTCGGACGTTGGTAGTCTCAGCTCTGAAGACTATCTCCATTGTTCCCTTAGCTTGATGTACCTAAGGAACACACTACTAGTTTTCCACCTCTCTTATTGAAATTACCATCGCTCGGTAGAAATTTCGCTATTGAATTATTTTAACTGGTTCTCCGTTGGGTCTTCCCATTGTGGTGCTTCACCAACACAGTTTTCCGCAGTCTTACTTTATATAAAGCCTTCGATTCTTGTATCTCCCCACCCGGGGATGTTTACCTCCAAATTAACACTATGCGACATAATTACTATCTGTATTTATCATCCAAGCAGAATTCCCCATAAGAGCTAACAATTCTTCTTGTATGTAGATTCTCGCTTTAACATCCTCTTCTCCATACCACCTTCTCCAGCCGGTGTAAGGTTCGCTACAACATTAAATTTATCCTCACAAGTTGACCCCTGTTTGGCCCTCTTATGTGAGTTCAGAATAACATTCGCCTTTCAACCTGAACATATGATGAAGGAACTTATGGTCAAACCATACGTGTACACCCTCTCGACATCACATTCCACTTTTAAGTGGGTTGCTTGTTTCTCACCATTGAATCTCCGGTCTTACGAGTCAAGGAAAAATTTCTCCAAATTTCCACTCTCAATTGGTCATATCCTGACTTATGTCCAAGCCTTTGGATACATTACGTTCGTTTGGCTAGCACATGCCGTCTTCGCCTTTCGAGTATTGCTACTGCTGGTTCTCTTCAATGTTACACCTAACTCTTTCTCTCCCATTCCAACCTTGTTGGATGTGTCTAATTTGACCCCATTCCTACTATAGCTATACTCAGAAGTCTCAAGTCGCGCCTTAGCCTTCTATATCATCCAGGACTTCCGTGCCATAATATCGGTGACTTCAACTACGATCATCCTTCTTTAAATAAATCAATTAACCTCAATATATATTTGCCTCCTGCTGTTCACCCAACTGTCTTCGCCTGACGTACTACATTGTTCGGCACACGAATACACCCGATCGCAATACGATTCGCTATCATATACATCATAGCAGGAGAACGAAATTTTACTAAAGGAATCAAAAATCCTAAACATAGGGCTCTATATCAAAGAAAGTTACGTTGGAAGCATAATAGGTCGCACAGATCCTAAAGGACACTAGAACCTGATGCTCTGATACCACCTGTGACACCCCGACTAATTAAATACCGGGTAGCTAATCCTTTATTAAATTAATTCAAAATGCTAAGTTGGTTCAGTTAATGGCATCACTGTCAAAAACATTTAATGATTACTAACCACCTAGTATTTAAAAAGTAAGTTGTCAAATTTTAAATTAAATCTGATTAACATGCAATAAAAGAATTATGAAAGAATAACATAACCATTCACCATAAAGAAGCAATAGAATAACCAACAAATAATAATAAGTCTGGAGGAAATACTCCAGACAACAATCCCACAACTGAATTAAATAGAACAGTGTACCCTCAATTAATTACATGCCAAAATCTGAATAACTGAAATATGAAATGTCTCTAAATAGAAATGGGCGACATGCCCTACAAATGATGAAACTGAATATGGAGTCAAGACTAGAAAAGGAGGCGTCTACTATCAAGGCCCTGTAACTTCCACAACAGCTACAGCTCGTCACCTGAATGGAAATACTATGCATGGTTGTGGCTGGGCACCTAAAAGGTTTTTACAAAAAAATAGATTTGAAAGCAAACGGGTGTGACACCCCGACTAATTAAATACCGGGTAGCTACTCCTTTATTAAATCAATACAAAATGCCAAGTTGGTTCAGTTAATACCATCACTGTCGAAAACATTTGAATGATTACTAACCACCTAGTATTTAAAAAGTAAGTTGCCAAATTTTAAATTAAGTCTAGTTATCATGCAATAAAAGAATTATGAACGAATAAAATAACCATTCACCATAACGAAGCAATGGAATAACCAACGAATAATAATAAGTCCGAGGAAAAACTCCTCACAACAATCTCACAACTGAAATAAATAAAACTGCATCCTGAATTAATTACATGCCAAAAGTCTGAAAATCTGAAATAGGAAATGTTTCTAATAGAAATGGGTGACATGCCCTACAACTGATGAAAACTGAATATAGAGTCAAGATAGATGAAGCGTCTACTAGCAAAGTCATGTAACTTCCACAAACAGCTACAGCTCGTCACCTGAATGAGGATCCTAAGCATGGTGTCCTTGTGGCTGGGCACCTAAAATGGTTTTTACAAAAAAAATAGATTTGAAAGCAAACGGTTCAGAGCCCGAAAGTGGAGAGTATTTAAAATAGCAAGTGTTTTAATAACATTAAAACAATGAATGCAAAGTACATGTTAGGACGTGCACTCACATGAAATACTTACCTCTCGACTAATTGTGCACTCCTATCGTACCGTACCTGTGACACCCCGCCTAATTAAATACCGGGCGATCACTCCTTTATTAAATTAAATCAAGGTATACAGTTGGTTCATTCTCAGCATCCCTGTCGATAAAATGAATTTTCAAATTTAACACCCTAAATAATTAAGCTAAGTGTCAAAACCATTTTCATACATAATTTCCAAATTTTAATTTAAAGAAAAAGACTTATTTATATAAAAACAACATTCCTACAATTAAGAATCATGCCACGATAAATCAAATGATATAATACATTTGTCAACCGAATGTCAACATAAGAAAACTAGAATCACAAATTCATACTGAATAAATCCCATAGAACAATACTGGAAGTAAATGAAATATAAATGTCCCAACAACAAATGAAATAAAGGAAAGGGCTACACATGCCCAACTAAATGAAAGTACTAAGAGTGGATCCGAATGAACAAAGTCGTCTAATCAAGAGACCTACAACTCCCACCTAAGCTGCAGCGCGTTCCTTCCAAGAGATCCTAATCAAGACGTCCCTGTGGCTGGGCACCTGTAATACATACATATATATATACAAGAGAGAGAGAGAGAGAGAGAGAGAGAGGAAAAGAAACGGGTCAGAGCCCGAAAGTGTGTTTGATTTTAAAATACGTTTAGCAAGTATTTAAAATTGATACAGGCCAATGCAATACCATATTAGTGCGTCGCTCTCTTGAGAAATACTCACCTCTCTTCTAATGTGCACACCTATCGCACTAACCTTCCCATTGGTTTGTTCTTATCAATATATCGCACTTGACTTTCTAAAATATTTAATCTATCCAAGATTACTCGCAAGATTTACAATTCACGATTTCATTTTAAAAGAATGTTCCAAATAGAAATCAAAGTCCTCCATTTTAACTTTATAAATTCAATAAAGTTTTACAGTGACATATTATACTTTTTCAAAACAAGTATTTAATAATATGAGTCAACCACTATGTCCTACTTATCAAATTTCGGTAGGCAGTTTCACATATCATAATCTCATATATATATTAACTACTCGTATAATATATATATAACAATACCCCGAATAAAACTATGGTGCGTGCATACTCTACTATCCAAAGCCCCATATCACTCATATTAAGGGGAATACATTCGGAATCACTCTCGAATTGTATTAACATAAATACACAAACAATATTGAGGCGAAGCATAGATTCTAAGTCTCTAAGAGGGTGGCACATACCGGCGTCTCTTAGGACCGTCTGAACTATCACGTCGATAGCCTGTACCAAGGATATCTATCTTCTAGGGTACAAGTCAATATCCCCCATAAAGGTCCCATCGAGATAAGACTTGTCCCAGCGCGGAAACCTCAGGGATAGTAAGTAGCGTGGGTATGATTTTTCACATGCTTATAATATATGTACACACAATCATATAAATATACCACTTTATCAAATTTCTATAGGTTCTTCTCATCACCCGTAATTATACCATTTATCCTAAATTTCACATTTATAGAATTATGCATAGGGTTTCATTCCTAACCTTAACTCGAAGGGTTTTCTCATTTATTACCTAACACTCATGGGCTACACCCTCACAAATCTGAATTTCAGTAAGTGCCTTTATTAGGTTCCATCGTAACTCTCTTACGCACCTCACCCTTTAGATTCATAAATCCACTAACCTAAAGTAACTATCCCATAAATACCATTTTCGTTAAAGATTAAAGGTTCCAACATTTATTCATATACCCTACTGGTCCTCAATGTCTCCCAAATCAATTTATTAAGAGTTCCCAAGAATTTTATCATGACAAATCGAATTTAACGCATTTAAAGAGGGAATTTGGATTCTGCCAGGAGGGGTCGATCGATCGAAGCTTGTGGCTCGATCGATCGAACCTTCGATCGATCGAAGATCTAGGCTCGATCGATCGATCAAGCAGGTCTGGGCAAAAATTCTGCAAAATGCAGTTACGGGTTTCATCCAACTTCTTCATCTAAAACGATGTTCTTTCATTCTAATCGCCCCAAAAATCCTACTATCATCAATATAACATTATACCAAGTGTTTATAACGTAAAGCATGCGTGTAACTATCATTAAACATGGATTTACAACCTAAAATCATGTCCAATTATCAAGAACCCTAAAATTTTCTTAAACAGATTTCTAATGAATCTTTCTCCAAAATTTCTTTTGTATTATCACCAAATTTCGTGGATTATTACCTCTACATGGCAAGGGTTTCCAGAATTAGCATATACATCAATACTACATGGGTTCTCCTATCAAAATTGGGGTTTTCTTCCATAGTTTTTATCACAATTCATTCCTTGTCTCGTGATCTACGCGGTGGTGGTGGTGGCGGTGCAATCCGGTGGCTTTTTGGCCTTGGTTTGCCTTGGAGCTCTCTCCTCTCTTCTCCAATGGCTGTCACTTGATTTGTGAATGTTGTAACCCTAAGAGGCTGACCTAATGGCTGATATAGTTTGGCTGAAATTCGTGGGTTTAATTACCCACTTAAGTAAAATGACTAAAATGCCCTCCCGGGGTACTAATTAAGCCTAAAATTGCCCCGAGACCCAAACTACACCCCCGGGTACACTTTTCTGACTATCTCGACCCTACCGGACGCGTTGGCGTACTCAAAACGACCATACGAACAACTTATAAAATATTCATTTTCTTATTTAACCCAATTAGTCCCGACGTGACACGAGCACGTTCCGACTTAAATTTCCGAAATCGTCATTTAATTCACTCATGACAACATTATAAAAATAAATCTCATATATTACTATACTCATCCAGTAATATGCAACAAATAACAATTTCCTATAATTACTAACTTTCGTCACGCTAGTAAATATTCAAAGCAACATTCCGGATTAAAATTAAATTAATTTATCTCAATTAAATTTAATAAATCCCATAATTTAAAAGCTATAAAAATACGGGGTATTACATACTTCCCCCCTAATAACTGAATTTCGTCCCGAAATTCGGAAAATAAGGCCTATCCGATAGCACAATTCTGGATATCTTTTCCGTACACAAACTAACTACACATTACGGCGCTCAATTACTATAGCCCTTTCTTCACAGCAACATTGTTTTACATTCTCATTAAAGATACTTCACCTTGTGCTCCCAACCGACAACATTCGCATAAGTCACGCTTATACGTTATGCATTTCATTATCTCACTAACATTAGGAGGCCGCACCCTACTATAGACAATTACTCGGATCATTTATATACAAAACTTCCATTCTGAGAAAATATTACGAACATTTGACCACTTGTTCGCCTAAAACAGTCGTGGAATTCTACCATAGTTATCGGCTATTTTCTCGACCGATCCAAAAATTCTGATTATCTACTCTCCTCTAAACATACGGAAGGAGAATAGTCGAGGTTCTACCATAACAAAACCTTAATAAGTACCTTGTACGCGACAAACAGGTACGAGTGCTTCTATAGAGCATTCTTGAAATCAACGTATCAAGATTTCAAAATCTCTTTCACGTGGCTCCACAAATCTTTAATCACCATGCGCCTATTCCCTGGCTACGGGTGGTACATCCTACTCGAAACGAAACCTTATCTCCGCTGGTTCCTGAAATCCCATATCAAAGGTGGGATTTACCAATCTCATCCTGATTCAGAAATTCATATTGCGTCGGACTATGCACTGGCGCGATCCTTCCTTTCAAAGGAAGTCTGGGGCATACTAGTTAATATAATAAACGATCCCAAAGGAATATCAATCACTTCCTTGTCATCGGCTTAATTCACATGTTCGGGATGAACCCTTAATCTTGTTTTGACGATGGCAACCCATCCAAGAACTGTACCAACTTTACCGACCTCTTCCAATTTCAGGAATTGTCGATAAACACAAAATTATTTAGTTGATTATCCGCTTTCAACCAAACCTTACTTATGGGCGGTGCATGTAGAGACTACTCACTACGTCTCGCTAAACATTGAATCTTCCCTTGAAATGTCTCACATTAAGTGACACGCAATACTCCCCTTCCTCCATGGAGTAGGCTGAAAGTTCCGACCCGTGCTCTTCTCTCCACGAAGCGCACTTCTGGATCTCTTAAACCATACTAACATCCTTACTCTTTGTATGCGCAAGTCGCTCTCCCACTTGACTAATAACAACTCCGCTCCGGGTGTTCTTCATAATCATTAAATTCTACTATATTCAAGGAATATCAATTCTTGAACGGCTTCCAAAGCCTTGCAATCAAGTTAGGGCGTGCTATACTAATTGCACACTTATGTATGGATTATCGCCCCTCATGTGACGTTTAATCCACTCTATCACTTCCACTTCGTCATACTATTCCCACAAACATATATTTCACACGTCTATTTCCACGTCCCTCCGATTCGGACCATTTTAACTGTAGTTAACCAAGATGCCCACAACTTTGCAACAGTCCAACCGCCCTGGAAGAGCAAACGGCGTGCTACACATCTTTAGAACTAACTAAATTCAACGGAATAGAAGAAATAGGGCATCAAAATTCCATGACAATAAAAGAGGAATAACAATCTCCACCTTCCTCAGATAAGTACAACAATTTTCCCAATAGGTACAACAACCAAAATAAATCACTAACGCTCTATTCATCAGAATAATTACAGGTCATCTCTTTTGTATGATATAAAGTTCTTTCCAGATAATTCATGCTAAGAATCATTCCAACTCTTTATTTGCTTGTGTTCTGTACGCGGTTATGATATTCGGGTACTTCAATCACCTTAGAAATCAGAATTCTTGAATTCTCCTTATCATATTTCCACCCTTCAACCTGTGGGGATAACTTTCAATGTTTTCCTACCACAAGATCCGGCTCCAAAAACCTTAAAAAAAAATTCAACTTCTAACTTACATACATAATTACTTGATCCCATTTCGACCAGGGTACCGAACTCATGGAATAGTGACCAAACGTCTCCCTATTTCCAACCTTATGCTAAGTTTCATGCGTGGGATGTCTCGCAAAGCGAAATCCAAACAAGGAACCCCCCCCGATACACTACTACCTAGCTTTGTCGGTCATCGAAATCCGTTAGGTCCTCCGTCCGTGGTATGTACCCCCCTTTATCCCGTCTCTTGACAGAAAAGTTAAAATTTTTCGTAATTATGCTTAATAAAGAACGTTTCACCAATTTCACTACCGTATTGGTTGATGGTAATAGCATTCCATAAACCTCGAATACATACAATCGGAATTCTCGAAATTCCTTTCCCTAATAATAGGGGTATAAATATTAACTCCCATATCCCTAAAGGATGAATATAACAATGCACTCTTCCTAACACTAAGTCCGGAGTGCTAAACAAAATGCTGAGTCAAATCTTTTCGCTCAATTGTAATTCCCGATACATACGGAATTATCCTGACAAAGTCTATACATACATTGGTATCGAATATCTCGAGCCCACTATCTCCTCCGAAGTCTCTAAGATAGATAATATAAGTGCGAGTCCAACCTTCTTACAGGTAAGGCCTCGCCCAAAACAAACATAAAACATGTTGCACCAATGCAACTACTCTGATAGCCTCGCAATAATTTCCCACTTCAAACTACCCATTTATAACATTTTAAAAAAGATAAAATCATACCTGTGTATCGCATCACTACAACAAGCAATCTCCATAAAGTATAAAACACTGTTAATATACTCACCCATCCTCCGCGGATAGCTCTAAAGAAAATCCCGCTACACTAAGGAAAAATATTCACATAATGGTAACATTTCTAATTATGTGCATTAAACTCGCCTCACATGCTAATCTAGAAATGATCAAAATATGGTGACTCGCTCGTGTCACATAAACGCGCCTCATCCTCTGAGGATACAATATACACTTCTACCTTGACAATCATCTTGACTGTGCAAATGGTTTTCTGGATGTAACACGTCTACACAAACCAAACAATATTACTTTACTCGTTGCCTTTTTACTAGGCACCGTATTCTTGCCTTTATACTTACTTTGGAACATATTATCGTGAGCGATCTCACTCCGCATAAAATACCTCAACACATAATTTACCTATCACCTGTCCTACTAACCAGGTTAGGATTGTTCTTTCCTCGGACATTAGTAGACTCGATTTCTGTTAACCATCCCGGTTGTTCCATAGCCTTCTTAGGCCATAAAGATCATGTTACTATCTATACTAGTACTTACTGAATTTACCATCACTTGGTAAGAATTTAACTGCCTGAAGCATTTAAATGGTTTTCCTGATGTGTATCCACATCCTTCTGTGGTGCTATCCCACCACCGTTGCATTCAGTCTCATTCTCGACTAAATTCTTCGATTCCTTTAACTTCCTCCACAAAGAAGCGTTATCATCTATTTTTACACAATATGACAATGTCAACCTCTGGATCGTTGGTCCATCAGAATTTCCTCCTCGAGTTTTATCAACTATTATTACGAGTTGGTCTTCCACTTGGAGTCGTTTCCCCCACTTGTATCTACATCTTCTAATACAAAATTGGCTAACGGTTAAGATTCAAATTCACGAATGGACCCCTGATATGTCCTCCCTCAAAGAGTTTAGAACCACATTTGCTTCTCATCCTGAACAGTTAAGGAAGGAACATACGGTCAACACTGTACCTCAGGTTCTCCTATAGGCTTAGCATTCCACTTCTAAAGTTGGTGGTTGTCTCCAACCATTATAATTTCGTCCCGAAAGCCAAGAAAATTTTTCTCTAAATTTTCACTTTCGGTTTGCCACACTCCGTTCTACATTTAAGCCTTTGGATACCTTACCGCCTTTGGTAAAGACACATACAATTTTTGCATTTCTAAAATTTTCTGTTAATAGTCTTTACACGTTTTTGTAAAACGTTGGGTAAGTTTACCCCTGCACCTCCTTTGACTATAACAGCATTTGAAAATCATTGCTGCACCTTAGTCGCCTTTCAAGTCTTGGCTTCTTGTGCCATAATGGAGGTGACCTCGACTACGGTCGTCATCCTCGAATATATTTCCTAATCTCAACTGAGCCCTGCCTCCTGATGTACGCTTAACGGTCTTCTTCCGACATCCGTCATCGCTCGGCACACGCACACATCCGAACGAAATTAGAATTCACTAATGCATACACATTATAGCAGGAGAACGAATTCTCGCCAAAGGAATCGACAATCCTAAACATAGGGCTCTATAACAAACAAAGCAACGCTGAAAGCATAATAGGCCGTACAGATCCTAAGGACACTAGAACCTGATGCTCTGATACCACCTGTGACACCCCGCCTAATTAAATACCGGGCGATCACTCCTTTATTAAATTAAATCAAGGTATACAGTTGGTTCATTCTCAGCATCACTGTCGATAAAATGAATTTTCCAATTTAACACCCTAAATAATTAAGCTAAGTGTCAAAACCATTTTCATACATAATTTCCAAATTTTAATTTAAAGAAAAAGACTTATTTATATAAAAACAACATTCCTACAATTAAGAATCACGCCACGATAAATCAAATGATATAATACATTTGTCAACCGAATGTCAACATAAGAAAACTAGAATCACAAATCCATACTGAATAAATCCCATAGAACAATACTGGAAGTAAATGAAATATAAATGTCCCAACAACAAATGAAATAAAGGAAAGGGCTACACATGCCCAACTAAATGAAAGTACTAAGAGTCGATCCGAATGAACGAAGCCGTCTAATCAAGAGACCTGCAACTCCCACCTAAGCAGCAGCGCGTTCCTTCCAAGAGATCCTAATCAAGACGTCCCTGTGGCTGGGCACCTGTAATACATACATATATATATACAAGAGAGAGAGAGAGAGAGAGAAAAAAAGAAACGGGTCAGAGCCCGAAAGTGTGTTTAATTTTAAAATACGTTTAGCAAGTATTTAAAATTGATACAGGCCAATGCAATACCATATTAGTGCGTCGCTCTCTTGAGAAATACTCACCTCTCTTCTAATGTGCACACCTATCGCACCAACCTTCCCATTGGTTTGTTCTTATCAATATATCGCACTTGACTTTCTAAAAGATTTAATCTATCCAAGATTACTCGCAAGATTTACAATTCACGGTTTCATTTTAAAAGAATGTTCCAAACAGAAATCAAAGTCCTCCATTTTAACTTTATAAATTCAATAAAGTTTTACAGTGACATATTATACTTTTTCAAAACAAGTATTTAATAATATGAGTCAACCACTATGTCATACTTATCAAATTTCGGTAGGCAGTTTCACATATCATAATCTCATATATATATTAACTACTCGTATAATATATATATAACAGTACCCCGAATAAAACTATGGTGCGTGCATACTCTATTATCCAAAGCCCCATATCACTCATATTAAGGGGAATACATTCGGAATCACTCTCGAATTGTATTAACATAAATACACAAACAATATTGAGGCGAAGCATAGATTCCAAGTCTCTAAGAGGGTGGCACATACCGGCGTCTCTTAGGACCGTCTGAACTATCACGTCGATAGCCTGTACCAAGGATATCTATCTTTTAGGGTACAAGTCAATATCCCCCATAAAGGTCCCATCGAGATAAGACTTGTCCCAGCGCGGAAACCTTAGGGATAGTAAGTAGCGTGGGTATGATTTTTCACATGCATATAATATATGTACACACAATCATATAAATATACCACTTTATCAAATTTCTATAGGTTCTTCTCATCACCCGTAATTATACCATTTATCCTAAATTTCACATTTATAGAATTACGCATAAGGTTTCATTCCTAACCTTAACTCGAAGGGTTTTCTCACTTATTACCTAACACTCATGGGCTACACCCTCACAAATCTGAATTTCAGTAAGTGCCTTTATTAGGTTCCATCATAACTCTCTTACGCACCTCACCCTTTAGATTCATAAATCCACTAACCTAAAGTAACTATCCCATAAATACCATTTTCGTTAAAGATTAAAGGTTCCAACATTTATTCATATACCCTACTGGTCCTCAATGTCTCCCAAATCAATTTATTAAGAGTTCCCAAGAATTTTGTCATGACAAATCGAATTTAACGCATTTAAAGAGGGAATTAGGATTCTGCCAGGAGGGGTCGATCGATCGAAGCTTGGGGCTCGATCGATCAAACCTTCGATCGATCGAAGATCTAGGCTCGATCGATCGATCAAGCAGGTCTGGGCAAAAATTCTGCAAAATGCAGTTATGGGTTTCATCCAACTTCTTCATCTAAAACGATGTTCTTTCATTCTAATCGCCCCAAAAATCCTACTATCATCAATATAACATTATACCAGGTGTTTATAACGTAAAGCATGCGTGTAACTATCATTAAACATGGATTTACAACCTAAAATCATGTCCAATTATCAAGAACCCTAAAATTTTCTTAAACAGATTTCTAATGAATCTTTATCCAAAATTTCTTTTGTATTATCACCAAATTTCGTGGATTATTACCTCTACATGGCAAGGGTTTCCAGAATTAGCATATACATCAATACTACATGGGTTCTCCTATCAAAATTGGGGTTTTCTTCCATAGTTTTTATCACAATTCATTCCTAAGCTAACATGAAGATTGCATCAACGAAAAATAGCAAGTTTAAACACTTGCCTGGGATTTTGGTATGCAGATTCCCAGATGATTTTGGTATGGCTACGTTCCTTGTCCCGTGATCTACGCGGTGGTGGTGGTGGCGGTGCAATCCGGTGGCTTTTTGGCCTTGGTTTGCCTTGGAGCTCTCTCCTCTCTTCTCCAATGGCCGTCACTTGATTTGTGAATGTTGTAACCCTACGAGGCTGACCTAATGGCTGATATAGGTTGGCTGAAATTCGTGGGTTTAATTACCCACTTAAGTAAAATGACTAAAATGCCCTCCCGGGGTACTAATTAAGCCTAAAATTGCCCCGAGACCCAAACTACACCCCCGGTTACACTTTTCTGACTATCTCGACCCTACCGGACGCGTTGGCGCACTCAAAACGACCATACGGACAACTTATAAAATATTCATTTTTTTATTTAACCCAATTAGTCCCGACGTGACACGAGAACATTCCGACTTAAATTTCCGAAATCGTCATTTAATTCACTCATGACAACATTATAAAAATAAATCTCATATATTACTATACTCATCCAGTAATATGCAACAAATAACAATTTCCAATAATTACTAACTTTCGTCACGCTAGTAAATATTCAAACCAACATTCCGGATTAAAATTAAATTAATTTATCTCAATTAAATTTAATAAATCCCATAATTTAAAAGCTATAAAAATACGGGGTATTACAGTACCCATCTAAGTGACATACATTTCTAACCAAACCGTAATAAGTTCTACCCCTTACTACTCGATTCTCAATATGCATTCTAGCATTATCAACTACATAGAGGGCTTTACTTAAACTCGGATTCTCAATTATTAGCATTACAATTCACTACCGGTTATCCCGTTATATCTTCTCAAAACATTACCATAGTTATACTCACAATACAAATATGAAAGTTCTCATTATGTAAGTGTATAATATTCACGTCATAAATATACAATACAAGCACCCCGAGACTATCTGCGGTGTACACATACTCTTCTATCCATCCCGGTACATCACGTACATAAGGATCACGCATTCCGAATCTCTCAGGAATCGTACTCAAATAATAGCAAATCACAAAACAATGGAGGCGAACACAGTCACATCACATGGGTCACGCACATACCTACGCTCCCACGATCAGCAGACTTATTAACTTCCCAATAAGTCTTTCTCTGACCTATGTTCTCGAGGTACCAATCTATATCCCCCCGTAGGCAAACAAAGATTAGATGGCCCTAAATGAACGCAAACCTCCCGTGATAGCAAGTATGGTAGGTATGTCATACACATCAAATCATATATACTAAGCATGCACACATCTTAGCTATTACCATACTTATTTTAGTGGTATACTTCTCGTTCTTATACCCACACGCTTGTCCCTGGTTTATACATCACCCGTTATCCTCACATCGTAATTAGTACTCATGTTCTAACCCATAAATATCACTTGGTTCAAACCGCACTTCTATATTTTACTCCCCAATATATCCCAAATGTCCCAACTATGTCAATCAGTCATCAAGGAAATGTCAACTCTACAATTAAATAAGGTTACGGAACACTCGAAATCAAATCAGGCCAAAAAGGCCAAACTGTCAGCTCGTTAGAAGTTTCGTTCGAACGAGGCTGGTTTGAACGAGAGTTCGTTCGAACGAAGTGGGCATCGAACGAGGGTTCGTTCGAACGAAAGGCATCGAACGAACTTCCCCCTCGTTATAAGGCAAACTGTCACCTCGTTAGAAGCTCGTTCGAACGAGCTCGTTCGAATGACCTGGGCATGTCTTCTAACGAGAGGCCAGTTTCGAGCCCATAATTTCCCTTTTTCATTTTTCCAACTTTCTTCACCTCTAAATCCCATATACAATTCGTCCCAACAGCATTTTAAGGTTTCTAATACACACTAAACATTCGTAGGTCATAATTAAACATTTATATAGTGCCAAACCTTCCTAAACATCATCCAATCATCAAATCCCCTCAGTTTTCCCCAAATCCCATGAACATGAACCCTAGAAAAATTAAATTCATCCATAGACATAACTAAATCGGTTTTTATGATATAAAAGATGTATTTTTATCTGAATAATCACCCTAACATTGTCTACATTCAATCTCCTCATAAAATTATAAATCTCTAAATCCAATTCAATGGTTTTTTTTATCATTCTCCAAGAACAATACAATTTCATAAATTTCCTACGCATGGAAGAAACATTCTTTGCAAAATATGTAATTAAACCACTTGCCTCTAATCTTTCTCTGAATTTGAGGTTGAATCTTGAAGGTTGAATTGTCCTCTCTCTCTCTCTTTGCAGAATTCTCTTCTCTTTCTCTCTACAAATTTCTTCTCTAAGGATGACAATGGAGGTGGAGGTTGGTTTTTGGCAAGTTTAAGGTTTCGAAACTTCTCCCGTAGCCCACTACCTAGATTGGGGTTGGAAATGGTTTAGTGGGTTAAGACTAAGTCAGATTTTTAACTCTAATTTTCGTGGGTTTTAATTCCCAAAATTCCAAAATTACCAAAATACCCTTCTAAGTTGCCGGTATGGCCTAAAAATGCCCCGGGACCGAAACTAAACCCCCGGCTAGTGTTTTCTGACTATTCCGACCCTTCCGGACGCGTTGGCGCACTCAAAATGACCATACGGTTAATAGAAATAAAATTCACTTTTTAATTCAAATAATTATATTCTTGACGCGACTGTCACGCGCGTCCCAACAAAATTTCTCAAATTGCCGTATTTCAAACTCGCGACAATTTCAATAGTTTCAATATTCGTATATTGCCATATATACACATTATAATCAAATACTAACTCACATCTCGTTAATATTTTATCCGGATTAATTCTTAATTAATTCACATTTAATTTAATTAATCCCATAAATAAATATCGCTAAAAATGCGGGGTATAACATACTTCCCCCCTAATAACAGAATTTTGTCCCGAAATTCGGAACTAAAAAGTACCTGGTAAAAAAAACTCTGGATAACGTTCGCGCATCTCATCCTCGCTCTCCCATGTGGACTCCTCAACATTATGATGCCGCCACTGAACACGCACTAACGGAACTATCTTTGACCGCAGTTTCCGCTCACTTCGATCCAAAATAGCTATCGTCCCCTCCTCGTAGGAGCTATCGGGCTGGAGATCGATGTCCTCCAAAGCAATGTGAGAATGATCCAAATCATCTCTAAGATATTTCCTTAGCGAGGAAATATGAAACACATCATGAATCCTGTGCAAATGCTCCGGTAACCCAAGTCTATACGCAACAGACCCAATCCGCTCGATGATAGGAAATGGTCCCACATATCTCGGTGCCAACTTCCCCTTCTTCCCAAATCGCATAATCCCCTTCATAGGAGATACTCTGAGTAAAACCTGGTCCCCCACTTGGAATTCCCTGAAGAACCTCTTCGCATCAGCATAGCTCTTCTGCGGATCCTGAGCTACCCGAATGCGACTTCGCATCAATTCTATCCTCGCCGAAGTATCCTGAATCACTTCCAGCCCAAGTAGTTTGTTGTCCCCCACCTCCAACCAACATGCTGGGGAACGACAAGGTCTACTGTACAATGCCTCAAATGGAGCCATGCCAATGGTGAACTGGTAGGAGTTGTTATAAGCAAAACTCCACCAGTGGAAGGTACTGCTCCCATCCACCCTCGAAATCAATGATGCACATACGCAACATGTCCTCCAAGATCTGATTGGTATGCTCGGTTTGCCCATCGGTCTGCGGATGATAAGTCGTACTCAACCGCAATTCCGTGCCCATGGCCTCCTGAAAACTCTCCCAAAACCGCGAAACAAATATCTTGTCTCTGTCAGACACGATATTTAGGGGCACACCGTGAAGTCTTACTATTTCTGCAATAAAGAGCTGGGCATACTGTCCCGTAGTGTAGTCGGTCCTTACGGGTAGAAAATGAGCGACTTTGGTCAACCTGTCCATAATTACCCACTAGGAGTCATGACCTCTCTGTGATGTAGGCAACCCCGTGATAAAGTCCATGGAGATGCTCTCCCACATCCACATCGGGACCTCTAATGGCTGTAGCAACCCTGCAGGTTTCTGATGGTCCACTTTTACCAGCTGACAAGTGGCGCATTTAGAAACAAACACGACAATATCTCTCTTCATCCCGCTCCACCAATACTGACGTCTCGTATCTTTGTACATTTTGTCCCCACCGGGATGTACCGCGAACCGTGAGCCGCGCGACTCTGCCATCACCTTGTGTCGTAATTCCTCCCCTTTTGGAACTACCAGTCGCCCATTGAAGCGTAAGCCCCCGTCTGAACTAACGGTATAGGACTCGGCTCCCTCTGCTAGTAATCGAACTATCTGCTCCTGACAGAACGAGTCATTTGCTTGGGCCTTTACCACCTTCGTGACAATCTGCGGCGTAACAGTCATCACAGACATGAATGATCGGGCCACTGCATCCTGGTGTCCCAACTCCTTCCACTTGGCCTTCCACACCCCTGCCACCTCATCTACTGGCCTACGGCTCAACGCGTCTGCTACCACGTTAGCCTTCGCCGGGTGATATTGGATATCAAACTGATAATCCTTCACAAACTCAAGCCACCTTCGCTGCCGCATATTCAACTCTTTCTGCGTGAATAGGTACTGTAGGGACTTGTGGTCCGTGAACAATCGAAACTTCTCCCCCAAAAGGTAATGTCTCCAAATTCGAAGGGCAAATACCACTGCCGCTAACTCCAAGTCATGAGTGGGGTAATTCTTCTCGTGAGGCTTTAGCTTACGGGAAGCATAAGCTATGGCCTGACTCTCCTGCTGCAATACACCTCCAAGTCCTTGCAAGGACGCATTGGTGTAGACTAGATACTCAACTCTCGGTCTCGGCAATGCTAACACAGATGCTGAGGTCAACTTATCCTTCAACTCATCAAATCCCAACTGACAGGCATCACTCCAGATGAATGGCACACCCTTACGAGTCAGATGTGTCAAAGGACCCGCTATCTTCGAAAATCCCCGAATGAACCTCCTGTAGTATCCTGCTAGGCCCAAGAAACTACGGATCTCCGTCGGTGTCGTGGGCTATCCCCACTCCCTCACCGTGGATACCTTCCCCGGGTCAACAGATATCCCCCGGTCGGAAATAATATGCCCCAAAAACTGAACCTCCTTCAGCCAAAACCCGCACTTCTCATATTTTGCATACAGCTCGTTCTGACGTAGCGTCTGCAAAACCTGCCTTAAATGCTCTGCGTGCTCCTCCTCTGTTTGGGAGTAAACCAGAATATCATCAATGAAGACAATGACGAACTGATCAAGGAACTCTCTGAACACCCTATTCATCAAGTCCATAAACACGGCTGGAGCATTGGTCAAGCCAAAAGGAATAACCCGAAACTCGTAGGAACCATATCTCGTTAAGAACGCAGTCTTCGAGACGTCCTCCTCCCTGATACGCAACTAATGGTACCCCGATCGCAAATCAATCTTTGAGAAGAAAGAAGCTCCCCTCAGCTGGTCGAATAAGTCATCCGGGTAACGGATACTTATTCCGTATCGTGACTTTATTCAACTCCCGGTAATCCACACACAACCTCAATGATCCATCCCTCTTCTTCACGAACAACACAGGGGCACCCCACGGCGAAGTACTCCTCCGTATAAACCCCTGACCCAACAACTGCTCAATATGATCCCGTAACTCTCTCATCTCAGCTGGAGCCATACGGTAAGGTGCACGGGCAATAGGCCGAGTGCCCGGCGTCAAGTTGATCACAAAGTCTATCTCTCTACTCGGAGGTAATCCAGGTATATCCTGAAATACGTCGGCAAACTCTCGAACAATCGGAATCGAATCAAGTGGTATCACCACTTCCTTAGAGGTATCCTCCTCTAAATAGTACAAATGGGTGGACGATCCTCCCTCAGGATGAGGCATCACCACTAAAAACATCTCATGCCCGGGAATGGCAAAGATAATACTCCTACTGAAACAGTCAATCATGGCTCGGTACGCAACTAGCCAATCCATGCCGATAATGGCATCATACTCGGTCATATCTAATACTAACATATCTGCTGGTAAAGTAAACCTCCCGATCTCTATACCCACGCCTCTACATACAAAGGAAATCACGGAACCCTTACTCAACGGCGAATCTACACATGTAACCGTGCTCTCGGCGGTGTCTAACAACCCAATGGTGCGTGAAAATCTCATAGCAATAAAACAGTGTGTATCCCCCGTGTTAAATAAAATATGCCCCATAGTCCCCTGAATAGAGAACATACCCTCAATGGCTGGTGGATCCTGTGGGGCTACGGCCTGCTGAAGCTGATATACTCTCCCATACTGCAGCTGTCCCTGCTGAACTGGGACCGCTGGAATGGGTGGTAATGCTACCATCTGTGGTGGTGCCGGGAGGGCGGCGGGAAACATAGGTCTCTGCGGCTCCTGTCGAGCACCCTGCTGCTGCTGCGGGGCCCTGCCCCTATCCAGACAGTCCTAGCATTTATGACCAGTCTTGCCACAAACGTAACACTTCCCCGAGAAGTTTCCCCCTCTCTGTCCCTGCTGACCCCGACCCTGGTGGCCGTTTCCATTACTCCCCTGGCCCTGCTGAAACTGCTGTTGACCATTCTGACCCTGCTGGTTTTGATGGTCGTTCGGACCCTGATGGCCCTGCCGGAAACCTCCATGTCCGTGCCTGAAATTTCCCGATCTGAACCTCTTATGATCCCCCTGCTGGGAACCCTGATCACCCTGCCTCTGCCCCTGAACAGAATGTGCCCCACTGGCACCATTTCCCCCAGTCCTGCCCTGATGGCTGGACTCTCCTGACCTCTTGCCTTCAGCCATGTGAAAGTGATGATCCTGGCAGTGTAACAGTGCAGCGTTAACCACATCCGAGTAAGTGGCCAACGATAGGTTCCCCAATAAATGCTGACGGATCCTCCAAGTCAGCCCGTCTGTAAACTTCTGGATCTTCTTCTCATCTGTCGGTATCTCGTCCGGAACAATATTCAACAGATTTGTAAATTCGGCCTCATACTCGGCCACAGTCTTACCCTCCTGTTTGAGATTCATCAACTTCCTTCTCATTTCCGTGTGAACAGCTGACGGAAAGTACTTGCGGTCGAACCTCACCCAAAACTCCTGTATAGTGAGAGTATCTCTATCCTCCACGGTGGTAATAGACTCCCACCACTGCAATGTAGATCCCACTAGCTTGAAAGTAGCTATTATCTGCTTCTGAACATCGGTGCACTCATACATTCTCAAGTTCCGCTGAATGTCCTTCCTCTACTGACTTGAAACTACAACATCGGAGCTACCTGCGAACTCCGGTGGGTGTGCTTTCTGAAAAGCATCACGTACACGTTCCCAAGCAGACGGGAATGCATTTGCCTGAACTAGCGCGGCTACTGGCGCCTGAGGTGGTGCCTGCTGAACTACGGCTAGTGCGGCATTTACCGCCTGGGCCACAATGGCTGCAACCTCGGTGGCATTCATCGTGCCCTGAACTGGTGCGGGCTGTGATTCTGGCGTTGCATCCCTGGGAACCTGTTGTGCACATCGTGGAGGCATCTGAAACAAGAATAAAGTTTATAAGTTCGCAGTTATAAACTCAAAATAGCTGAAGAACGTAGCATATACAAGAGAATACAACAGTCCTAAAATATAGGGCTCTACATCAAAGAAAGCTCAGCGGAAACATAATAAGCCGTACAGATCCTAAAGGACACTAGAACCTGATGCTCTGATACCACCTGTGACACCCCGGCTAATTAAATACCGGGTAGCTACTCCTTTATTAAATCAATACAAAATGCCAAGTTGGTTCAGTTAATATCATCACTGTCGAAAACATTTGAATGATTACTAACCACCTAGTATTTAAAAAGTAAGTTGCCAAATTTTAAATTAAGTCTGGTTATCATGCAATAAAAGAATTATGAACGAATAAAATAACCATTCACCATAATGAAGCAATGGAATAACCAACGAATAATAATAAGTCCTGAGGAAAAACTCCTCACAACAATCTCACAACTGAAATAAATAAAACTGCATCCTGAATTAATTACATGCCAAAAGTCTGAAAATCTGAAATAGGAAATGTTTCTAATAGAAATGGGCGATATGCCCTACAACTGATGAAAACTGAATATAGAGTCAAGATAGATGAAGCGTCTACTAGAAAAGTCTTGTAACTTCCACAAACAGCTACAGCTCGTCACCTGAATGAGGATCCTAAGCATGGTGTCCTTGTGGTTGGGCACCTAAAATGGTTTATACAAAAAATAGATTTGAAAGCAAACGGTTCAGAGCCCGAAAGTGGAGAGTATTTAAAATAGCAAGTGTTTTAATAACATTAAAATAATGAATGCAAAGTACATGTTAGGACGTGCACTCACATGAAATACTTACCTCTCGACTAATTGTGCACTCCTAACGTACCGTACCCATCTAAGTGACATACATTTCTAACCAAACCGTAATAAGTTCTACCCCTTACTACTCGATTCTCAATATGCATTCTAGCGTTATCAACTAAATAGAGGGCTTTACTTAAACTCGGATTCTCAATTATTATCATTACAATTCACTACCGGTTATCCCGTTATATCTTCTCAAAACATTACCATAGTTATACTCACAATACAAATATGAAAGTTCTCATTATTTAAGTGTATATTATTCACGTCATAAATATACAATACAAGCACCCCGAGACTAGCTGCGGTGCACACATACTCTGCTATCCATCCCAGTACATCACGTACATAAGGATCACGCATTCCGAATCTCTCAGGAATCGTACTCAAATAATAGTAAATCACAAAACAATGGAGGCGAACACAGTCAAATCACATGGGTCACGCACATACCTACGCTCCCACGATCAACAGACTTATTAACTTCCCAATAAGTCCTTCACTGACCTATGTTCTCGAGGTACCAATCTATATCCCCCCGTAGGCACACAAAGATTAGATGGCCCTAAACGAACGCAAACCTCCCGTGATAGCAAGTATGGTAGGTATGTCATACACATCAAATCATATATACTAAGCATGCACACATCTTAGCTATTACCATACTTATTTTAGTTGTATACTTCTCGCTCTTATACCCACACGCTTGTCCTTGGTTTATACGTCACCCATTATCCTCACATCGTAATTAGTACTCATTTTCTAACCCATAAATATCATTTGGTTCAAACCGAACTTCTATATTTAATCCCCAATATATCCCAAATGTTCCAACTATGTCAATCAGTCATCAAGGAAATGTCAACTCTACAATTAAATAAGGTTACGGAACACTCGAAATCAAATCAGGCCAAAAAGGCCAAACTGTCTGCTCGTTAGAAGTCTCGTTCGAACGAGGCTAGTTCGAACGAGAGTTCGTTCGAACGAAGTGGGCATCGAACGAGGGTTAATTCGAACGAAAGTCATCAAACGAACTTCCCCCTTGTTAGAAGGCAAACTGTCACCTCGTTAGAAGCTCGTTCGAACGAGCTCATTCGAACGACCTGGGCATGTCTTCTAACGAGAGGCCAGTTTCGAGCCCAGAATTTCCCTTTTTCGTTTTTCCAACTTTCTTCACCTTTAAATCCCATATACAATTCGTCCCAACAGCAGTTTAAGGTTTCTAATACACACTAAACATTCGTAGGTCATAATTAAACATTTATATAGGGCCAAACCTTCCTAAACATCATCAAATCATCAAATCCCCTCAGTTTTCCCCAAATCCCATGAACATGAACCCTAGAAAAATTAAATTCATCCATAGACATAACTAAATCGATTTTTATGATATAAAAGATGTATTTTTATCTGAATAACCACCCTAACATTGTTCTACATGCAATCTCCTCATAAAATTCTAAATCTCTAAATCCAATTCAATGGTTTTTTTTATCATTCTCCAAGAACAATACAATTTCATAAATTTCCTACGCATGGAAGAAACATTCTTTGCAAAATATGTAATTAAACCACATGCCTCTAATCTTTCTCTGAATTTGAGGTTGAATCTTGAAGGTTGAATTGTCCTCTCTCTCTCTCTGCAGAATTCTCTTCTCTTTCTCTCTCTGCAAATTTCTTCTCTAAGGATGACAATGGAGGTGGAGGTTGGTTTTTGGCAAGTTTAAGGTTTCTAAACTTCTCTCGTAGCCCACTACCTAGATTGGGGTTGGAAATGGTTTAGTGGGTTAAGACTAAGTCAGATTTTTAACTCTAATTTTCGTGGGTTTTAATTCTCAAAATTCCAAAATTACCAAAATACCCTTCTAAGTTGCCGGCATGGCCTAAAAATGTCCCGGGACCCGAACTAAACCCCCGGCTAGTGTTTTCTGACTATTCCGACCCTTCCGGACGCGTTGGCGCACTCAAAATGACCATACGGTTAATAGAAATAAAATTCACTTTTTAATTCAAATAATTATATTCCTGACGCGACTGTCACGCGCGTCCCAACAAAATTTTCCAAATTGTCGTATTTCAAACTCGCGACAATTTCAATAGTTTCAATATTCATATATTCCATATATACACATCGTAATCAAATACTAACTCACATCTCGTTAATATTTTATCCGGATTAATTCTCAATTAATTCACATTTAATTTAATTAATCCCATAAATAAATATCGCTAAAAATGCGGGGTATAACAACGGGTCAGAGCCCGAAAGTGGAGAGTATTTTAAAAACAGCAAGTGCTTTAATAACATTAAAACAATGAATGCAAAATACATGTTAGGACGTGCACTCACATGAGCTCCTCACCTCTCAACTAATGTGCACTCCTAACGCATCCATAGTCCGTACTAGTTATGCTACTAACTAACTAGTCTAATACAAAACCTGGCTTCACTTTATAGGTTTAAGGGTTTATTCATGTCATTAACGTATACCATGTACGTGCTTTAATTCCCTAATAACAACCTTTTATTATGTGGAGTTCTCATTTTAATCTCTATTAAAATAGCACAAGTATACACATCGTTACTTTACTAAGTATTTCATTGAACATTAGTTGTATATTATTCACATCATAAATATACATTATAGGCACCCCTAGTCTAGGCTACGGTGCACATACTCTGCTATCTCATCCCGGTACATCACGTACATAAGGATTGCAAATTCCGAATCTCTCAGGAATTGTTAGAATAAGCACAACACACAAAAATGGAGGCGAACATAATTCAACATATCCATGGGTCACGTACATACCTACGCTCCATAGTCAGCTGACTTATTAACTCACAAATAAGTCATTCTAGTATTATGTTCTTAAGGTACCAATCTAAATCCCCCCGTAGGCACACAAAGATTAGTTGGCCCAACACGAACGACGACCTCCGTGATAGCAAGTATGGTAGGTATGTCATACACATAAGTCATATACTAAGCATTCACACGTCTTAGATATCTTAATATTAATAAAGGTATATTCTACATCCCTATACCATTATTCCAATTTTGTGCATTTTAAGTCTTCCGATAATATATAATGTAGACTGTCGACACATCTCACATCCTAGTTTCTTATACTTAAAACCTATCTCAAAGAGGTTACTAAGTCTCCTATTATTTCCACATTTAATTTCATTATTCTTAAGGTCATTATTTCTGCTACAAACCTCATTTCATCAAATCATTCGAATTTACTCTTTTAACCCTAACATTATCTCACTCGTCGAGCTTTATTGGATTTTAGACAACTATCCCAAATTAAATTCTAATTAAGGTCTGATTTTACAACCATACCTACTGGTCTTCCTTAAGTCTAAGAATACTCACAAAGTCTCCATCAATAATTTTCTAGGGTTAACATCCTTAAAATTTTAAATAGGAAGATTTTACTCATTCTGGCAAGGTCGATCGATCGACCTTGTATGTTTGATCGATCGATGGTGATCGATCGATCGACCTATGAATGTCGATCGATCGAGCGCACCAGTTATGCTACGGACTGCTTTGTTTTGCAGTCCAAGTTTAGCCCCAAAATTCCATTATAATGCAGGAAACTCTAATCTAACGTTATAATATCATCATACAACCATCCTACAACGTTGTTAACGTTCTAAAACTGATAAATCATCAACCAAGGGCTTTATTTGGATCAAAACTTCATCAAGAACCCTAGTTTTCTATTTCTTTCAAGAACAATAATAATTCTCTTCTTAAATCCATTTTTAGATCATCAAGGGTTATATTTTGGATTCATAATTCGTCCAGAATATGTCTACATGCAATTCCTAACATGGTTTATAGTTTTGATCCTCAAATTCATGGTTTCATATCAATCTTCCAAGACAAAATTCGATAATTACACTAAACATGGAAGAACACATTCATTGAATCAATTGTAACTAAATCACTTGCCTTATGTTCTTCAGATTTGTTGTTGGTTGGAGATGGTTGAATTCCTCTCTCTCTCTGTAGAATTCTCCTCTCTCTCTCTCTCTCTACAAGTTCTTCTCACAAGATGACAATGGAGGTGGGGGTTGGTTTTTGGCAAGTTATAATATTTTCTTAACTTCCCCCGTAGCCCAGTACTTAGATTAGGGTTGAAAATGGGTTAGTGGGTTTAATGATAAGTTATAATTAAAGTCTAATTTTCGTGGGTTTTAATTACCAAATTTCCGAAATTACCAAACTACCCTTTTGGGTTGCCGGTTTGGCCTAAAAATGCCCCGGGACCCAAACTAAACCCCCGACTAGTGTTTTCTGACTATCTCGACCCTTCCGGACACGTTGGCGCACTCAAAATGACTATTTGGTCAAAATAAAAATAATTTATTTTTAAATCTCATAAATTCATTCTCGACGCGACTGACACGCGCGTCCCAATTAAATTTTCCAAATTGTCGTATTTCAGCCTCGCGACAATTTCAATATTTTCAATATTCATATATAGCCATATATACACATTATTATCAAATACCAACTCACATCTCGTTAGTATTTTATCCGGATTAAATCTCAATTAATTCACATTTAATTTAATTAATCCCATAAATAAATATCCATAAAAGTACGGGGTATTACAGTTGAATCCGCTGCTCCAATCACTCACTGATCGAAAATTGCTCCCGAAAATTATTCGTGAAAAAGTGAGCATATGTGTCCTTTATAGAGCTAAAGGGGGTGTGACATTTGCGTTTTTATTAAACTGTTATTCAATGTCCAACAATAGTGTTATGCAGCCACCCGTATTGCAGTGTGGGGAACGAACACTCCACCTCACTAAGTCTTTTGATCGGAAGAAGGTGCTCCGTTCCCCCCCACCCGGAGACTCTCATTTTTGCCTCTTTTTGTCATTTCACCTATATTTCTATATAATAATTACCATATGTATATGTTTTGAGATATGGATATTGTGGAGGATTATGATTGAGCTCATTGTAATAGACCTGATTACACAAATGATCTTTTTGTGAGAAGGTACTTAATGTGTATATCAATTGTCTTAGAATGATTTGCATTGTTGGTTTTTTATATATGTTTTACATAAAAAATAGGGACATATAACAAACATATCCACTACCATTGGGACTGAGTGGACAGGACACATATTGAAGTTGAAACTGTCATTTTCTTCTTTGATGTATTAGTTGTACTTAGTCTTGATTTTTTGTTTCTTTTCAATTTCCTTTTTTAAAACAATCTTAATTTTAATATATGTGTTTACATTATGGATTATAAGGTGAACAGTTCCCCAAGAGTGTTGATTGTTGGCTCAAATAGTGCAGCACCAACACCAGCACGGGTACAAAAGCTTAAAAAGTGTACATTAACAAAAACAAAAAAAACAAGGATTTAAATGATTTTTTATATTTTATAAGATTGTTTTTAAATTTTAAAATCCATATTAAAAAAATTGTAAGTCATTTTAAGAAAAATAGTTTATTTAAAAAATGTACAATATTTTAATCACTTTTTAATGCATAAAAGATGCGGGATTCAGTGAGGCCTTTACCACAACATATCATAAGGCTTTTTTGTGGCTTTATTGTGATAGATGAAGGAACAATTGTCTTTACGTGGTGTTGATGTAAAAAATTAGATCGCTCTAATTATTCAATCACAGATAAATAAAATGAGACAAAGATTTTTAAAGTGGTTCAGCCTTATAAGAATGGCCTACGTCCACTGTTATGTTATTGCTGAGTGTTTGGGAATTCTTAATTACAAGTTCAATCCAGAAATTCCGGTCCCTTTGAATGAGGGTGATACAAGGTATTTATAGCCCTTAGGCTGTACATGAAGGGGTTGATACATTCAATGATATACATATGAAAGGGTAATACATTTAATGCAGCCTGTGCGTCAAGATGATCAACATTCAATGAATAGTTGAACTGTTGACATTCTGGCAATTAATACTGCGGCCGAGATGCAGCTCGGACCGCCTTAGTTGCTCGTTGCTCAGGAGTTCCTCGGAGCGCTAGAGTACCTCGGAGTGTTGTAGTTCCTCGGTATATCCTCGTTGCTCGGGGAAAACATGAGTTGGTCGAGGAAATGAACTTCCTCGTTGTTATTGTGCCACGTAGATTGACAAGTGTCTTCGTATGATTCGTCCACATCAGCATATTAATTTTGGTATCAACAGAAGCCCCCAATGTTTCATATTTCGAACTTTGAGGAGTATGGAACATTCTTTCTCGGTTTATGGCAATATTGAATGATCTTCCTGGGTTTTAGAAGCATCGTATTTGAATTTATTTCCAAATTCAATGAATCCACGTTTTTTCGAACTTTTAAGAGCGCTTCGATCTTAGTGCCCTTTTTGTCCTTTTAGCCGTCGGAAGTTCAATAGTTTCTTTTTTGTAATCATTTCCTTCGCCGCTTCCCAAGGCAAAGTATTTAAACTTCTTAGGTAACCATACCGTCTTCTTCTTTTTCCAATTTCCGGCATTCAAGCTTTCTATTCTCTCCTTCTCTCTTTTGCGTTCATCCTAGTTTTCGTTCGTTGTCAACATACCTCCTTTCTTCTTGTAAGATCTTCTTCCTTTCTTCTGTATCTCGTTTATTCAGTATGGTTTATATTGTGGAGTCTGTTGAGAAATTTCGTTCTGATTTTTCCATTCCTTCCTGGGTAACTCTGGAGGTTCTTTCTGAGCCTTTAGATTATTTTCGATTGGCTGAGGGACATTGGTTCCCCAGTCTATTCATTGCTGAATGTGGATTTTCTTTTCCGCCAAACCCATTGTGTCTTGAGTTTTGTCAGTATTTTGATCTTGTCCCTGCAAAAATAGCCCCCAATTCATGGAGAATAATTAATGGGGTGTAAAAATTAAATCTAACTCATGGGACTCGTATAGGGATCCCTGAAATTATGTATTGCTATAAATAGGCCATTCTAGATAATATTTATTACTTAAAAACTAGGTTTCTGAATAGGGCTCTTGTAGTTAACCTCCCTGATTCAAATAGAGATTATTTTGAACATGGGGTGGTTATTAAAAATTGGCAATATGCCCCTTTAGTTGGAGATGGAGTATACAACGGTCCCAGATGCCCCCCATATGGCAATGGGATAGGTTTATTTTTCATTTTATTTCCTTTACTTATGAAATTATGCTTTTATCATGTTTGACAAAATGTATGACTGATATCTCATTATGTGTTTGTTTGCAGTTGATAGTAAAAGAAAAACTCCAAAAGAATCAGAGGTTAATATTAAGCATCTGAAACTTATCTGGGGTTTTCATAAGAACGTTGCAGACGAGCACATCAGGTCTGCATCATATTTGCTTCAGTATAGGAGTTATACAACCTCTTATACTGCTCGCCCTGTTGAGCCAGCTTCAACTCCAGAGGATTCTTCTTCAGATTCTCATCTTCCTTTAAGTCAGAGAATGGGCAAGAAAAGAGCTCCTCCTGCTCTATTTGATGACATTACTTCTGCTGCTGGGGCCAAGAAAAGCAAAACTGATGTCCCAGAGGGGACTAAGAAGGTGGATGCTGCACCTTCCAAAGCTGCCGAGAAGCCTCCAGTGGCTCCGAGCAAGAAAGTTGCTCCTATGGAAGTGATTACTATCTCTCCGACCAAGAGTTCTTCTTTGGTTGAAGCTGCTGAAGTCCCTTTGAGGAGATTGAGGAAATCATCCTCAGTCAATTTGGCTGAAACTGCATCCTCTCTACCAGCTGGTGGTGTTGGTGTTCCAACCATCATTCCTCCGAGCTCTGCAATGAGCTCAGTAAAAACTTGGATCATACCCGAGGTCCAAGGAATTGATGAAAAAATTTCTAGGGATATGCTGACATCCCTAGCTACTCGTCATCTTGCTTCGGTAAATTTCTCACACTATGAATTTTCTTTCTTTCTCTGAATGCTTGCATTTTGTATTGACTTTACTGTTTTTCTCATCTTTCAGCTGGTGAACTGTTTCAATAATATCGTGAAGAAGGATGAAGCTATTAAAGCTTCAAGCTCCTCGTCAGGTGTAGAGGATGCTCTGCTGGGTTTGACCCAATCCTTGAAGGAATCTCGCCAACAGTATAGTGAGGACAAGGCTATTTGGGAGAAAAAGTTGTCAATAGTTGAAGCTGAGAAGGTGAAGTTGGCTGAGATCTCCAAGAGTTTGGAGAATAAAGTGAAAAGTTTAGAGGTCGAGCATAAGAAATATGACGACAAGCTCAAGAATTTTGGAGAACTTGAGGATAAGCTGAGGAAGGCAGAGGAAGAATTGTCCGCCCTGCGAGATATCAAGGGAAAAAAAGAAGAATTGGATGCGAAGCTCTCCTCGGAGAAATTGAGAAGAAAGCTCGCAGTTAAAAAATCCTTCAGCGCAGGCTGGGATAAAGGATGGGAGAAGGGGATTGCTGCGTTGACATCCCAATTTCAATATGGGAAGTTGAAATACTTCCGAGATGGCTGGGTAGCTGCCCTACAGGAATTGAAGATCAAGGATGATTCCGAGCTATTCCAGTTGCACCTCCCTGGTCCTCCTCCACCAATTGTGGAAGAAGAAGAAGATGAGCCTGTCTCTGATGAATCTTCTATAGTCATAGGTGATCAAGTCCCTGGTTCTCTTCCTTCGGCCAACGAGGACATTTCTTTCATGCCTCCTCCTCCTGAGAAAATTTCAACTCAGGCTGATCAAGTTGCTGTTACCACCGAGCAACCAAGCTCCTCGTCCCAGCCTCCCGAGAATGTCTTGGGAGACAAGGAAAAGGTGTGAAGTTGTTCGGTATCATCTTTATCTTTATTTGTAATCAAACAATGTAATCCTTTTGTGATCTAATAAAATACATCTTCATTCATCTCTGTTGTTGATGATTTGTTTTTGTTGATTGTTGTCTTTTTATCATCCTTAGTTTGTTGCTAGAATGGAACTGATATCTGCACATGATACAAAGATGATGCAGCAATGCCACGAATATTATAAAGCTGGTCATACAGATCTTAGTACATCAGAAATAGCTGACATCCTTGGTCATGATGCCTCAGAACAAGCAATTGAGGCTTATCGGTACTTGAAGGATTTACTCAACCGAGCTGTGGCCAACAGTGTGGCTTACTATGAATTGATCGAGGAACTTCATTGTACCTTAGAAGATCTTCAGAGTCAACACAATGAATCAACTGCTTTGCTGCACAAGGAGTATGAAAATAGATATCAGCAGCTTTCTTCTGAAACAGGCCATATAAAGATCCTTGCTGGATACGATGTTAGGGAAAGAACTTTAAAGGGTGAAGTTGAGTCTTGTAGGCAAATTGCTGAGTTGCTGGAACAAGAGAACAATAATTTGCAGAAAAAGCTGGCACAGTATGAATCTGCAGCGTCATCTTCCACTGCAATAGTGCAAGTTACCGATGAAGGTTTCTCGTTCTTAGAGGTTGAGAATGCCAAATTAAGGCAAGAACTGGACAACTTAAGAAAATCTGTTATTCCTGTGACTGCTCGGGGACGAGGAAGAGGTTCTCGTGGGCGAGGAGAAGCTATTCAAAATGTTACCGAGGAGCAAAGTTCTCCAGTCGCTGCTCGGAGTCGATCAAGAGTTCTTAGCCGCAATGTTGAAGAAGTTCGTACTCAGTCGACGTTAGAAAATCAAGCATTCCAATTGAACGCAAAAGACGGGGCTCTGTCTGAAATGTCCAAGAAAAACCTATCCTTGGAGGATCAACTTACTGCGATGAAGTCTGCTCTGGATAATAAGGATGTTTTTGCCAGGAGCCTTCACGAACAATTGGATAGATTAACCTTCCAATTCCATAAACAGCCCAGGGAATTTTGGATGGCAGGATACAATGAAGCCCTTGTTCATTTAGATGCTCGGATTGAACATGCCAATAATGAAGGTTATAAGCTGGGGTGGTTGAACGCCCTGGGTGTACTGAAATTGGAGCAAGGGCATTTTTTATGGGATTATCATGCTCCAGGGTTACTAGATTTGCCTGTGCCACCTTTCAAATTGGACATGGAATGGATCCCAGCTCGTTCCATTCCTCGGAGTTTAATTTCAAAATATCTCGGCGACTATAGTCTTCATTCTTAGACTGAATTATCTCGTCCAGAGCATCTCTTGGATACACCTTCTGTGATGAACGTCAGAATGCTCAGAGATGTTAATTTCATCAATTCTCCTCTTTGCTTAGAAGATCCTCCTGCCGGCCAGGAACCTGTTTCAAAAGCTAAAGGAAAGAAACCAATAGAATAGGTTTTTCAATGTAATAATTAACACATATGTATAGCTTGTAATACATTTTTATCTTAATGAAAGAATTTCATTTTCTTTTTGCAAATTTGTATTGCGATTGTCTTGTGTTTATCAAAAATTTTTACATTTGCATATATGTATCTGTTAAAAAGATAACAATATGATGCTATTCATCAACCAATTTAGTAATCACAATTACAAGTATCAATGCTGCTCAATCACTTAATAATAAAGTAATGAGTATAAAATGTTTAAACTGTTTCCAACCAACCAAGATTGTTAAATTGTTCTTGTCGATCAACTACAGTTGATGGGTTCTTATCCCCGACCAACCATACTTGGTAAACTTTTTCCTAAAATGTATCCGACCAACCATGGTCGATAATTTATCCTCGTCGACCAAGTATAGTTGATCACCGACCAACTATACTTGGCTCAGTTTGGAATTCTTTGTATTTTCTGGAATGATTTTACCTTCCGACCAACTTGTTGGCTTATTTTCAAATCAAATGATATTGTTCTTCCCTCAACCGTAGTTGATTATTGAATTATCAGGTTCTTTCGAACTATCTTGTCCACTAGTTATCTTACCAACCTTAGTTGGCCACGCTAGTGTACGCCTCCTAACCAAAGGAGTATATATTTTTTGGTTCTTTCGAACTATTTGTCCACTAGTTATCTTACCAACCTTAGTTGGTCACACTAGTGTACGCCTCCTAACCAAAGGAGTATATTTTTTGGTTCTTTCGAACTATTCTGTCCACTAGTTATCTTACCAACCTTAGTTGGTCACGCTAGTGTACGCTCCTAACCAAAGGAGTATATTTTTTGGTTCTTTCGAACTTTCTGTCCACTAGTTATCTTACCAACCTTAGTTGGTCACGCTAGTGTACGCCTCCTAACCAAAGGAGTATATTTTTTGGTTCTTTCGAACTATTTGTCCACTAGTTATCTTACCAACCTTAGTTGGTCACACTATTGTACGCTTCCTAACCAAAGGAGTATATTTTTTGGTTCTTTCGAACTATTTGTCCACTAGTTATCTTACCAACCTTAGTTGGTCACGCTAGTGTACGCCTCCTAACCAAAGGAGTATATTTTTTGGTTCTTTCGAACTATTTGTCCACTAGTTATCTTACCAACCTTAGTTGGTCACGCTAGTGTACGCCTCCTAACCAAAGGAGTATATTTTTTGGTTCTTTCGAACTATTGTCTTCTTTTTGCTGTCGAGCAGCATAGTGTACAACACTAGTATTCCCCGAAAAACTTTCAAATAAAGGAGAGGAAAATGGTGAAAACATCATCGTTTTATTCATATTGATGAACCAGTTGTACATTTTACATCATTGATAATACTTGAGAAGGTGTTCAGCATTCCAGGCATTCTTGAATTCTTCTCCTTCTAAAGTTGCTATTCGGTAAGTTCCTGGTCGAACAACTTCTGTAACTCGGTAAGGCCCATGCCAGTTTGCCTCCAATTTATTGTGTTTCTGAATTACCTTCTTTAGCACATAATCTCCTTCTTTTAAATCTCATTTCTTCACCCTTTTGTTGTAGAAAAGAGCTGTTCGTTGTTGATAAGCAGCATTCCTAATGGCTGCCTCTTCTCTGACTTCCTCGAGCATATCCAAATCTAGTCTTCTCATCAAGTCGCTGACTGGGGAATTGAAATTCAGCACTCTGTGTGTTGGGAGACCTAACTCGGCAGGTATTACAGCCTCACTTCCAAATGCCAGCATATATGGTGATTCTCCAGTCGCTGCTCGGGGAGTTGTTCGGTAAGCCCACAATACTGATTGTAGCTCGTTAATCCAGTTAGCTTTAGCTTCACTTAACTTTTTCTTCAAACCATTTAGCAGTGTTCTATTCGTCACTTCGGTCTGTCCATTGCTTTGAGGATGGCCTGGTGCTGAATGGACCTTCAAAATGTTCGACTGATGACAATAAGCAGCAAATTCTTCGTTATCAAATTGAGTTCCATGGTCTGTGATGAAGGCATGAGGGAGACCATATCGACAGATGATATTCTTCCAAACGAACTCGTATACCTTCTCGTACGTCATGTCGATGAGGGGTTCAGCTTCTACCCACTTAGTAAAATAGTCTATTGCGACGACGAGGTACTTGAATCTTCCTCGGGTGGTCGGCAATGGTCCCACCAAATCAATTCCCCACATGGCGAATGGCCAAGGGGAAGTTATGGGTGTCAACAATGCTTGTGGAGTTCGTCGGATAGAGGAAAAACGTTGGCACTTGTCACATTTCTTAGCATAGGCTATACAATCAGCCCTCATCGTCGGCCAATAGTATCCTTGAGTCATTACCCTTTGTAAAAGTGTTCGAACTGCTACATGAGCTCCACAAGACCCTTCATGAATTTCTTCAATCAATTCGTTCACCTCGGAGGGATGTACACATCTCTGCAAACCTGCCATAATCCCTCGTCTATATAAAATACCATTAGTTAATACATACCGAGCAGCTTTATACTTCAATTTTTTGGCAGCGAGCTTATCCTCTGGCAATCCTCCCTCTTCAATATATACCCTGATGGGATCCATCCAAGATGGTCCTAAATCAAGGGTAATAACATTCATTGTCAAGTTTTCATCTATGCTCCGACTTTCCAATACTTCAATTGGTATCGTTCTTCGCAGCTCGGTACGAGTAGCTGATGCTAGTCGGGCCAGTGCGTCTGCTTGTACATTCTCCATCCTCGGTATTCTCACCAATTGAATGGCATCAAATTCTGCCAGTAACTCCATTTCCTTTGCATGATATTTTGCCATTAAATCTCCTTTAACTGCATATGTTCCTGTCATCTGATTTATAATTAATTGAGAATCACTGAATACAATTACTTGCCGTGCTTCCATAACTTTTGCTAAGTTTAAACCCGCTATCATGGCCTCATACTCAGCTTCATTATTAGAGGCTTTGAATTGGAATCGTAAAGCATATTCCATGTCAATCTCATCTGGGGTGCTCAAAATAATTCCTGCGCCGCAACCTGCTGTGCAAGATGAGCCATCTACATATAATCTCCATATGGGTAACTCGTCTTCAAATTCCTTATCTGACAGGGTTCCTCGGTGAAATATTTGTTGTTTCTTTTCGTCCTCCCTTGACACTTTTCGCTCCTCGTTAACCATCTCTTCTCGCTCTTTTACCAACCGGAGCTGATCTGAGTTTGGAGTTGATGATCCTTCTACATCCACAAGCCCTTTTACCAACCGGAGTTGGTCTGGACCTATGTCTGTTGATCCTGTAACATCCACAGGTTGGTCAGTGAGCAACTTTTGTTCCTCGGGGGTATCAGGGTATGTAAACTCTGCTATAAAATCTGCTACAGCTTGCCCTTTTAATGATGATCTGGGTTCATACACAATAT
This sequence comes from Sambucus nigra, assembly GCA_949130495.1. Lineage (NCBI taxonomy): Eukaryota > Viridiplantae > Streptophyta > Magnoliopsida > Dipsacales > Adoxaceae > Sambucus > Sambucus nigra. The sequence continues at coordinate 194,447,746 of OX422222.1, read as the reverse complement.
CATATTCACCGAGTTCTATTGCCCAGTACATCAGTCTTCCTGATTTTTTTGGCTTGTGAAGGGCTTGTCTCAATGGCATGTCGGTATACACAATGATGGTATGGGCTGGAAATATGGCCTCATTCTTCTACTTGCTTCAATTAATGCCAATGCCAATTTTTCTAACTTTGGGTACCTAATCTCTGCACCTCGGAAAGCCTTACTTGTGTAATAAATTGGTTTCTGGACTCCATTCTCCAATCTAATCAATGTCGAGCTAACTGCATTCTCTGATACTGCTAGATACAAGTACAACTTCTCTCCTGTTATTGGCCTAGACAACAATGGAGGTGCTCCCAAATACTTTTTCAAGTCTTGAAAGGCCTTCTCACATTCATCAGTCCACTCAAAAGTTTTTCGAAATGTTTTGAAGAATGGGAGGCATTTGTCAGTTGCTCGAGATACAAATCTGTTGAGCGCTGCAACTCGTCCTGTAAGACTCTGCACTTCTTTCTTTGTTGTTGGAGATCGCAACCCTAAAATAGCTTTGATCTTATCTGGATTTGCTTTAATGCCTCGCTGATTGACAATGTATCCGAGAAACATTCCTTCTCGTACTCCAAATGTGCACTTCGTCGGGTTGAGCTTCATCTGGTATTTATCCAGTTGATCAAATGTCTGAGCTAAGTCAACTAGATGATCTGCAGCTTTCTTGCTTTTTGTTAGCATATCATCGACATAGACTTCCATGTTGCAACTGATTTGTTCGATGAAAACCTTGTTCATCAGCCGCTGGTATGTCGCTCCTGCATTTTTCAAACCAAAAGGCATAACATTATAGCAATAAGTTCCCCTAGGGGTAATAAAAGAAGTACTTTCCCTGTCTTCAGGTTTCATTTTGATCTGGTTGTAGCCAGAGTAAGCATCCATGAAGCTGAGCAGCTCATGCCCCGAGGTAGCATCCACTAGTTGGTCAATTCTGGGCAATGGAAAATGATCTTTTGGGCATGCCTTGTTGAGATCAGTGAAGTCAACACACATTCTCCATTTATTGTTCTTCTTCTTTACCATCACCACATTTGCCAGCCAGTGTAGATATTTCACATCTTCAATGAATTGGGCTTTCTGGAGCTTCTCGACCTCCTCTTGTATGGCTTGATTCTTCTCGGGGCTAAATACCCTTCTTCTCTGCTTCACAGGCTTGATCTCCTTATTCACATTGATTTCATGACATAAGAAGTTTGGATCTATTCCTGGCATGTCCTCATGACTCCATGCGAAAGTTTTCTTCCTGTTTCTCAAGAACATTATTAACTCTTGTTTTATTGAAGCATCCAACGACGAACCTATCTGGGTTACTCGTTCAGGGTGCTCCTCGTCCAGAATAACATTTTCTGTAAATTCTACCACCTGTCCTTTTACAAGTTGGGATTCATCCCTGGGATCAAGAGTTTCAAATTCTGTACCTTCCTCTACCTGGTAGGTAATAGTCTTTTTCCTTGATTCCTCAAGCTCCTCTTGCTCGCCAAATGAATAATAGCATTCCCGAGCTACTTTTTGATCACCTTTCACAACTCCTACTCCGAAGTTTGTTAGGAATTTTAAGCATTGATGCACTGTAGATGGAACTGCTTCGAACTTCTTCAAACCAACTCTTCCCATGATGATGTTGTAGGCTGACTGCACATTCTTATCCATCACAAAGAAGCGTATTCTTTCTGTTCGACAAGCGGGCCAAGTTCCAATGAATATGTCCAACTTGATCGTCCCAAGTGGAAAAACTTTCTCGCCAGCAAAACCCAGAAGGAGTCTGTGATAAGGTTCCAATTGAGATAATTTCAAATTCAAGCTATCAAAGCATGAATAGTACATGATGTCTGCCGAACTACCATTGTCCACCAACACCCTTGAAATCACCACATCTTTCATCCTCATTTTGATCACTAAGGGATCGTCGTGAGGGTAAAGAACACCTGCCAAATCATTTTTTGAAAAACCAATAACTAGCTTCTCTTTATTTACTTTCCTCGGACGATCATCCTCAGCCAGATTTATTCGTTGAATATATGAGCAGGCTTGAGCCTCTCCGAGATAGGCCTTTCTTTCTGCAGTAAGGTCTCCCCCTCCAGCATCTCCTCCTGTAATAACATTACAATCAAATGACCCAAAACGTATGGAAAATACCTCTCGTTAAGGCTGCCTTGGCTTTTTTGGAAGATCGGGGTCTTCATCTGGATCATCTTCATGATTTCTTTTCTTTTTCTCCTCTGTCCGACGAGGAGATCTGGAACGATCTCTAGTTCTATCATCATTCTTCCTTTCACCTATGCGATCTACATACTTTGACAACTTTCCTCTTCGGATGAGCGTTTCAATCTCGTTCTGAAGGGCTATGCAATTTTTGGTTGTATGGCCATGATCTTTATGGAACTCGCAATATTTGGCCCTATTCCTCAAGTCAGGATTGGTCCTCAGTTTATCTGGCCACTTGATTTCTTCGTTATTCTTGATTTCTTCTAAAACATGATTAATACCCATCTTCAATGGAGTATAATTATCATATTTCTTCAGGACTTCCCATGACGTCCTATTATTCTTGGAGTGCTTGTCACCACCATTACCTTTTTGCTCTTTCTTCTTAGATTTGTCAACCTCCACCTTGGTTTCTTTATCCATATTCTTCTTCGCAGCCATAGCCTCCTCGGCTTTCATGATTTTGGCCGCTTTTGCCATCAACTCTGACATAGTTTTAGGTGGATATTTGGCCAAAGTATAGTATAATTTGTTAGGCAGCAATTCACTCATCAAAGCAGTGATCGCTGTCTTTTCTTCGTAATCTATGACTTCCAACTTCTCGTTATTGAAACGAGTTATGTAATCTCTAGTACTCTCACCTGATTTTTGTCTAACACTTAACAAGTGCGCCACTCGCTTTACCGGCTTTGCTCCAAAACAGAAATTGCCAATGAACAATTCGGCTAACTAAATAAAAGTCAAAATCTTACCCCGAGGAAGATTGTTGTACCATATCTGTGCAGATTCGGTAAGAGTTCCCGAAAATGCTCTACACCTCATCTCGTCGGGTACAGCATATATGTCTGCAGCAGCCTGGTATTATTCTATATGAAGAACATGATCTATCTTTCCATCATATTTAGGGGTCACTACAAGTGCTTTAAATTTTGATGGTGTAGGAAAATTAACAATGGCCTGCACAAAAGATGTCCCTTGAACAAAAGTTCTCTGTAAGGGATTCCTTTCTTTAACCATTTCTCCAAGTCTATCCTCCAATCGCTGAATGGAACCTTTCCATGCTTCATTTCCTTCCTCGGGCTGCTTAGTCCGAGCAATTGATTGTTCTGACGTAGCTTCCTAAAATCTATCTCGATGAGTAGCTGGTCTTGATTGTGCTTATCCTTCTCTCAAACCTGATGGTGGTCGAAAGCTTCTCGATGGGGCTCTAGGTGGACTCATATTTCTCCTTGGTCCTAACCGACTGAAAGGAGATGCCCTGCTTAATCTTTCCAGGGCGCTAGTTCTCTCCGGAGAGAGGGTGATATGTTTATCTGTATCCGTAGCCCATATCGATGAAGTTCGCCCAGGTTGATAAGAAAAATCATTAGATTCTTCATTACGATATGACCCAGTACGCCTGGATCGCGATTGCCCACGATCACTCCTTTGCCTTGAATGGGTAGGTGCACCGCCGTGAAGAGTTTGAATGAGTTGCCTCATTGTTTCTTGCATGGCGGTTTGTCCTTCAGCCAGATTCGTCATAATTCCCGCCTGATCTGGAGGTGCAGAGGGATTTGGAGGATTTCCAGTATTTCCAGCATTTCGATTACTGGATTCTGGATAATCTGCCATTGATGATAAATGATTTTTAGTGAAAAACGATAGCAACAGTCGTTTCCCACAGACGGCACCAATCTGTTGATGTAAAAAATTAGATCGCTCTAATTATTCAATCACAGATAAATAAAATGAGACAAAGATTTTTAAAGTGGTTCAGCCTTATAAGAATGGCCTACGTCCACTGTTATGTTATTGCTGAGTGTTTGGGAATTCTCGATTACAAGTTCAATCCAGAAATTCCGGTCCCTTTGAATGAGGGTGATACAAGGTATTTATAGCCCTTAGGCTGTACATGAAGGGGTTGATACATTCAATGATATACATATGAAAGGGTAATACATTTAATGCAGCGTGTGCATCAAGATGATCAACATTCAATGAATAGTTGAACTGTTGACATTCTGGCAATTAATACTCCGGCCGAGATGCAGCTCGGACCGCCTTAGTTTCTCGTTGCTCAGGAGTTCCTCGGAGCGCTAGAGTACCTCGGAGTGTTGTAGTTCCTCGGTATATCCTCGTTGCTCGGGGAAAACATGAGTTGGTCGAGGAAATGAACTTCCTCGTTGTTATTGTGCCACGTAGATTGACAAGTGTCTTCGTATGATTCGTCCACATCAGCATATTAATTTTGGTATCAACACGTGGTTCGAGGCAAAATGAAATAATCATATCCTAATGTACATCAATTGCCCAAGGCACTGGAAAAAAAATAACTATAGGCGTCTGAACAGGTATAACAATTATGCTTATAGTCATACGCAACTATATTTATATTAAAAAAATTATTTTTATAGTTATATACCAATGTATATTTCGTATATGTCGTACATAAGGATTTACACGCATGGAGTTCATATATTTATAAATGTTACGAGGCTCGAGAAATGGTGATTCGCCTATATTATAAGAGTACAATGGCAACTCACAATATTAGTAAAGTCTATAAAAGTTGGTTCCGTAAAGTTTGAAATGTTATAATAAAAAAATTACTAATTGCAAATCTAAACTATAAGTTCTTAAAATTGTAATCATGCCGTAAGTGTACTAGGGGTGACCAACAGTATTTATATTTGCACTATTAGCGATACGGGAATAAATTTATTGTCGTGTCATCGGCACATGTACAAAATATTACGAGAATAAATTTATTGTCGTGCCATCGGCACAGGCACGACATTATGCTTTTCAGAATTATCAATGTGCTTTCAGGCACGGGCATACCCTAGTATATATATATATATATATACACTTGCAATCATGAAACCGCTTTTACTCCAAAAACATTGCTTACCCCAATTAATTTTCCATAATCTTGTAAAAAATCCCTTTTTCTTGACTTGACATTTATTCCTTGATTTAATACAACCGGTTAAATACTTAAAGCGAATACACTTTGTTTAATGAAAATCATTCCATTCTCCGAAATTTACCCCTTTTATTCATACCAATTCACGTTAGTATTTTTATTGAAAATCACACTTTCAACACACGCAAGCGTCGTGTTAGAAAATACTTATTATTCTTTAAAAACCTTTCATAGAGGAATATTTATTATATCATTAAAATTAGGTTGTCTTTTCACTTATTCACCACACAACCCATTCCTTGATACGATTCATTTCCATAATCGTTTTCTCAGAATCTTCCAATATCCACATACTTTAATGGGCTCCACACCGCCAACTATGTTACCATATGCTCTGGACACTAATTTTGGGTCTTTAACCCTAGGGCCCCAGGGGCTCCTTAATTATCCTAGTGTCATTCGAGTCCTTATAAATATGTTTTAACATTTTACAAATGTCCATATTATTCCACTTTTCCTTTCTCTCGGCCGAAGCCAAAATACGGGGTTCCACCCCAACTTGTACACTTTAAAATAATCATTTCTTGTCCTTTTTACGCTAATATTGATTTTATCCAAAATCGTGTTCATTTAGGACCATTTTGTGTAACATATTTTCTAATATTTTTATTTCATAAAAATGTTCCACTTTACGTAAAATTATCATTTTATCCATTTGTTTCCAAACTTGTCTTTTCCTTCATTTTTACAAGAGTTATTTTCCAAACACCATTAAGTTACCCACACTAACGTCTTAAGTGTTTTTATCACCTTAACACTTTTTAACATTTTGGATTAAAATCCTTATCAAGTTTGAAACATATATATGTCATTACTTTCTTTTTCAAGAAAACATTGAATATCTAAGACTACATTACAAGAAAAATACCATTTTCTTTATTAGTACATATGGTCTTGAAACCATACCTTCCACATTTTAAACACCCTTTTCACACACCTTAAGAGCTAAATTTTCTACTTTCTTTATTTCATATTTTAAACCAATAAAATCCTCATTAAACTTGCTTATATGTTCAACATCAAAATACTACAAATTTATAAGCATGCGAAGATGGATTTTAAGCCTAAAGTCTTATCAAATGGGTGGATTTTAGTGTGAGTTACTTTAGAAGTTTCATAATGTTGGCACAAACATACTTTTCGAGGAAAAACATTTTTCTTTCTTCAAAACTTGAATAAAATGTCCATTTATATGAAATCCCAAATTTTTCACAAGAAAACTTTGAAACATTCATCTATAAAATATTTCCAATCAAAATGAGCATTCTTCCAACATTTTTATTCCATAAAAAATTTTCATACTAAGTTTTCTTAAAATATATCATTTTTCTAAAAACCATTTAAACTAATTTTTCTTACAAATGATAAGAAATGTCATTCTTATATCATAGTGCATCTTACTCTTACAATTCTAGCTACAAGACTATTAATATGCAAAATAGAGTCTTAAACCAAGAATAGAGTTTTCCCACCTCTAATGGAGATCCAAAAAATAGTGGCTGGAGAAGAAGTTGATGGAAACCCCCACCTCCTAAGGTGGCCTCAAGGAGCTTTTATAGCTCCACAAAGCTTGTCTCCATGAAAACTCTAAGAAAACCCCCTTCAAACCCCATAAACTTCTACATCTTCTTCTTCTCCAAAACGCCCAACAACACCTCCAAAATTCGTAGCTTTGTTAAACCATGGTGGAAATGGGTGTATAAGGTTCAAATATGGTGGAACACTTGTTAATATGGTGGTACACTGTGGATGGATGGTGGTAGCATGGTGTAGAAATGATGGGAAGGGCTTGGGGAAGATGAAACACCCTAGGAATTAGAGAGAGAGAGAGAGAGAGAGAGAGAGAGAGAGAGAGAGAGAGAGAGAGAGAGAGAGAGGGATAAAATCTAAAAATATGAGGGAGAAGACCCACCCTCTTCTCTCCTCTTGTAGCCCCAAATAAAACCCACAAAACCCTTATAAAACAATACCAAACCTCCAAATCCCATTTCTATCCATCTGGGAGCACCAGAACTCGGCACATCATCAATCCAAGGGTCCAAAATGTGACAACACATAAGGGCAATCTGATTTAAAATTAAATTGATAGGTCGTTCGAATTATAATGGGATCTCATTCGAATGATATCTTAATCTCGTTCGATCCCCCCATTGAATGAACCTCTAACGAGGTAGGAAAACCCATGTAGTGGTATTTCGTTACATTCTCATTAAAACCCTACTTCGAATGATAATAGATTCTCATTCGAACCACCTATCTTCATTCGAACGAAACAACGATTTTGTTTAAACGACCTTTATCTTGTTTGAACCATAAATTTACCAATTTCTCAATTTTTTACCTAAAAACTTACAAAAATTATTATCAAGATTTCAAAACATTCAAATGTGGATATAAACCAAATTATAATGATCAAATCCCAAGGGTTTCATGTTATTACGATCTACACGAGAAAAATAATAAAATATTGGGCACGGATATTACACATAGAGATGTGGATTCTTGGTTTGGTGTGTGTCCTCATTTTTAGTGTGTGATGAATAGGGACTATAAGGGTAGAGCGGTTGGTTTTTGGAACAGGAGAATTTATCAGGGCATTGGTTTTGGGGTTAGGTTCATACAGTAGGGGATTATTGGTGATATATGATTTTTGGAGAAAAGTCTCCCTGCACGGATGAGGTCTTGGATGGTAAGTGGTAGAGTCCTAATTATCATTAATGTGGTCAGGTCTCGGGTGGAACTCACAGTGTGAATCAGATCGCTAGTTCTTATTTGGGAATGCAGTGGATGGTATAGGGTTGAGAGCTATTAGGTGACCATTAATTTTTAGGGCGATGTATACCTAGATTAGAAGAGTTTGTATATTAGTGAACTATCTTGGTGGGCCCTGAACTCTTTGGGGGGGGGGGAGCTTGATAATTTTTTGGAGAGGGTCCTTATTCAAAAGGTGTAGCAGTGTTTACCATTACTTAGGAAGTATTGGTAACTGAGCATGATACCGGGTTTTGAGTGACTACGAGGGTGGTTATGTGAGATATATGAGCTCGGGAGGGGTTCTTACGGATGGAGAGTTATTTTGGATCTCAATAAGGTTCTTCAATGGATATGGTAGACCTAACAGCCAAACTTTCCTCTACCTTGCACCAGATGTGGTTAAGTGCTTTGAAGTTAGGGATCTAGGTGAGAAAAAGTTCATTATGTACTTTTTTCCCCTAGATTTTGGATCCCGATTTCTATATGAACATTTACAAGGGGAAGTTGGACATCTGACCAAATTTCTCTCTCATGTGAGTGATGAAAGTCCCAACTATCTCTCCTTCCTCTTATTTAGGCATCTTTAAATATTTATTGGTGACACCCAACTCCTTACTGTATTCATATTATTTCACGAAAGAATGACATACTTCATTTGAAGTTTTAGTGGTTCCTTCTCTTTTCAGTCTTATATACCAAGTAAGGGATCTTTCGAAGAGTGGATTATAACATTCTTTCTAGAACCCCTGGGCCTACATTTCATACATGTATCAGAATGTGATAGTTAGATAATTGAGCGGTCTGGGGACCTAGTTCGTTATAGGTTTTGAAAAATGTCATCTTGAAACTTTCAAGATTCGAGATTCAGGATGTAGGGACATATTTTTACTGTTAGCGATCTCTTTGATAGTTTTCATATTGGGTATGAATTTTTAAGGGATACACGACTGAAACTAGGTCTGTGTGCATATGGCATATTTTTAAAGTTAGTGATCGCATTGCTACTTTTTTATATTTTTGATTTTTTAGTGTCTTTTAAAGGGAAGAATTGTACAGACTCCCATTGAATTAAGGTAAATATGGGTGAGCTCTCATCTTATTAGAATGAGGAGCGAGGAAATAATATATTGTGGTCTTTTATTTTTTTAAAATAAAATGTGGTTGGGCGAATTCAGCATAAAGGCAATCTTCTCTGGCAATAACTTGCGGATTCATATTTTTTAACTTACATTCTATGGGAAAGATATTCAGCTAAGAATCTGAGGGGTTTTGGACTAGCCTTAAGTCGTCTAATAATTGTTTTGAATTATTTTTTACAACGATTGAACTGTAAGTATCTATTTTTTGTGTGCAATAGGGTGTATAGATTGATCTTTTCCTTTATGCAATGGTGATGCAATTCGACGATCGGTAGATCGCTTTTCATTGCCATGGATGATGATATACGAGGATTCTTGGAGTGAGAAACCTTTAAGGTTCGTTTGAAATCACTTTACCCTAGTACTGAATAACTATAAGAGCATACTTGATATACCCCAGTATTAAATAAAATTCAAATCTTCCTTGTCACCGAGACGTTCGGATCCAAAGAGCAGTTGTTTGACATACCATACAGGTAGGAGAAAAGAGTGAGGGCACTCATTGGCGACTAGAATTTTGGGAAAGGGACTTTTAAAAAGTATGAGATTTATCGGGTGTAGTGACTTCTCAAAAGTAAAAACCTCTCTTCTCGGGAGATGTGACTTTTCAAAAGTACAAACATTCCTTTGGATAAAGTGACTTTCCTAAGGTACGAACTTCATTTAACTAGGGCATCTGAGATCTCTCGAGGGTATAGGTTTTAAATAATATTAAAATCAAGACTATTGAATATCTGGTACAAACATGTAGTATGTAATTTTTACATAGTTTAATGTTAATTTTATTGCGAATTCCTTGGCACATACCAATTTGTTTGGGAAATGTAAAATATCTACATTCTGAGGGACCCTAAAAATAAGGTCGCTAAACGGTTCTAAAACTCACAAAAAGTAATCACACGAGAAATTAATATTAAGTATGGTAGAAGAGAATCTTATAGATAGTTAGGTTCTTTTGATTTTTCCTCTACAAAGTTTCCACTGCATTGTAGATGGAAATCCATTTATGATAGTTACGATGTCCCCTTGCCATACGCCTAGAATTTACAGAGCTTTGGTTCAGGTACATCGAGGAGAATTTAACTTTTTTCTAACAGAGATAACAATAGAATTTGCAATAAAGACAGAGGTGGAAGAATTTTTTTCTTTCAACCGAAGACGGTCCATCGGATTGAAAAGTTTTTGTGCAGACATATCTTGTGCGCACAATGAATCTCCACACAAAGGGGAAATTATTTTTTTTTTGGGGGGGGGGGGGGTTGAAGGTAACATCTGAATTAGATAAAGCTTCACAAATTCATAGAAGAAACCCAAAAGAAGTAAGCAACGAGGCATCTCAGCGAGACAATGAAGAAGATCAGTGAAGCATCTGAGTGATGAGGCTCAGTGACGCAGCGCAGTGAGAAAGATGGCCAAAATAGAGTTTTTCTTTATCTTCCTTTTCTTAGTCAAATTGTAACTTTTAAATACATTGGTTCTTATAATTTATTGATTGTAATATTGAGTGTGAGGTCAAATGGTACTCACAAGAGACCAGGCCTCGTAGGGCCTAAGAGAGCTTACATGCTCTATTGAATGACCTCACCTTGGGAACTTCAGAGGGACTTGGTTTAGAGGATTGGGAAGTGAGGCAATGCTAGCGCTTGCCCTGAACATCTTAGCTACAACTGGTAAACATTGAGAGATCTTTTCAGAGTGGAGGCCCGTGTAAAGCAACCTTGAGTTCCATCGTATATTGAGCTTTGAGCCAAACAGTCCCCTGCCAAATGTCACATCTACTTTAGGTGATGTTACCAGCTCGATTAAACCATTGCGGTATTGGGGCTTTTTGACTATTTGTTGAGCTACCTTTGTGGTGACAGTCCTTTGACACATAATGGTTAGGAAAAAGGCATGTATTGGCATTTAATGTTTATGACGTAGGACAGGCTGACCCATTATGAATTCAATGTTTGTGACGTAAATTGTGATAGGGTGGTCTTTCACGTGCAGGTAGATTGAGACATCTCGAGAAAGGGTATGGGGCTATTTATGGGCCTCAACTACTTCTGATATGAGGGAGTTCCTTCTAGATATTTATTTCCCGAAAGAGAATATATCAGAAAAAAGTTATTACAAACCAAATAGTTTTGCTCACCCACCATTGTCATTTATTGTGAAGCTTTTAATAGCTAACCAGTGATCCTGCAGAGGTTGGTGGTGTGTTGGTTGCCTGCCAAGGTGTATCGAGGGTGCTTACTTCTCATTCCCATTGAATGAATTGTTTTTGAGTTTTCCTTTATTGATTATTTGATTTATACATGAGAGACTTGTGAGTTCAATCTGAGTGTTGATTATATAGAATATTTTGTGCTCACTTGTATTTGTTAAAGAGTTCTTGGGTTATCATTTATCACCATATCTATAGGGTTACACCTCAACTGGTATTACTATACTCCCAGGATTCAAGGGAATTGCTCTCTTACATTTGGCGACTCTGCTGGGGAGGTATTATTCTAAAAATATGGCACAAGATAACGTTACTCGTACCATTAATTTTGAATCTATCCAACAAAGTGAGGAGCCAGCGGCGAGGTAGCTTGAGACTTCCAGGGAAGAGGTTCCTCCGATGGATGTTCCCCAAGTTCAAATGGTAATAGGAGTCCCAACGATGACACAAGCTTCCAATAGTGTTGTATTGGTATAGACACATATGGCCCTTCTCATGGGAAAAGTCTTTGAGATCTTGCAGACACCCACAGCTTCAACGTCTTTGGGAGGGTGATTTGACCCCATCTCCTTCGTAACACCAGTGGTGGCTCCGATAGCCCAATCAAGCGTAGCTCTAATGGGACCTTCTCCCACGGACACTATACCTACCCCTATCCCAATGGCTAGGTGTAGAAAGTATTCCACCTGTGTTCCCTTAGCCCATTGCTCCAGTGGTCGAGAAAACTCATGCATCTGCCTTGGAAGAAATGAGGAAGGATATGCTAAAAATGATGGCATATTCCTCACAGTTAGCTAATGAGGTAGCATCGGTGTATGATGATTTTCATACTCATTACCCTTAGGAGTACAACGACGAACCTTATACAAAGGAATACATTCCCCCTATTTTTTATAAGTATATAGGAAAGGGGGAAGTGTTTCATTGAGCATCTGGAATCTCATTGCATTAACAAGAAACTAAGGTTAAGTGAGTATTCCAAACCTTTTACCGATAAGGCTTACACCTGGTACTCTCACTTGGTGCCAAAGAGTGTCTCAACGTGGGACAAAATGATGTTCTGTTTGTCCAGAAGTTCCTTTTGGCAGAAGATGAATTCATGTTGAGACAACTAGGTAGTGAGAAGCAACGACCAGGGGAAGAAGTGGTGACGTATGTCCGACGGTTCAGAGGAAGGTCCCTCGACGTGAGAGAAGAGGCCAAGGAGTCAAAACTGCTTCAAATTTGAACTGAACGTCTACTCCCAGAGTATATCTGTTACCTCATCAACGAAACACACGAAAGAACTTTTTTGACATTTTTAAAGGTGGAAATGAACATATCGTTCATCGTACGGCCAAACCCGATCATGGTGCCTATGATGTTCAAGCAGCCAATACAGCCCGTGGTGGCACGTTGCCATCCCCCATGAGTGGGGTACACCGATGGAGGAATAGGGGCCAAACATCCAAAGAAGGAAATAAGAGAAACTTCGGTAGAGGTAGAGAGGATCCACCACCACTGCCTTGTACTGTTGAGGAGGTTGTTAGTTGTTATAACACCATGGTCCAAGGGGGACAGTATATGAACCGAAGGGTACTCCAATTGTGGAGCCAGATGTAGAGAAAAGAGTTGATCCCAAATATTACCAAATCCATCAAAGGATTAGTCATTCAACGGCAACCTTCTTTACACTAAGAAAGATAATAAGCAAACACATGAAAATAGCGACTCTGCAGATCCCTTGGGAGAATGTCAACAACAATCTCGTGCATGCACATGTAGAAGATGTGTACAATATGGATAATAAAGAAGTAGATTAGGGGTTAGAGTACCATGTCGTATCTCAATCGCCCAATTTCTCATGGTTCTTCGACCAAGTGGGGATACCAAAGGAAATCCGACTGGAGATAATGCAAGTGATCATAAACATTGTATGAAAGAATGTAGTGCCATCGTTGAGCTAGAGGGGGATCATGGACAGATTGATAAGAAATTTTTTTCTCGAAGTAAATTTTAGTGACGACGATAGGGCCGTAAGGTTCCCACACAATAGGCCCTTATATGTCACGAATAGTATTAGAGGTGTAAGTTATGCAAGGGCCCTAATGGGTGGGGGAGCATCGATAAACATCATGCCCATCAGTTCCTTCCATGCGTCCAATGTTCCTGAGGCAAGGTTGATAACATTGCCTTTGATGATTTATAGTTATGATAATCTGTCCTCCAAGTCAATTGGGTATGTGAATATTGCAATTGTGATGGGGAACCTCACTTCACACATTAAATTTCATGTGATTGAGAGTGTTACTTCTTACCACCTTTTGATAGGAAGGGTGTGGATGAACAATCGAAGTTTAGTCTCTTTGAAATATCATTAATGCACAAAGGAAAATATGAAAGGAACTGAGATCGTTATACGTGTAATGAAGAAGATTTTTGAAACTGAATAGGCTGACCTAGTAAATGCAACGTTCTATTCAGAGATAGAGGAGGACGCCATAGTCCTAACAAGAAGAATGGAGGGATAAAGAGTTTCCTCTATCAGAGAAAGGATAAGGACTGTGAATGGTCAAATAAGCGAGGGAGAAGGAAGAAAAGAAGTAGTTGAGGAGGTTAATTATTTTGATCATGAATCCTAAAATATCTCTAAAAACTCAGAGATGGGATGAGGCATAGGATGGACTCGATGGAGCACGAAGCCTAACGAACGATCATGTTGAGTAGTTTTTCAGGAAATAGATTGGCTGAAGCTTCAAGGGAAAGGAAATGAAAGGCAATTTTAACGGCTAGCAGATAGTGTAAAAAGAAGATAACAGCGGATTTTAATGTGATTTATCTCCTTGGAAGGTGTGAGCGGGCGCTAAAGGGGCCGTTTCAGAAGCTGATGAAGAGGCTGACCCGGTGTGTGAGTGTTTCCTACTAGACCAGCATGGGAAATACATGGTCATAGACAACTCTGATATACAAGAGTTTATGGAAGAAGAGGGAGAAAAGCTAAAGTAAATGATCGATGGACCGAAGCCACAAGTGCAGGAGCTGGAATAGCTAGACTTGGCCGAAGAAGGAAAAGACCCAAGGCCTATCTTAATTTCAAAAGACCTGAGCAAGGAGAAAAGAAGGGCCTTAATTGATCTAATTTGGGAGTACAAAGACATTTTTGCATGGAAGTACATAGGGATAGAGGGGCTAGATGAAGAAGTAAGTTACCACAAGCTTCACGTTATGCCTTTAGCTATACCGGTAAAGTAAGCTATGAGAACTTACAAGCCCGAACTAGATTTGAAAATAAAAAAGGAGGTTCAATGGTTGCTAGCAGATGGGTTCATCAAATCAATACAATGCCCACTTTGGTTGTTAAGCATCATCTTAGTGGGAAAGAAGGAAAAGAATTAGATAAGGATATGTGTGGACTTCAGGACTTGAACAGATCTTGCCCAAAGGATGAGTTCCCTCTACCCTCCATTGATAGCTTGATCGATGCAACTGATGGGAATAAAATGTACAACTTTACGGATGGGTATGTAGGGTACAACAAGATCAAGATGAATCCAGGTGATGCAGAGAAAATGGCATTCAAAACCCTGTAAGGAAATTTCATATACAAAGTGATGCCTTTTGGGTTGAATAATGCTGGGGAAATATATCAGAGAATGATGATGTCCATTTTACATGACTTCTTTCATAAGTTTTTCAAATTTTATGTGGATGATCTATTCATCAAGTCGAAAAAGGAGGAGTCCCATCTGGACGATCTGAGGAATGTGTTCATTAGGTTCAACAAGTACAAGCTAAAGATAAACCCACTGAAGTGTGCCTTCAGAGTTACAAGTGGAAAGTTCCTGGGTTTTGTAATGGATAGGTAGGGAGTGAAGATGAATGAGGGCAAGCAACGAGCTATCCTAGAGATGCCATATCCAAGAAAAAAGAAAGAACTCAAGAGTTTCCTTGGTAAAGTCTCCTACCTCGGGAGATTTTTTCTAGGGTTAGATGAGATAACTCATCCACTAATAGAACTGCTGCGAAAGGGCACCAAGATCAAATGGGAGGAATCTCTCCAAGATTCTCTGGCCAAGTTGAAGAAGCTTTTCACTTCTCCACAAATGATGATTCCTCCTAAGGCAGAGATACCATTGTAGCTATACCTAACATCTACCACAAGATCCGTTGGATCTCTCTTGGCACAAACAAATGATGGGAAAGAAAGACTAGCCTACTACCTGAGCAGGATCATACATGGACCAAAGGCAAGGTATAGTAGTGTAGAAAGACATTGTTTAGCCTTGGTATATGTAGCACAAAAACTTTGACATTATATGCTATCTTTCACAATTCATATTTTGACAAGATGTGATCGCATTAAGTTTTCGTTGACGAGAACTATTTTGATTGGCAGAGAAGCTAGGTGGTTTCTCATAGTGTCATAATATGACTTAAAGCGTGTGGTCCCTCGAGCGATCAAAAGCCAGACATGTGCAGACCTATTGAAATTTTTCCATATGGGATATTTGAGCCACCCCGAGAAATCATTCAAGGAGATGATTTGTAGGCCAATTTTTTAGATGCAAACCTTAAAAAATGGACTATGCAATTTAATGGTTCTTCGATGGAAAAGAAGGGAGGGGCAGGGGTTATTATTTCTAGAGGGAAGGAAGAATTTTTCCTTTCCTACAAGTTAGACTTCCCTTGATCTAACAATGAAGCCGGGTATGAGGCGTTAGTACTCGGGTTTCTAGAGTCCCTCCGAAAAAGGGAATCCGCTCACTATATATCAAAGGTGATTGGAACTTAGTGGTTCAACAAGTGAATGGGGAATATGCATTAAAGAAACTCATCCTAGATCCTTATAAAACAATCATCCAATGAATTATCAACCATTTACATTAGGTCAAGATAAGCAGGCATCCTAGAATGATGAATAGACCTGATAATCCTCATGTCACCATTGCTCAGAAAATGATCATGAAGAGCGACACAATGACATTTGTGATACAATAAAGAGTAGCTCCCTTGATGGTGCAATCGATATTGACTAAAGAAAATGATTCGGATTAGAGAGGAGAGATCAGGAAAAAGTTGGAGTCTGGGAAAGGCAAGATGGAACTGAAAGAGCTAGTGCATTTCTTTTCCATTACGGGAAGTCTTTACTTTAGGAACGTTGGAGGAAAAATGTCAAGATGTTTCGGTCCAGAGGAATCAAAACAGATGTTAAAGAAGATACATGTCGAACACTACGAAACAACTGATATACCTTTGTACAGAAGAATCCAGAGAGAGGGATACTTCTGACCAACGATGCAGTAGAGTTACAACAAAAGTGTGATAAATGTCAACTTTTATTTCAGGCAACTAAATGTCACTTCGTTGAAACTCAAACGGACTGGAGGCAACCTTATATTGATTTTAACAAAGATAGAGTTATTCGTGTGGAAAAAATTGATGCGATGCGACTCAAGATAAGGTCCCCACGGTTCTATATTCAATAGGAGAAACTCTATTATAGAGGATACTTCAGCGGGCCATTAAAATGCATCACAAAGGAGGAAGTAGTGGAAGTTTTGAAGCAAGCTCATGATCTAGCTCACATTGGAAGAGCAAAGTTAGATGACTAGTTAATGACCTAGGGTTATTATTGGCCAATCATACAGAAGGATTCTGCTGAGTTTGTTCAAAAATATAAGGCGTGTTAGCTACATGGAAACATTATCCATGCTTCTTTGGTGGACTTACACTCTTTGTCCACTCCTTACCCATTCCACACTTGGGCATTTAACCTAGTAAGGGAAATAAATCCATATTCGATGGGAAAGATCTGGATATTAATGGCAACGGAGTGCTTTACAAAGAGATGAGGTGATACCACTTAAGAGAGCAATAATAGGTGTGGTGTCCAACTTCATTAGAGAGTAAATAATTTGTAGGTTTGGTATTCTAAAGGTTATCTTCTTTGATAATGGGACCCCATTTGTCAACAAAGAAGTAACAGTGCTCACAGAAAAATACTCCATCATTCATCATACCTCATGGTGGCTTATCCTAAGGGAAATGGTCAAGACAAAGCAACTAATAAGAACTCGGTCAACATCTTGACCAAGACGATGGTAGACTTCCTAACATCGTGGGATGATAAGATTCCAGGAGTTCTGTGGGCCTATCGAGTGACGAAGAGGAAGCCTACAGGGTATACACCATTCTGTCTTTTGTTTGAAGATGAAGAAATTTTGACAGTAGAGCTAGAATTTCCTTTGGCCCGATATGCCTTGCCTTTATGCTCCCTTAGAGCACAAATGTACAGTTGGAAGCACTAGATGAACATGGGGACAATGCGGTGCAACACTTCCAAATGTACATAAAGTATCTCTCTAGGGCATATGATAACTTAGTGAGGCTAAGGAAGTTCATAGATGTGGATTTGGTTTTAATAACAGTAGTAAAGCACATTCGGGGGCTCCCATTGCCTAAATTCGCAACAAATTGTGAGGGACTTTTCATTATAAAGGAGGCTCACGATTCAGGTTCTGCTTAATCTCTAAGATAGAAGAGGATAAACCTTTCAAGATTAATAAAAAGTGGTTGAAAATCAGCATGTTGAAGTGAGTAACCTCAGTTACAAATTTATTTTTTGTTAGAGTTCTATTGCAATTCGTTATATGAGTTATTTCTTCTGCTATGAGATACGAAGAAAGAGTTTTCTTACAAATTGTAAGAGTTTAATCTTTGCTATAAATATAAATATTACAATAAAGCAGTGCATGATAACAAAATACTATTTCTTTCATTGATATACTCAAAAGGATTACAAAATTAGGAACTATTGCCCAAAATTTACATTTGAGGAAATAAAGAAAAAAAGTACAATATAAAAGAAGGGACTTTAACCAAGAAGGAACCACAAGTCCAGTAGGGAGAATAATTCTCCAGGAAAACTTGAAGAACTCTCCAAGAACGTTCTCAGAGCAGTGATGAAGCCTTCAAGCCTGGTATACACTTGATCCCATTAAATTAACAAAGCATCACGTTCTTGTTTATCTTTTGATAGAGCTTCTTCGATACTTGGGGAGGCTAGCAAAAAAACCATGAGGCATAAATCATGATGAGCCATATTTGGTGGAGGAACCTCACAACCAGACTCGCTATCAAGTGGAAGGTCTGTAGTTGAACCATAATTGTTATGGATTGAATCCTCAGAAGGGACTGGCTATTAATGTGTGGATTATACAGGTGAGGGATCACGTTGAGCTGGTGTTTCAGTAGTACCAGACTCCCTCATTACCTGAGATGTGATAAAGAGAAACAATTTTGAGAAATAAAAATCTTAACAAGTGGTTTTCATTATTAAGTCACCATTATAGGTGGAGTTTATGAAAAATGTTAAAAAGTGGGTTTCATTGTTAAATCATCGTTATATGTGGGCTTTATGAAACATCTTAACAATGTTTTCAATGTTAAGTCACCGTTATAGGTGGATTTTGTGAAAAATCTTAACAAGTGTGTTTTCCTTGTTAAGTCACCATTATAGGTGGAGCTTAGGAAAAATCTTAACAATTGGTTTTCATAGTTAAGTCACCGTTATAGGTGGATATTATGAAAAATATTAACAAGTGGTTTTCATTGTTAAGTCATCGTTATAGGTGGAGTTTATGAAAAACTCTTAACAAGTCGTTTTCATTGTTATGTCACCATTATAGGTGGAGTTTTAGAAAAAAAAAACATAACAAGTTTGTTTCTATTGTTAAGTTACCTCGAAGGCATAATGAAGAGACTTATGCAAAAGTGAGGGAAAATCACCAAATACATCGTGGGCAACTAAAGTAGTAACAATTTCTAGAGAAACAACTCCAAGGGTAGTAACTACATGAATAATGTTAGCATCTTTTGAAGCCTCGACGAAACCATCAGATGGAGGAACCTTATCTCTTGGAGATGCACCTTCCTAAAAAAAGGCATAAGATCCAGGACGGGGGAAGGATCCATAGAATCCATTTGTACTCCGAATGATGTATCAACCCTCATAGGGGTTGATGGATCCCCTGGGCGAGAAGATGACCAACTGTAGCCTAAGGAACCTGTGGAGCCCCAGAACAAGATGGAGGGGTTATAACTGGAGAAAGCATCACACAATATCAACGTGTTAGGCACAAGACTCATAACATATAAGGGAGGCAAAAAGAACGAGGAGTGAGCTTGACTCATTAATGTTAGTGAATGGAGAAAACACAATGACAAACCTTAGTAGAGGGAACTAAAGAAGTGACCCAGCAAGAGATGTGGCTAGGTCAGAAGTAGCTACAACCTGAAAGTCAACAAAATGCTAAGTATACAATACAACCAAAGGGAAAAGATGGACACAAAAGGATTTTTATTTTACCTCTGGAGGTCAGGAAGAGACTAGAAAAACATCCAGAGGAACCACAGGGAGGGGAGATGACTCAGAAGAATCCAGAAGAGTCTCCTCTGGTTGAGGGGAAGCTCCAATGGATTCCATAGAGGCAACAACCCTCCTTATAGCTTCCTCTACACATCGGGAGGTAGATCGGTGAGAATAAGACAACCCATACATGGGATAATAGGGAGGAAATCCATCGGCCTTAGAAAAACCAAAATGTCCTCCCACAAAAAAGCTTATAGGGGGAGAAGGCCTATCACCTTCAATCTCCTACATAGACAAAACAAAGTGTTAGAGAATAATTCCTCACTAAGATTGAAATGATTAAGTGTGGGAAAAGTTACCTATTGATCTAGAGAAGAGTGAGAAGAGATAACAATGGGCAAAAGAAGGAGGGAGATGCTCTCTCAGCGGGACCATGCTCAACATCAGGACTATCGCTAAGGGTAATGACCTCAACGGGAGCTGGACGAGGATAGACCTTGGGAATAGAAGTATCAGGTGTTAGATGCACTTCATAAGAATTTCCATTATGGGTCTTTGTACTAAGAGTTTTCTTCCTAGGACAAGAACCACTAGCAATAGAAGGGACTCTATAAATTCTTCTTTTTGATGTGGACCCCTCAGTTGGATATACAATGATGGTGGTAAATACAATAGGAGGAGGAACGGGGGGAGTGTGTCTTTCAAATTTGCATTGTACCCGCTCCAACTCAGCTTGGCATTTCGCTCTTATTTCCCCACTAAGATTTGAAAATATTTATGGGGGGAACGGAGGTAATAGGAAATTCATCCATAGGAATTTTAGACTTAGGCTAAGATTTGGACTTTGAATAAGTCCCACTTTTTGAGATAATTTCATTATTGGATGGAGAATTTGAAGGCCCCTCACCAGGACCACCTTCGACAGGGGCAGGCGGTTTAGGTGTGGTAGATTTTTTAACCTTTGGTGTGGCAGTGGGGATCAGGGGGCAATATGGGGGTTCCACTTAGAGGGAACTCAACCCTAAAATGGAATTGCCTTTAGGACCCAACTCTAGGTATGGGAATGTGAGAACTCGGGTATAGACCGGGGGACTTAGAACAAACTCCCTTATTGTGTCCAGCTGCAATGGATGGTACTTGGTGGCAAAGAGAGAAGTCACATCGCCTTTCCTTACGATAGTGGGCATGGGGATTTGGCCAGCAATCGTTGAACTAATGGAGGAAACAACAACAAATGTATAAAAAGAGCAGGCCTCAGAAAGTGGACTCACGATGGGACTCCTGAAAGATAAGATGAGGGACCCCTTTATCGTAGCCAAACTGGCGAGAACAACGGTTGGGATTATAATGCTATGAAGAGTATCCGCACTCGGTGAATGAAGTAAAACAACCTAGGGTGAAAATAAGAACAATGAAAAGTGAAGGATCTTCGTTGATGAGATCCTCCGATGTGGCATAAATCGTTTTAGCTTCGTGAGTAAAGAAATTCCAAGTGTGGAGAAATACTTCCTAACTATAAGGCCTCATAACGAAGAAACATGTTTTGTAAAAGGTTAGGAGGATGTCCTTGCGGCTTTTATTTTTGTGGAAATGATATAAACAATGGGTCTTGATGGGTTCTCCGATTGGAAGACGAATTATGTTGGTTTCTATATCGGGAAAATTCCTATAAAGAAAACCAGTCAAGATGATGGTGTTGGAAAAATTATCCAAGTTGTAGAAGCCAAGGGACCGTTATAGGTTTAAGTGGGTCTTGCCCAACTAGGTATAGAGGGAACCCAAAGCCATAGCTACAAGTGGGAGCTTTAAACCCTTGGCTAAGTGAAAGGAGATGTTGATGAGATCCCAATGGGGCTAATCATTGGTTTTCTAGTCATCAAAAAATGAGAAAGAATGATAAGTGTATAGGCTGGTAATTTTAAAGGGGTACCTTTACCTTGACCAAAACCAGAAGTACCATTCTTCTCGCAATTGAATAAGTAACTAATGAGAGGGGAGAAGGTAGATTTATTGGAAGATCTTCTGTAACTTAGGCATATCTAATCCAGCTTTGCCTTGGCAGCTGCCTTTTCTGCATTTAAAGCCTCACCGGAGTAAATGGAGGTACCTATGGGCTTAATCCCAAGCAGGTTATAAATATCTTCTAAGGTCACTGTAAGCTCCCCCCACGCAGCCATGAAAGTGTGGGTTGTAACGTTCTAGAGGGACACAAGTACTTGTAGCGCAGTGTTGTTCTTGAAAAGAGTAAACTCTCTAAACAAATTTTTCTGATGTAGCCTGACCTTAGAGAGGGCATCAACATAAGTTATCTGCAGGTAGGTGTTCTAGGCAGTAAAGTTGGTTGGGGAACCCCTGGTCTTTCGAAGTCTATCTGGGAATATGCGAAGTTTCCACAATTAAAATGAAAATACAGAGTACCCTATGGGGGAAGAAACCCCAAACGACAAAATTGTCATCTTCATCACCAAGTGCCAAGGAGTCATACTTAGCATTGATAATGGAGGTTGGGCACATTGCCGAGTAATCATCACCCTTGCCAAAAATAAGAGACTGGCGGTAGAAGCACAGTTACACTTGATGATTTGCCATCAGGGCATTGGCATCCAAAGTAGGGGCAGGAGTGGTGGCGGTGGCAGGTCGAGCAGTGGTGGTGGGAACAACTAGTACATCTGGTGCACCGAAAAGGCCAAGAGGTGAAGAACGTGGAGAATTTTACAACTCCAAACTCTAGTAATTCTCCATTAAAGATAACGAGGATAATTCATGCTACTAGGGCCAATCCTAACAAAAATGCCCGCTCACTACAAATTCACTACATTGTGGAATAAAATCTTACAGATTGGGGAGAATTTAATTTTTAAACAGTTAGAATGGGTGATGGACAGTTTCAACAAGTACTTTGGGAGAATTTAAATAAGCGGTGAAGAAGACAGAACGACTGAGATGTAACAACAGAAAAAAATTATGATGTTCCCTCACCATATGCCAAGAATTTGCAGAGCTTTGGTTTAGGTACATTAGGGAAAATTTAACTTTTTTTGAATATATATAACAATAGAATTTGCAATGAAGATAGAGGTGGAAGAATTTTTTTTCTTGCAACAGAAGACGGTCCATCGGATTGAAAAGTTTTTGTGCAGACATTTCTTATGCGCACAACGAATCTCTACACAAATAGGAAAATATAGGTGGGGCTTGAAGGTAATCTCTGAATTAGAGAAAGCTTCCCAAATTAATAGAAGAAATCCAAGAGAAGGAAGCAACGATTCAGATCAACGTGGCAATACAATGAAATAGTTAAGCGATAAGGCTCAGTGACGCAGTGCAGCAAGAAAGATGGGCAAAAGAGAGATTTTCTTTGTCTTCATTTTCTTAGTCAAATTGTATCATCTAAGTACATTGGTTATTATGTTATAATGATTGTACTATTGAGTGTGAGTTCAAATGGTACTCGCGAGAGACCCGGCTTGGTAGGGCCTGGGAGAGCTTACATGCTATATTGAATGACCTCGTTGTGGGAACATCATAGGGACTTAGTTTGGAGGATTAAGAAGTGAGGTAGTGTTAGGTCTTGTTGTGACCATATTAGATGCGCCTGGTAAAACACTGAAAGATCTTTTCATTGTGGAATCTCGTGTAGAACAACCATGAGTTCCATCATATATTGAGATTTTAGCCAAATAGTCCCCTACCAAATGTCACATATACTTTAGGTGATGTTACTAGCCAGCTAAACACTGTCTGATCCAAACTCGAGTAAACCATTGCGGTATTGGGGCTTTCAGACTGTTTGTTGAGCTACCTCTAGGGTGACAGTCCTTAGACAAATAATGGTTAGGGAAAAGGCATGTCTTGGATTTTAATGTTTATGACGTAGGACAGGTTGACCCATTATGAATTCAATGTTTGTGACATAAATTGTGATAGGGAGGTCTTTCACGTGCAGGTAGATTGAGGCATCTCGAGAAGGGGTATGGGACTATTTATGGGCCTCAACCACTTCGGTGATGAGGGAGTTATTTCTAGATATTTATTGCTAGAGAGAGAATATATCAGAGAAAAGTTATTGCAAACCCGAGAGTTTAACTCACCCTCCATTGTTATTTATTATGAATCTTTTAATAGCTACCCATAGATCCTTTTGAGGTTATTGGTGTGTTGGTTGCTTGCTAAAGTGTATCTAGGGTTCTTACTTCTCTCTCCCTTTAAATGAGTTATTTTTGTGTTTTCCTTTATTGATTATTTGAGTTATACACAGGGGACTTGTGAGTTACTTATGAGTGTTGATTATATACAATATTGTATGTTCACTTGTATTTATTAAGGAGCTCTTGGGTTATCGTTTATCACCATATCTATATGGGTTACACCTCAACTAGAATTACTATACTCCCAGACTTAAGGGGTACTACCCTCTTACAATATGTAAGGTATTAGAGTTAAGATATGGGTTCATCTAGGTGGATACAATATATCGAGAAACATATTATTGAGGTTGAAACTCGCGAGAATGACTAAGTATTACTCCTACATACTCATGTGACCATGATTTCAAAGCCTGCATAGTTTTGTTGTTCACATGATCCAATGTGATGTGCGTCCAAGTGTAGGACTTGGCTTGGGAGGGGAAGGGTTGGTCTATGGAATATTATAATGGGGTTTAACACTAAGATGCCTGATATTAGTACATAACAATATAATGGGTGGGGTGATTACTTACTAGAAGGTATTAACCTTCAGACTTGTTTAAAGCCATATAATTGGGAGGATTTGGGATATGAAACGGGGATGGATTATTTAGGATGTGATGTTCTCCTACAGAGAAGCAGAACATGGCATGCATCTTGGTATCGGGGTTTATAAGGAGAAGTCCAGGGAGTTCATTGGGGTTATACACATCACTAATGGATAATGCATCATGGGAAATAATATTAAGTCTCAGACTTCCTGAGTTTAGCTTAGTATAGTGCCTATATAACCAAGGAAACTTAGGATCAAAGCCAACGTAGTATATTTACAAGAGTAAGTATCAGGATACCACGCATAAAATATACATAATAATAATTGTATTTATGGATCCTAGTCCTTAATATAGCATTTTCGTTGTGCTGGATTAATATATTTATTTGTTAAAATAATGACTAATCAGAGGCTAACATTTGATGAGTATTTGGATATCAAAACTCATATTCCGGTGTTTCAACAGGGACAAGATTTATTCATTTGGAGAAGTGGTCGGAGTAATCGGATTTTAGACTTTGGTTCGATGCAAAGTTTCGGAGAAACTCTGCTCACGAACACTTTTCTCATAATGATTTTGAAAAGTATGCTTTAATTTTTTTTAATTATCATTTGTGGCATTTGTTTAGAATTTGTTAACATATGAGCTTGTCAAGTCAATTAATATAAGTGTTGGGTTAAAAATCAGGATTTTGAATTATAAACATTGTAAATTACATGCCCGAACCCCTGAACGGGTGGCGGGTTGTAATATGTACAATGCAATATATATGGGGGTACTTCATAAAAAATTGGCAAAGCTTCTTTACCCTCCTGAAAAAATTTAACTTTTTTATGGGGGAATGTCTTCTTTTGTAAGGTGTTTTTTAGTCAAGCAGAGCTTCAACTATAAGTCTTGACTTTAATTTTTTTTTAGTGTTTCTAGTTTGGCAAAGTTTCGACTAGAATTAACTATTTTTTCAAATTTTTTGTAGTGGTTTGGCTCTATTTAGGACTTGGTAGAAACTTTGCAGAAGTAAGAGCTTTCCTTTTTGAAAGAAAGCGATTTTTCTGAAGAACGAGCTTCCTTAGGAATTTTAAAATGAGCTTGAGTATCTCAGATGCTTGGGGGAGGAGAAAGTTAGAAAACCAAATTTTCGAGCTCTCAGTGCTTTCAGACTATTCTCTTGATTATTTAAGTTTCCTTGATTTTCTAAGTCTTTGAAAATTAGAGGCGGGGCCTATCTTTATAGGAAAATAGGTGATCCCTTCTCCCGTTTTTGCTTAACAAAGAGATATATTATTTTTTAAAAAGGCCTCCATGTGGGTTTCCAAGATGATCCCCTCCGGCATGGCTTATATCGTTCAATGAAAGGAGCTTTAGAGCCTTTTTTCATTCGGCAGACAGATGATAGTTGTTGTTTTTGTATAAGTCCATCACGTGGGCATTTGAGTTGATTCACTCTGACATGACATCTATCGATTGGTTAAAGAGGCTTTATATCCTTTGTCATTTAGCCAAAGGAGCCCAGTAAAGTTTTTAGGAGATTTTAGGAATACTTTTATTTTCAATTGTTAGCGCAATAGTTTTTATATATTTATTTTTTAGCCTTTTTACCATCCATCTGGGGTGTTTTTCTAAGAGACATGGGTGGTGCCAAGTTGTGGTTCTTAGACTTGCGTGAGGATGGGCGTAAGGCACTTTATCGAGTAAAACAAAATAAGCCATAGCTCAATGGAAGATCGAGTTTCTGTACCAAGATGTTGGTTAGATTGAAGGGAACATAAGATATTTGGAACAAACATTATTGAGGATACTTCTAAGATGATGGAACTCATCCAAGAATGGATGAAGACGTGCAGGATCGAAAGAAGATTTGCATCGACAAGTGAAAGTTAAAGCTATAGTTTCAAGTGGGGGATCAGATGCTTTTAAAGGTTCCTCGATGAAGAGAGTTGTTAGAATTGGACCTAAGGGAAAGTTGTGTCCCCAGTACATAGGTCCCTTTATGATACTGGATAGGGTTGGCTTGGTAGCGTATCGATTAACCTTATCCGACCATCTTTAGTGAGTACATGATAATTTTCATGTGTCGATGTTGAGGAATTTTATGAAGGATGAGGACCCATATCATCATATCGATCTCGATGGGATTGATCTGCAGTCAGATGCGAGATATGATGAGTGACCACAATGAATTCTTGACTTGAGAGAAAAGACTTTATGATCAAAGGTCATATCATTAGTTAGATTCTAGTGGGGACATCAGGGGGAGGTTGGGTCTATGTGGGAGAGAGAGGGTAATATGAGGGCAAGATATCTAAAGTTATTCTAATCACGTACACAATTAGAATTTCAAGGACAAAATTCCTTGTTTAAGGAGGGATGAATGTAATACACCATCTTTTTTGTGCATTATATTAAATTGTGAAATTATTATATCTGCCTGCAGTGACATGTGATGCCACTATTTATATTTTTCATGTGTTATGTATATGCACAATTTGGATTTAAAATCAAAATTAATGCATAGTAATTCATTAATTAAATATTTATAAGTGACTGTGTATTATTGGTGACTATGGAATAGTTAGGGATTCAGCATCGATGCGTTCCTTGTTATATTATCAACCCAGTGTCAGTTTACGCCGATCATGAAGGAGTTTCTTCTAATGTCGTGTCACACTAAATTAACAAATAATTTAATAATGTAGTTTTGGACACGTACTGGTTACAATATTAGTTTTTTGTTATCATATTTTGGGTTGACTTTTGAGGCATGTATAATGTCCAATTATGACTTAAAATGATGATTTTTTACATCCTATGGGTTGGTATATGGATTAGGGAGTGTTTTGGAACATTTGGAGAGGCTTTTGGGCTCATTGGGTTAAGGCCCATATGGGGCTTAAACTTAATTTTTGGATGAATAAACTCAAAAGGCCATTAGGTTCAACCAAGTTCACATTCAAAACTTTGGAGAGAAACCTTAAATCTTAAAGAGATGAATAAACTTGGGGAGAGGAGGAATTGGAGGATTTGGGCTTAGAATTCATCCTAAATTGGACTAAGGCAGGTTAACCTAGTGTAGGAATATAATTTTTTTTTTATAATATATCTACTCATTTGATTCTAAACTAATGATGTTATAATCTAATTTAAAAATAAATTAACTAAATTTGTAATTCACTTAATTAGATAATTCAATTTAATATCCATGTTAATCATATACACTTATTTTAATAGAAATCCTTATGTATAAGAAATATCATTTGTTTATTTTTTTAGAAGTACGTTGCAGCCCTTAATTCATCTTAAAGCCCTTTCTTAATTTCATGAATTGGTTTGAATCTGAGTGTATATGACTAAATTACAAAACTAGGGTTCTTAAGTTTTATTCTAAAATAAAACCTTTCATTCATGTTAAAATCATGTAAAATGATTATATATATGTTATGAATGTTGTTAGACAACTTATATCTAGTGGAGATTGGGTATGGTGATGATTAGAGGCTTCAAATTATGTTTTTAGGGTTAAAGATAGTGGATTTGATATTTCAGGAAGGGACGCGCTACGGTCACTCGTTCGAAAGAGATTGGTATCTCAGTTGAATAAGATTAGTTAGTTTGTTTGAGCAAGTTCGGCCATTTTGTTTGAACGAATTTAGTATGTCATTTGAATGAACTGTAGAATCTCAATTGAATGAGATTCGGGGATTCATTTGAACGATTTTATAAAAATTTTAAGAATTGATGCTTGATGATAGAGATTAATTGATTTAAGGCTTAGTAATATTTGTATGTTTAGGATTGATATTCTAGGGTATCAATGTGCAACATACCATGTACGAGTTCTCATGGGATACGTACTAGGGGGTATCCTTATGGGGAACGTACGACATCGAATGCAAGGGTAACCCAATAATAAAGATAGGCTTTACCTTGGTCATTTTTCCACGGGACACTATGTGCTGAAAGTACCCATTGTATCTTGAGGGGATTAACCGGGGGATCTTCTCATATAGCCTCGAGTATGGGTCTATGTAATTGGTGTGAAGGTGTAATAATTATCCATTATTGATACCTTGAAGTTATAGGTGTAGGATGACTTATAACTATACCTAGTACATGGGAGTGATCAATGAAGGCGGTAGATATATGCCCTCATAATGTGTAGGCTCCAACCTAGCCCATTTGTTATGTATATGGTTGTGATCGTACTTGTGTGGATTCTAGACATAGAGAATATCCTTCCATATGTGTTCCCTAATGCCTTAATGTATTCTTTTAGTTCTTTGGATTGAGGCTATGGGTAGGTATACCTTTGGATTAAGTTTTAGACAAGTTTGGATAATGTTTTGGGCTCATATGGAGGCCAAAAATTAGGTCCGTTAGTGAACATTTTACACGCTAAAAACAAGTACAAGCAGTCATATAGATTTGAATTAACTTAGAAAGAGATTTGGAGATAAAAATAAGACATCAAGAGGTGGAATCACTCGTTCGTATCATTCATGCAAGAATGTCTTGCGTTATTACGTATAATCTATGATATGTTTATAGTTTCATTGCCATGATTAATCTTATAGGGTTAAACACATAACTAGGATTGATTCAACATACTAGGGAATTATATCTTTGTTATTTTGCGGACTTTATGTAGAGAAACCAAATCTGATGCATTAAAGGGTTCTCAAAAATCATGTCTTTTTGTTTAGAACCTGTTCAGTTCAAAATAAATATATGTAGAATTAACAAATCATTTATTTTAAAAGAAATTTTGATGACTTATCATGATTTTACTCACCAAATCAAGAATTATATTAAACTGATGTGTTATATAGATTAATTAAGCCCTAGATTCATGTTTTAACCTTAATAATGATCATAAATAGTGTAAATCTTGCGTCGATTTCTTTTTTGATGTGTTTTAGTATCATTAAAGGGTTATTATTATGTTTGAAAAAGATTTAGGTTGAAAGAAATCAATTTGGAGGGTTTTTGGATGATTTTTGGGATTCAACCCCAACAGGCAACGACTGGGCTGTGTTTGACAACCATGTGCACAGTGGAATTATAATCATGCGCACAAAAAAGGGTAATTTGTGCAGTGACATGATTTTTGGTGCGTAGTCTTGGATTTTAATATTATTTCAATGGGATACTTTGTATAATGTCATTAGTAGAGCTAAAGACTACTGAGATATTATGAGAACCTAACTCATTAATCCCAAGACCTAGTTAGTATACTTAGATCTACAAGATGCGTTGAGGATTGTTCAGGCTTGGTTGTTCTGATAAGGACCTGTGGGACATTTATATTTATATTATGAGGTAGATTATGTATATATAAATGTTTATTCATAGTTTAAAAGACGATAAACAATGAGACAATTGTGAATATTGTCCTGAGATGTAACAAAAATTTAATGAATTTAGGAGAATTCAAGATTTGAGGATTTAGAATGCTTCGAGTACGCTTAACATTATGTGTTATGATGTGTGTGTGTGTGTGTGTGTGTGTATGTATATATATATATATATATATATATATATATATATATATATATATATATATTGCTAGATTATGTGAACATACCATTTACTCGTGGAGAATCTATCCGTTGGGGTATGGATTCAAGTGGTCGTGACCATATACCGCATGCCTGTCTGATGACGCATGACTTATGGAGGTCAATGTGTTGTGATCACACATTCAAGATGACACCATCACATGATGTGGGATGCAGGTGGATCGATCCATCAGACGAATCCATCGATGCTCTTACTCTGTGTTGATAGTTTAGATCATATGTTCAGTCGATCTATGCTTCATGGTGAGAGAGATAGATAATCCGATCCATCATACATTTTTGGTATGGGATTGGTGTGATTTCATAGTGATACCCTTTTCTCATTTATGTGTGTACATTTTGAAATCAATTAAGTGATGAAGTCTTAAGTATTTACCGATATAAGAACAAGAAGGCCCCCTAGAGGTAGATGGTTTCATGTGGTTGTTACGAGACTTATATATATGTATATGATATTATTTTGGCGATGGACATATAAGTTGATAGACATGTCACATTAATGTATTTTGTTATGAGATTATAAATGTCTTATTATATGTGACAAGAGGGAGGTTGGTTCAAAATTGTATTATGTGCATATGTTATAGTTTAGTGATAAAAATGCTTAATTACAAGATATTAAGACATATGAAATATAACCTTATGAGTTATTGAGTATCTTCATAATTATATGTGCTTTGGGGTTTCTACTATACATAAGTAGGTAGTTGCATACCATATTCGTTTTTCATTATGTGATTGTAATTGTTAGTCTAGCAATAGAGACTTTTTAATATTGATGATACCTTGGATTGGGAAACTTGTGTAGTATTTCACTTATAATGAGGGGTGAGGTATGTCATTCATACAAGTGTTGACTGGGTGACATGTTTATTGTAAACGAGTTGCAGGATTATTATTGTATTGATACTATAAGCAAATCTATAAATCTTATTCCCCCACATATATTTTTATTATTATATATATGGTTAGTAGGGATGGGCGGTCAGATTTTAGTGGTTGAAGATTCAATTATCATCTTGAGAGTAGGAATGTTGTTTCATTTTAGCAGTCACTTGTATTCAAGAGTTTTGATTCGAGGTTGTTACAATTGTATCTTTTATTTTAGTTCAGACATTTATATTAAAGAGGTTTTTATTTGCAAATTCAGTTTTATCTTTGTCCAATTATATTTAATCTTATCTTTTATTGAGTTTTACATCATTTTTGTTATTATTTACAGATGTTTTTTAAGTTTAGGTTTATGATGAGAATGATATAAATTTTTTAGCACTTACACTATTTTTACATCTTACTTGATCAAATAGGAATAAAAAATAGGGGTTGTTACAATGGACATAAGGTGTATATATGGTGGAGGTTCGATATTGTGATGATTCGTTTTGGGGTGTATACGGTGGATGTTTGAATTTACTATGATAGGTTGCATGTGTTGGGGCTAATTACATTGAGGAGGAGTGGGGAACTAGACACAATCATAACCTTGGGGTGTGTATGGTTGAGGAAGGTTTTGTTTTTTGTATCGTGGGACTGGTGAACACAACTATACACAATTACGATTTATATTGTGGCAATGTTAGGGTTGTCTATGGTGGAGGTTGTACTTTGTTTTGCATGGTATGTGACTATTTTTTTTAGGGGGAGTGGGGTGCTAGACACATTCATGGTCTTTATTTATGATATATAAATTAATAGGTAGAAATTATAACTTTATTTAATGAACAGTCGTGAACGTTTTTGTGATAGCAGCATGTTAGATTATTGCTTTTCTCTTATTCGTATAAATTCTTTTCATCTTTGTAGCTACAAACTCTTTATGTAACATAAAGACTCTATTGAGGTATTTAGTACTTTTAGTAGTTATGATTGGGTGCATGTACCCTATTTGGGATCACGTAGTTGGTATACTTGCGGGGTTCTGCCCTGATTTTAGTTTATTGACATTTTACGTTTAAGAGTTAGGTTGCACCTGTGGAGAAATATTTTATTTGAGATGCATAAGCAGTATAAGGGAGTATTAATACACTTGATACTTTTGAATTTATTAGTTTTTATCTTTAGTTTTTCTCTTAATCGTTTTATATGAGACATAATTTTATGGTTTAGTCATATTACATTATTTGAACACAATACACTGGATGTAATTGAAACATTTTCAATTAACAAAAAACTTTATATGATTCGATTAAAATGTTCATGATTATATATAGTATCCCATACTCATATATTCTTGTTAACATTTTTTAAAATTGTCTCATATTTCTATCACATGCTGAGAATGATATTTTAATTTGTCCCGCTTTTGAGTTTTTATTAATTAAGCATGGCCACCTTAATAATTATTATTCAGGCGTATTACAGATGGTATCAGAACATGGTCCTAGGTCTAAAGGATTATAGGATCATCTAGTTTTCCACGTGTCGATCTTGGATGCGTTTTTGAATTTTTAATCTAGTACTTTTTTCTATATTGTATGGGGATTCTAGGGAAGAATAAATTTTGGTGTCTCGAAAGTCAGACAATCCTAAGGATGTATAACTTATGGTGTCTCAAAAGTTAAATACTTGATAGGAATAAAGAATATCATTTGTCAAGGTAAGTTCTTTTTATGAATTTCTTATTAGATTTTGAGGATTATTTGAAATTGAAGAATTACCCAATTATGATATTTTTTAGTGAAGGTATATAATAATATTTTAAGTAGATGCTAAAATGAGATTTAATATAGGTTTGATTTTGAGTGAAATATTGGTATATGGATTTGCGAATATGATATCTAGTTATGTATGGATTTTTTAACACACCATGTTTATTTTAGTACTTTTATGTTTAGGTATATTAATTTGAGGAAGTTTTGGATATTATATGACAGATGGGATATATGGTAACACTAGAAGGCAAACATATGTGAAAAACTTTCTAAAGATTAACTTGGGATTATATACATAATTTGTGAATGAAGGAATATGTTGGCATGTAATGATAAATGTGCAAGGAGATCATTGAATATGTGGAGTTATTTGTGAATTCATTATGGATTAGAAATATAAGCGTGACTGTGCGAGACGCGGAGTTAATGGTTACTAAAATGGGTAATGGATAAAGAAAATTCTAAACTATTGATAAGGATATGCTTCATGATATTTTACAAGGGGGGAAATATAAAACCAAGATAATATAAGTATGTCAATTTTGATATAAATTGACTCGTTGTATAATTTGTCATAAAACATGATGATAAGATAAAAATACAAATTCATATATTTCATATTATAAGATCAACATGTTATAATGATCATAATTTGATATTTTATCATATCCAGTTGCAAACCAAACACTACATCCGCATATGTTTCCACGATCTTTGAAGACTTATTGGTGACCCAGCAACATTTTGAAGTTCAATCCATTAGAATCATCCTAAACATAATATTGAGGTTGAGTTCTCTCAATTTGACTAGGTAAAATTTATTTTGGGATGTTCTATTTCTACCTATGGATTTTTTATAGAACAAAATTGAAAAGGATTTTTTTTATTTTTTAGTTTGTTGGAATGAGATGTGAATCTCATTCGAATGAGATCTTATTCTCCTTCGAACGAGGTTTGATCTTTGTTGGAACAAATGTTTGAGTTTGTTGAAACTAACTTCAAAGAAAATTCAAATGAGATTTCTTTATTTAACAGAGCTACACTCGTTGAAAGCACGTTTGAAGTTCATTGGAACAAACTAAGTAGTTCATTCAAACAAGACTTCACCTCGTCAGAACAAAACTGGTGCTATCGTTTGAAGGAATGGATATTTTGGTTCGAATACACTCTGTCGCCTTAAAAATCATGTTTTTATTAAATATAAAGTTTTAGAATGTTTTATATAACACTTTTAGCAAAAATCAATTCAGATACCTACTCTGAAAGTTTTCCTTTTGTTATTTCTTTGAAACAATATTTTGTTTTCCAAATCATTCACCCTTAGAATGGTTTATTGAGTTTGTCAAACCCTAGTTCTATACACTACATCAACACCTTGTAGAGTTTACTCTACGACTAACTTGTGTGTAGTTGTGGTTTTACTACTGAAGAAAATAGGATTCCACAATGTGAGAATGGCCTATGGATACCGAGGGAAGAGCTATTTATTGTGGACAGTGCTGGTCTGCATCACTTTTTTAAGATTCTAAGATAATATTGCATTAAACTTAATGGAGCTCTAAGTCTGCCATTGTCTTTTGAGTGTTAAAGAATACTGGATACAGTTTTTTCCTGAGAGGGATATTTCCTCTTATCTTCTCATTCGTGTGTTTGGTTTGGCATATTTAATTTGGACTTTATCTTGGTTGAACAACTAATTCTAATAAGGATAACATTTGGTTAAAAAATAGATCTCTGTGTCTATTAGAAGGACACAAGTCTCCAATGGAGTTTTATGTAGTGTTGGATCAATTCCAGACAAAAACATTTGAGTCATAGGATAGTGTTCAAGTGTATCCATCCAAGCCTATGATGTGTTAGTTGAAGACGCAGCGGCCAAGATTATAAAGCTTCATCATATGTTGGGTTTATTGTGCCTCGTTTCTACATCAACAACATTGATTCCAATGCTCCTAAGGTATGAATGCATTATATATATATAGTAGCTCATAAATTTATTGGGTGTATTTTATAATTTTTTTATAAATAGTTTTAACGACTTTGTTTTACTCAGAAAATACTTTTTTTAGAACTTTTCATAAAACGTTTTGGGCTTAAAAAGAATATTGCATTTTCTAACAAGTCGTTCGAACGAATTGGAATCTCGTTCGAACGATATTCCTAGGTCGTTCGAACGAGACTTCTAACGAGATTTCCTTTTTCCCACTAGAACATCGTTAGTAAAGTCGTTCAAACGACTTTGGCGGGAACAATTTTTTGGCAGTTTTTAGCAGTTTTTTACATGTTCCCACTACTTTTTCCCCACTAACTTTTTGACAGGTTTAACTAGTGCGGGAACAACATTTTTGAGAAGAATTTTTCATAACCTTTTCTTCACTTCAAGTTTTTTAGAGAAAATTCTTCCAAGAAAAAGTCCCCTTGATTTTTGTTAAATTGTTTTAATCCTTAGAACAAAATCAAGGTTTATACACCCATAGTTTGTTTATTCCAAGTTTCTTCATATATATCTTTTCTTGGAGTGTTTGGCATCGTGTTTATCTCTATACCTCAAAGAAGAGATGTTTGGGTTTACTTCTACATCCCATAAAGAAGCAGTTCATTGTTTCGGCTGCGGCGTTCTCATACGGTGAAAGGCACCGTGTGTGGTTGATGGGTTCCCAAAGCTTCATTAGTGGATTCCAAGGTTTCGGTGGACTCTGGGATTGTCGACTAGGCAGAGGTAGTTGCAAGAAGACGCGTTAGGGGCTTGGACGGAGTCAAGTCGAGTTGTGTAAGTCATCTGTCTTGTAATCATAAAACCGTACTTAGTGAACTTAAGGTTAGGGCCATCCGAGGTTTTTTCCCGTTGTGGGTTTTTCCTCGTACATCGCAGCGTAGTGGTTGTTTACTTATTTTATCTTTTGCAATATCACATTAGATGCATGCTTAGGTAAAAAGATAAAATTGGTATATTTAATTTGGTGCTAATTTAATTTGGGTAAATATTAATTTAATTCAAGTCATTAATTTTATTAGGTAAAATTTGGTTTGGCCTAAATTTGCAAAATGAATATTTATTGTTAAGCAAATTTCTAGGACATGGGATTAAATTGATTTCGGGCTTAAAGTAAAAATTCACAAATTTGATTTTTAGTATATTTTAATTTTGAGAACATTAAAATTTGGTTTACTTGATTTTTTATTTGTGAAGAAATTTATTCTTATTTATGTTGTTGTTTAGTTGAACCATATTTATTCCGCACTTTTAAAGGAAATTGAATTTTAAAGTGAAAGGTATTCAAATTGGGGGTCCTTGCACTCCAACAAGTGGTATCAGAGCATTGATTTTGAAAAACTCACGTGTTTCAAATTCGTATCTGAGCGTGAGCGCTAATTTATCGCGTCAAAGATCTGTTTTTCGTCTTTTATAATTTTGTGCTCCATATATTTTTAGGGGTCCTAATTTGAATACGTGAATATATATTTTCAAGTTTATCTCTCTAGCACGTTGATGTAATATAGGAGAATACGAATCCCACGTCAGATATGAGAAAATTTATGATGCAATCCGTTGGAAGAAAGTGGAAGGAGTGGAAGGCCACGATCAAGCTTCAAGGTTATACTAAGTATAGAACTAATGATGAATGCTTGGCAAATTGTCCCCAACGATTCGAGGAAAATCGGTGGAAAACGTTCGTCTATAACTGGGACTCCGCTAAAGCACATGTATGTACTAGTTTTTGAGTCTAGTCATGAATTACTTGTACACACTATGCTTATCTCGCCTATAAAGAACATCATGAAATGAATTAATTTATTAAAAAGATCAATATTAGGATTTAATCAAAATTTGTTATATGACTAACTGTATTTCCATTATATTAGGCCAAAAGTGCGAATAACAAAGCCATCCGTGAGCATTTGCAAACGCCGCAAACATCTGGTAGAAAATCTCATGCCCAAGTTAAACACACGGTAAATTTTTTATACTTACTAATTCATTGTTATTATTGTATTGTATTGTTATGTTATGCTTTGACATTTATTATATTTTACTTGTAGATGACTAAAGCGATGGGATTCAAACTAACTCGTAGGATGGTGTACAAGGAGACGCATGTAACCAAAGGGAAGTGGCCTGTTAATGAAGCAGCTGCCCGGGCGAGTGTTTGTATCTTTTGTGCTGTGATATTTTTTAGATAACTATATATAGCCTCTTCTTTAATGCGGGTCTGATAAATGGTTTCACCAACATAGGGGCCTACTCTTCATAATGTAAGGCTTTAGGATTCAACTGTCTAGTTTTTACTTGTAGATGGTGAAATCCTTTTACTTGGGTGAAAAATATTTAAACACTCATTTGAGGTCAAATTTAGTTCTCTATTTTACCAGAATTACACGAGTTTAGTGTGTGCAGTTTCAAATCAATGTGATGTTGAATACCCAGATCACTGGGTGAGATATTTGGGTGTAATAAGAAAAGTGCAATGATAGGTAGTAGGAGCACGTGGTTTAGTCGATGTATGAGTAATTAAAATAGACACACAATCCTTCACTGAAGAATAAATGTTAGACTTTCACCACCTATAGAATCAATAATAAACTGCCATGGATGCCCAAGCTAGAGATGGCGCAAAGTTAAATCCAGAACATCACCCAACACTAGCATTTTGTTCTTTGCGACCCTCTCTGCTATCTCTGTCCAAACACTAGGAAATCAAATATTGTTATCATAATAATTGTTATAAATGGACCAAAGATCTTTCATCAAATGGGTTCACATAGACTCCTAGAGATATATCTACCTAGACAACAGAGCCTTAAACCATCACCAAACTGTTCCTTCTTAGCATTGAATCAAGTCAGGAACACGCTTAGTTCTTACCCCTACTTTCCCCATATTCATCATGTTCACTGTAGAACTAAAATGGGAACAATTTGCATCGTAACTTTTAGCAATTTCCTTCCTTATTATCGTGGACTTTGAGCCCAGCCCCAGCTGATAAAAAATCTGAGTTGGAAATATACCATATCCAACCTCAAATGTGACACTCCTTATATAATGAAGCTCAATGAATTTTGCCATCGTTTACAAAGGAACAAGAGTCATGAAAATTCATTTTTGGGTTAAGTGCTTACATTACGATGCTTTGAAACACCCAAAACCTCCCTTCGATCTACTCCTAGATCAAACTTCATAGGAATTTTAATTCTTGTAATCTTCATCGTTGATATCTCCTCCGCGAACTCAAGATTTGGTAAAAATATATATATGAGATGAAAGGGGGGAGTAAGCTAAAAGGTGGGTTCAGAGTGAATTATGCAAGGCTTCTTGCCACGGGCCAAAGAAACTCTAGACGACACCAATTATTTAATAAGCTTGAATTCACAGTCTACCCTGGCAAGTAGATAAATTGAATTATTAAGATTGTAAAAGTGGTAAACCCCTTGTTATGTTCCCAAGCAATGTCACCTTCTCATGATGACTTTCAAATTTTGATTGCAGCCATTGCATGTGATTTTTATAATAGTGTCATCTGTTCCCACTGATGCATAGCTTTAGGGCCTGCTCTCTTCTAATTATAATTTTCTTTGGCCTTATTTGAAAACCACACTCCTTCCTCTTGCTTTCTTCAAAACATCACCCATGACATGAACTTACTCTTATTGAACTAAAGAATCACCTTCAAACATCTGCTTCTTCCCCATATAATTTTTCCCCCAAAATCAGCTTTCAACTCTACAATAAAACTTCAAACAATATCTTGGAAATCATTTCAGTACAAAATCTCAAAAGAAGGTTTCTCTAACGACAACCCTTCCACTGTTCAAAATCACTAGTCTAGCATTGGCGAAAGAATGCTAGAAAGAAAATTTCAAAAACATAAGGATGAAGGAAATTGTTATTGAATAATCAAATTTGAAATCAAAGGATGGTATTGAGAAAATTATAACGATGAATTAGGAGGAAAAAAATTATTATTGGTTTGTCATCAAAACTATTGTCTCTGATCTTACTTTAATCACCATTGATTTATGTTTAAGTATGATACTCCAGTGTTCCTTACCACTTGTTAAAATTACTTTCACCACTACTAGTGTTTTTTAATAATAGTATGACTAATGTTCTCGTTGAATAGGATCTCGGTTTCCCAAATCAATTTAGAATGGGAAAAAGAAGGAAATGATAAATCATCAAAAGGAAATTTAAGAAAAGGAAAGTCGGTCTTTTTTATCGTTAACACTATGACACATATCATTTTTTAGGCAATCCAACATAGTTTAGAGCTCTGTAACCACAGTTTTAACATGCTCCTAACATTAGATTCAAAATCTTACAAGGCACCCTATCATTCCGAAATTAGGAGTTCACGTTTGAAAATAAAAATTCATATAAAAAACTTTTAATTTCATTCTTTAAATGAAAGGTTTGCATTACAATCATTTATTAAATTTGTGGGTTTTATACCCAAATCTATTCTATTCTATGGTATTCTTGCATGTGCATGATATAATTTGAAGTTTGTATAAGAACTAGGGTTGATTTCTGCAGCAAAATATGGATGATCTAGAATTACAACATTCAGAGACAGCGGAGATCGGTGTTGCACGAGATGATATATTTGGGCAAGTTATGGGACCCGAAAGACATGTGCGTGTGCGCACGTTTGGACTCGGTGTCTCTCCGAGTATGATATTTGGACCATCATATAAGCAATCCCAATCTGAGTTGAGAGATATTGAGACACGACATCTGCAAGAACTAGAGAGGATGCGACGTGAGATGGAGGTTGAACATGAGAGGATACGACGTGAGATAGAGGTAGAATATGAGAGAAAATAAACTGAAATGAAAGAGAAACTGGAAGCTCAGATGCAAGAAAATATAATTGCTACGGAATCTTGGATGAATGAACGGGTGGAATCTCATATACGGGATTTTATGGAGTCTCGTATGCATTCTACGAGTGATTTTATCCAATCTACGCGAAATGTTTTTTTAAGCGCTGCACAGGTCAACTTTTATTAATCATTGGATGTATGAGTACAATTTCTTAATTTTATGCATTAAATCTAATATTTTATATATTCTAATTGCTAGGTTCCTGTCAACGCCAACGTTGATCGTGTAGCATCACCACAGTTGCAACTGTTAACATCTGATGTTCAATTTCAACGTCGATCGCAATCATCAATGAAAGCACCACCACAAATCATATTGCGAACTTAACTTCGTAACTATTGTGGGGTTAGTATTTTTGCCTCTAAAATTCTCCATGACACATTTTAAAGCAAGAGCGTTAATATTTTCATCGTTTGATGCATATAAGATCCATTTTATATATATGATAGTTATACTCGTTCCAATGGCAATTCGTTGAAATTGGCAGAAGGAATTTATTTTTGGTTTAATTTGGTGGTTGTTGTTGTTGAGTTAACTTTAAATGTTAAAACAGGTTGGTTTTCATGAATAAACAAAGGAAACTCTGTCGATTTTTTTTTAAAATAGTAAGCGTGTTAAACATGCTTTGTTACTATATAACTATTTACTTTATCAAAATTCACATGTTATTATCACTTCACTTATTCGAATGCATAAAAAACAGTATATATTATAGTAGCCAACAACGAAAAAAAGTAATTTACAAAATATTATGTCTATTTTTATAAATCTTATAATAATGCGTTGACCACAATTTGTCATAAAAAATGTTAAATCTTTTAAGGATCCCTTTTGAAAATTAATCTTTTAACTTGGAAATAAAAAAATGTTACCAGAACCAGATTATGTGGCTTACGGTTTTTATTTGGGCCGGGTCGCAAACTTCATAAGCTATATGGGAATATTATTTGCTAACGTATTACATTATTTTGGTTCTTTTATATTTGAAAATATATTTAAAAGTTATATACATTACTATTTCACAGTTTGATCGTACAAGTTGTTGTAAGTTTTCATTATTACTCCATAAGTTGTTAATTTGAAAACATTGAAGCTAATTACTATCCCTCTTCCAACTATTTTTTTGTTCAAACTTTAGGAACAGATGAAGAAGGCAAAAAATACCAACTAATTGAAAAGTTTGAATGGGGAAGTAAGTCCTTAATCACCTTTCAAATTTTTTTTAGCATCACTTTTACATTTACTTTTTAATACTTGTTTTCTTTCTTTTTACAAGTGGTTCTGTCATGCCCATGGGAGCGGAGACATCGTATTGACTGTTTTGAACATTACTCTAGCATTTTTTGGATGATGAAATATGTTTCGTATTTTGTTTGGAATATTTAGGTACAAATTTTTGGCTTATTAGTAGACAACTTTTGGATGTTTAAAGATACACTTTCTTTTTTGTTTTGGGATGATTCGACATTATTATATATCGTTTTTCTTTGGTTGATTCAAATTTTTTTTGAAGGATCCATTATAATATTAATGATGTCTACTTGGATATTATATGACACTTAAAATATTTACGCTTTACAAAAAAAGGTTGGAAGATAGTATAGAAAAAGCCAGTTAACATTGTGAAGTTTTCTTGTAAATTGTTGAATTTTATGTTGAAATCTAAATTTAATATTCCCGACGCTTTTGGGGAAATGTTGATAAAAGACGATGTTTTTTTAAAAAAAAAGTCGCATTTATACCAGAAGGCGGGGACAATTATCGATGATTAATAAACGTAGCTGGAAGCGTCGGGAAATGACGCTTATTTCCCGACATTTTTGACAAACGACGCTTATTTCCCGACTATCGATACGCCGACATTTTTTTAAAATGTTGCCCAAACGTCGGGATTTCTTTTCCCGACGTTTTTAGAGTTTATTCCAACGTTTAAAAAACATTGCTAAAGCCAAGTTTTCTTATAACATTGATATCATTTTTTTTGCATCTTCGTTGGTATTCGTTATTTTTTGTATGGATTAGTTTCAATTTTGTTGCCCATGTGCTTTCATGTTCTTATCACTCTAAGCTTCACCGTGTTTAAATTAGTTTTTATCCTTTGCCTATTCCTGAACAAAAAGGGGGAGAATGATAGGGGAGAAATGGTATCTAATC
Organism: Sambucus nigra; assembly: GCA_949130495.1. Classification (NCBI taxonomy): domain Eukaryota; kingdom Viridiplantae; phylum Streptophyta; class Magnoliopsida; order Dipsacales; family Adoxaceae; genus Sambucus; species Sambucus nigra. The sequence continues at coordinate 194,406,092 of OX422222.1, read as the reverse complement.
CTATTGTAATCGTATCTTAGTTTGGGAGATTTAACTTAGGAGGAGACGTCTTTCTAAGTAGGTTATTTATTTGATAAAGGGGAGAATTAATTTAGGGGGAGTATTTATTTTACATTCATTTAATATTCTTGATATTCCCTATGCGTTTGATAGTTTGCTTAAGTGTGCGGAAATTCTTCGAAATAAAAATTTTCATCGGCAAAGATATTGATCCTGGGGTTTTTGAGTCAAGCTATGTAATTTTTATTTTGGGTGGGATGTTTTTTTTAAGTCTAGTAGATCTTGACGGCCCTTTAGGATTTTTATTTGGTTTTTGTCCCGGAATAGACAAGGGGGAGATTTATAAGGACACAAGTCTCCGATTGAGCCTTAATGTAGTGTTGGTTCAATTCCGAAAAAAAACATTTGAGTCATAGGATAGTGTTCAAGTGTATCCATCCAAGCCTATGACGTTTTAGTTGAAGAGGTAGAGGCCAAGATTATAAAGATTCATCATATGTTGAGTTTATTGTGCCTCGTTTCTATGTCAACAACATTGGTTCCAATGCTTCTAAGGTATGAAAGCATTATATATATATATAGGAGATTTGAAATTTATTGGGTGTATTTTATAATTTTTTTATAAATAGTTTTAACGAGTTTGTTTTACTCAGAAAATATTTTTTTAGAACTTTTCATAAAAAGTTTTGGTCTTAAAAAGAATATTGCATTTTCTGACAAGTCGTTCGAATGAACTGGAATCTCGTTCGAACAAGATTCCCAGGTCGTTCGAAAGAGACTTCTAACGAGATTTCCTTTTTCTCACTGGAACATCATTAGTAAAGTTGTTCGAACGAAAAAGTCGTTCGAACGATTTTGGCGGGAATAATTTTTTGGCAGTTTTTAACAGTTTTTTCCATGTTCCCACTACTTTTTCCCCATTGAATTTTTAACAGATTTAACTAGTGCGGGAACAACATTTTTTAGAAAACTTTTTCATAACCTTTTCTTCACTTAGAGTTTTTAAGAGAAAATTCTTCCAAGAAAAAATCCCCTTGACTTTTGTTAAATAATTTTAATCCTTAGAACAAAATCAAGGTTTATACACCCATAGTTGTTTATTCCAAGTTTCTTCATTTATATATTTGATTGGAGTGTTAGGCACCGGGTTTATCTCTACACCTCAAAGAAGAGAAGTTTGGGTTTACTTCTACATCCCATAAAAAAGAAGTTCATTGTTTCGGCTGCGGCATTCTCATACGGTAAAAGGCACCGTGTGTGGTTGATGGGTTCCCAAAGCTTCATTGGTGGATTCCAAGGTTCTGATGGACTCCGGGATTATCGACTAGGTGGAGGTAGTTGCAAGAAGATGCGTCAGGGGCTTGGATGGAGTCAAGTCGAGTTCTGTAAGTAATATGTCTTCTAATCTTAAAACCATAGTTAGTGGGCTTAAGGCTAGGGCGGTCCGAGGTTTTTTCCCATTATGGGATTTTCCTCGTACATCGCGGTGTAGTGGTTTTTTACTTATTTTATTTTTTGCAATATCACATTAGATGCATGCTTAGGTAAAAAGATAAAATTGGTATATTTAATTTTGTGCTAATTTAATTTGGGTAAATATTAATTTAATTCAAGTCATTAATTTTATGGGTTAACATTTGGTTTGGCCTAAATTTGCAAAATGAATATTTATTGTTAGGAAAATTTCTAGGACTTGGGATTAAATTGATTTTGGGCTTAAAGTAAAAATTCACAAATTCGATTTTTAGTATATTTTAATTTTGAGAAAATTAAAATTTGGTTTACTTGATTTTTAATTTGTGAAGAAATTTATTCTTGTTTATGTTGTTGTTTAGTTGAGCCATATTTATTCCGCACTTTTAAAGGAAATTGAATTTTAAAGTGAAAGGTATTTAAAATTGGGTGTCCTTGCACTCCAACAAGTGGTATCAGAGCATTGATTATGAAAAACTCACGTATTTTATCTGAAAACTAAGATACAAGAAAATCAATATGACTCGACTTTGTCACATAATAATCAAATAGCTTGAAACGATAATGATTATGAAACCGACAAGAAGTTTGAAAATGAACAAGTATGATTTACATATATGCAAAATGTGGTTTTAAGCAAGTAATTATACAAGTGTTGCAGATAAAAATGTTAATATAATGGACCATGTTGTGTATACGAATGTCTCGATATATATATATATATATATATATATATGAGTTAGTGTTAACCCAAGTAATGATTGTGATGTTAGGAGCATATGAGCCCTAAACTATAGTTCATATTCATGAAATGTATATGTTAGTCAGATTTGTTAACGGTATAATGACAATTATAATTATATTGCTACTACGATTGGGTTTTCTATCAATTTCAGAGATGGAATTCTTTTTGTTAGGGGACAAAATCGTAGTACCATGTAGAATTAAGTCAATTATTTAAATAACATATGGATTAAATAAATAATGTTTGAAATTTTGTTATATGCACATGTTTTAATTAATTAAAATATATAGAATTTCTTTGATTGGTTTTTAAATTAGCTAATACGTGACTTGTTGGAGAGGTTGCATTTTTTTAATATATATTTAGGCATGTTAATTATACACTAGATATCTTGGAAATATTAAGAGTTATTGGAAAAAAGGAATGAATATTAGTTATTTGATCATTGGTAGGGGCTAGTGCGCTTAATTTGACCTCAATTGTGAGATGAGGGATACTAAGTGAGGAAGATGAGGAGTTTCAACTATGAACGACTTCGTCATGTAATTTATATAAGTTTATATTGATTAGAAATAGTAAAATTAAAATTAGTATTAGTATTAGGTATTAAATAATCAATATGGGAGTTGAAGCTCATTTAATGGGGCATTAGTTAGGGGATTTGAATAGTTAAATGGTAAAATGGTGTGAGGAAGAGTGGGAGACAAGTATCAACGTATTTTTAATGGTCTTATGGTTATTGAAAATTTATATACTAATATATAAAATGTTGTTAGGGTTTATGTCTTTAGGCACCTTTTAGGAAGAGAATTCTAGAGAATTGATAGAGAAAATAAGAGAACGTGTGAGAAAATTAGATTAACTTGAGAAACTTATAAAGACTATAAGGAATGAGGATATATTATATTAAATAGGAAGATGAAACATAAGGAAAGTTAGGATAAGAAAATTTCTAAGTGTTCATGGTCTTGAGAAGAAGAATAATAAGATTAAAGTAAAAAAGGAAGAAGGAAGAAGGAAATATAAATGCTACTTCAATCATAGTTTCAAGAAGGATGTCATCGTCATCATTTCTACACTAATATTTACCTAAAATTTATATGAATTGAGAATAATAAGTATTAGAAACTTAATTTGGTGAAGAATAACCTAATTATTCTTATCATATCATTTAATGAAATTAATGAAGTTGGACTTAGGATTTAGAATTGCAATTGTTAATTTGGGATCTTGAGGACAATTTTTGGAGTTTATTAAACCTTCTTGAACATGAATTCGATATGAAATTGGAATGGGAATTTCCTTGGATATGATATAATTACAATCTAGCCATTATTATTGGTACATAATTATTAATTAAAATAGACAAAAGTGTACATTGTATGAAAAGTTGAAAATATGTTTGAGATTATATAATCTTATGCATACTAGTTAGAAAATTATGAAAAGGGATCATGTTAGACATAAATTATGTATTAATAAAATTATGGAATAAGGAAAACAAGATTTCCTAAGGAAAGCTTTGAGGAGACTTGAAGAGAAAAAAATCTAGGTGAGAAAGAACTCTACCATGGTTGTCCCCCTCTTGAAGGGTAGCATAGATCCAAGACAAACATCTTAATCTCACCAAAACATTCTCCCAAAACCACCTAAACCCAAACCAACCTTTACCTACATACTCATATCTTCCACAAATTACCCTATAAATATTAAAACCATCTCTTAGTATAAAGGTGAACTTGTTTTGTTCTACTCACAAGATGAAATTGGTACTCTTGCTTTGCCTCTTAAGAATTCCCTTGTTGGAAATTTTTCTCATGGAAGACCACAAATTGATGAAATTAGGAATTGTTTTTGCACTTTTGGCCTCAAAGCTAAGTTCTCCATTGAACTCGTTGACCATAAACACATCTTAATTCGTCTTAATCAAGAAGATAACTAATATATACTCTGTATCAAAGTTCTCTGGTATGTTGAAAAATCTACAATGGGGGTATCCAAATGGTCTCTGGTTTTCAAATCGATGTAGAATCCTCAGTTGTACGCATTTGGGTCAATCTCCAGTTTTCTTCCCATACAATTCTTCGCAAAGTTATTTTTGTTCTCAGTTGGGACTATTCTTGGCACACCCTTAAAATTGGATGTATCAACTAATGCATTATCTAAACTAGTGTGGCAAAAATTTGGGTAGCTGTGAACCTCCAGAAAATTTTCCCCTCTAGAATTTAGATCGGTTGTGGTGGAGTTGGCATATGGCAAGAAGTGGAGTATGAAAATATCCCAAATTACTATTGTAAGTGTTTCAAGTTAGGCCATGACCGATCAAACTGTTTGAAGAAAAGGGATCAAAATTTAAAGGATAAAAATCAAAGGCTTCTTGGTTTAAGAAAGGCAACATACGAGAGGGGAATAATCTCCAACAAATTGGAACTATCAAGTAAAACATTAGAGGAATTTATTCCCTTATAGATGTTACCACTTCTATGGAGACAAGAGAATAATTATCCATAGCCAACAGGTAACATTAAAGTTATAAAATCTCATGTTGTTATGGTGAACAAAGATGAGAACCACATTAGTACAAAAGATTGGGCAAAAAATAATTTTTCAATCTAAAGTATATTTAAAATCCCCATAGTTGAAGGGAGGAAAACCATAGAGTAGCATTAAATCGACACAGTTTTAGTCACTGATGGTCGAAAAGATATTCTATCAAATGCTAAACCACTTGACAACGGAGAATCTCAGCTGTGAGTACCAATCCAAAACCAAATTAAAGATGGCAGACTATAAATGACCAAAACGTGGGAAGGGCACACCAGTTCAACTTATGAAACTAGTACCACACAACAACAACAATTTGAAACCATCAAAGTAACCACAAACTTAAAAATGATGATTTAAGACAAAAGGGAAAAAGTTCCATGAAATAGAGGAAATAAATCTCAATTATATTAGAGGTGGAAAACGAGGCACAAAATCTTAGTGAAGAAAATCCCAAAGCTAAGCCCGATAATCGATAACAATATGAAGAAAAAGCTCACACAACAACCATTTTGATCAAAGTAAATCACAAAAATAATATAAAAACTGATCAAATGTCTAGTATTAACCAAATTGAGGAGTTCGACAAAAAAGAAGGAGAAATGAATGTAGGAGTAAATGGAACTGAACAAAAGGTAGAGTATATACACACAGAGAAGAAGAAAAACCAAATTGAGAAAGCTGAGCTACGAGACAAACAAAGTACAGAAGACGAAAAGAAAATTAAAATATTCATTAATTAACAAGAATTCTAAAAATAAGAACACTTAGAGACATAGTTAAATCTCTGCCCTAGAAAGATCCTAGAAATTCCTATTATATAAGTTGAAAACTTCCAGGTAGTTGTAAGGAAACAGGGTAGATGTACTAGAGCTGAGAGAATAAATATGTGGGAGTCTATTTAATCTGGAGCTACTAACGAGCCTTAGGTAGTGGGAGGGGATTTTAACATTATTATCACAGCTAATGAAAATGTTAGCAAAAATGAGTTTAATCTAGTGGCTTCCAATTAATTCTTAGGTAGTATTACCAATGCAAGCCTAATTGATTTATGATTTTATGGGTATAAATATATCCAGTGGAAGAAAATAAGTGGAAATTATTCCATTTGGGAAAGAATTGACTGACTCTTAGCTAATGTGGAATGGCTAAGTATGTTCATGGGGTTTAAGGTTGACCATTCGTCCAAAGTATCCCGAGACCATTCTCATTTCTTATATCTTTAAACACTTCTATGTATGATACTCTAAAAAGATTTGTTTTCCATAATTTCTAAATTAAGCACCCTAATTTCTTGGACATTGTCAAACATAACTGGGATTTATGTGGTGGAGGAAATCCTATGTATGATTTTTCCAATAAACTTAAGAAATTGAAGAGTGTTTTAACAAAATGGAATAAGGAGACTTTTGGGAATATCTTCTAAAACTTAATTGAGGAAAAGGATGAGATGTTAAAGGCTAAAATTTAGTTTGAAGATAGACTAATAAAGAAAAAAATCAATTCGTCAGCTACCATGGCTAATTTCAATAAGCACAAGAACATTAGTGAAGAGTTTTGGAAGAAAAAAGATAACAAGAGGCAGACTAAAAGAGGGGAAGTCAACTAGAATTTTTTTCATGCGAGTGTTAAAATGAGAAGTATAAAAAGTTTTTTTCACCACATTAAAAATTCAAATGAGATTTGGTTGCAGAATGAGAACGAAATTTAAACAGATGCAGTGAGATACTTTTCTCAAATCTTTTAAGGTGATTGTTTCTTGGTAAAAGATGATCAAATTTCTGAGTTTATCCCCAAAGTGAATATTGAGTAATACAATAATATGCTGACTAGCATCTTATTTGGTGAGGAGATTAAAACTGATGTTGATAGACAAAATGATGATAGTGCTCTAGGTATGGACCGATCCATTGGGAATTTCTTTAAGGATAAAATTGTGGAAAATTTCTTCTTAGGATTGGAGCTTCCCAAAGTCATACCCTCAACTGCTATTATATCACCAAAAATGGAAATGTTTCAAACTATGGAGTCATAAGACTTAGAAGACTTTGCAATTTCTCTAACAAAGTCATTTCAAAGATTCTTGATACTAAATTAGTTATTGTACATCCTAAGATCTTCTCTCAAAATTAAAGTGGCTTTGTTTTACGAAGGGGAATCATTGACAATGTGTTGCTGACTCGGGAATTAATCTCAAAGTTAAATGCAAAAAATGAAGGGGGAACATTTCTATTAAATCAGACATGTCTAAAGCATACGACAAAGTGGATTGATTCTTCCTCATCTAAGTTTTACATAGGTTCTATTTTAATGAAAATAGGATCAACATGTGTAGGCCCCTTTTTCTTTCGAATGTCTTTTAAGGATGTCAAAACCAACTTGCTTTTTAAAAAACCTTTTTCAAAATTTTAACCGCACCAAGTATGTGAACGAATATTACTTAAGCCCAATTTTATCTTGTTTAATCCTAAACGTGAATCTATGTTATAAAAGCAAGTAAAATAAACAAGTTCACAAAAGCGACACCATATGTACGAAGAAACCACTGAGGGAAAAAATTCGGAAGACCCAAGCAAGACACTCACTATAATGTGGTATTATAAAGTATAGATGATAGACTTACTCAACGACTCTATCCCTAGAAGTCTTGACACTCCTATGATATTCAACCACTCATCCACAGTGCCCACGCAAATGTCCTTCCATGATACCAATCCACAACACACGCGTCCACGAATGACTCTATGTCCACCGATGTAGCTTGGCAATGCCTACGGATTCCGAACACAGATGCCTTTGCTTATTCACCGAAAAACCCAATGTACAAAGTGATGAACAAACTCCAATGGTGCAAACAAAGATCACTATCGTATATGTGAATGAAAGATTAGATCTTTGAAAATCTAAGGATGTTTTTAGACTTTGAAAATCTTAGAAAACTTGTGCAGAAAATGTACTGTATGTAAATTATTTTTCTGGTGCAACTTACGAAATTCTGAGTGAAACACGCCTTAAATAATAAACTTGAGTCGGTGCATCTTTTGAACGAGATCATCATGTCGATCGAACAAAATGTCCACGTCGCTCGAACGACATGTTCATCTCGCTTGAATGACCTTGCAATGTCGATCGAATGACTGAAAGTGTCGTTTGATCCTTATAAACACAAGGAAAGGTTCAATACAACTCTAAAGAATTCTCATCTCAGAATAAACAAAGTTAAATCCTTTTAAAAACATCTTTTAATAAAAATCACATCCTAAAATCATTTTTCGAGTCCCATAAACATTACGCATTCATACCTATCTCGAAATGTAATGAAGACGTGAAATGTGCACCCAATATATTTCGGCATGATTTATCTTTGAATCTTGGCCGTAACATACTCAATAAACTTTATGTCATAGACTGTGTGGGATCGTGACACTAAAAAATCTATCTATGACTCAAAAAACATACTTTGTTCCGAGAATAAGTCAAACACTTACTGTGACAACCCGAATATAATTATGATAAATTATATTTAAATCATACTTATCTTATGTGATATGAATAATGTGATATTGGTATATCTAATGTTAAGTGATTATGTTTATTATAATCCTACTTTCATAAATCATGAAAGATCGAATTATTTATAAACACAAAATTTTATTATTTTCGGTAGAAATGTTCCTGTTAGATACTAGTTTTGACCTTTATAACATTATAAATGACTTGAGGTGAAAACTAGATAGTTGTAGAAATGTTATTTAGGGTTGTAACACAATAAACAGATCATCAAATGGATGCCCGAGTAAAGAGTTATACTGAATTTACGAACAAGGGGCCAATCTGTCCATTCCCTTTAAGTGGTAATTTGTCTTTTATTAAACCAAATGGTTTAATTTGATTGGTTGGCTTGGGAGGAAGACTTGGCCGACTTAAAACTCTCCCTTTATCTTATTTGTTCAGAAAATATAACCCTAGGTTCAGTTTTGAGAGATTTAAGCTTAAGGAAAGAGAAAGTAGAAGTTAAGGAAGAAAGATTACAAGGAAAAGCTAGGAAAAATTTCCAACAAAATCCTTAACGTATTTCCAAGGTAAAATTATGTGTTAATATTGTTGTAATCTTCTATTATAAATATTTTAAAGTATATAAATCGTGAATTATTGATTAAAACCTCATCATCCTTTGTGATAACATGTATTGGTTCATATGTGAGATAAGTGGTGTTTATATGTCATATTGCTTTGTATTGAAACCCCTTGTATTCAAATCTGTATATCTCTTTGTGTGATTACTGGAATTGAGAAATTATAATTGGACATGAAATTAGACTCATATATTCATATCATATCCTAAAATTAGAATTTATCTCCTTTTGGTTAGGTCGTAATGATGATTTCAAGTTAGTATATAGTTTCCGTTTGTATACTTCATTTCGGTATGCCATGAATTTAGTCAAGCTTTTGATATAGCAAATGAAGTCAAACAATTATGAAACTTTTATTCTGAACTATTCAGTATGTGTAATGAAAATGTGTTGAAAATCATAAAATTTATGATGGAGAAAAAATATGAAAATTCTTGGAAGTTGAAGGAACAATAGAGGAGCTTGTAGGGCAGATTTCTTATGTTGTAAAGAAATAGTCATAACTTGCTCTAGGAAGCTTGAAAAATTACACCGTCACTTGTAATCGAAAGTATATTCATATATCTTTTCATATTGATAAGGTTGTACCCCTGTGTTTGTACAATTTAGGAATATAGGATGGTTAAGTATGTAGGACAATAATTTCAGGCCTTACTGGATACCCCTTGAATGAATGTTTGTATTTCGTCCTTATAAAGGGTACTTTGAGTACATGTTTCATGTGTATATACATTGAGAAGTATAATTTCATGTTTACTTGACTTTGGTTATAAATTACTTATAAGGTATTTCCTACGGTTGAATGTCCGTAACTTTATCAACATGTATATCATTGTTTTGCCTTTACTTATGTTTTATGGAATGTGACTTAATTGGAATTATATTGTTGATGTATAGTCATGGAAAGTTACATAATTATATTAGGATAATATTTATGATTGAGGTTCAGTACTGATTTAGTTGGATTGACAGGTGTAAGGTCTAATCAACCTAGTTCAGCTCCACTAGAAGGAAACCTGAATACATAGTTGTCAACCAAGGTGAGTGTACTCACTGGAATGATGTATTTTTATACTATTACGAACATGATCATAATGTTATGAATGTGAAATTGTTCATTTCAGTTTACCAAAATGGGAGGTTACTCCCCGACCCGGAATGGGGGATATTTGTCTATTAATGACAAGGGGTTACTCCTCGACCAGGAATGGGGGAGAATTGTCTATTTAGACAGGATATGTGAATCATGATTTGGAAAAGTTGGTCATTCATTATGAATGAGACGGATAAGTTAATACATAATTATATGGACATGATTTATTGCATTTAAATTTATGCAGTAGTATAGTAGTGATGCATTCACTGGGCTATTTTTCTCATGGTTCCTATGTTCACATTTTTCAGGAAACGCGATGTCACTGCCAAATCTAGGAAGTCGGGTTGGGTTAGCCAGGAATGGGAGAAACAAAGCTTTTTTTTAAATGTAAATGATGTAATTAAGTTAAATTTTCCTTCAAGCAAGTTTGTATAAGTGTGACTACTCTGATGTTGTAAAAAGGTTTTCAGTTATATGGATTTACAATGATGACTCTAAAATTAAAACTCTTGTGTATGGTTTGGTTAAATTCATCATGGTTTGACTCACTTTGACTTTCAAACTTAATTATAAGTAATTGGGTTGGGGTGTTTCACTTACAATGGACTCAATTAGAAATTTTGTCCGTATAAATCTCCCCCTTTGACTATTCGGGGACAAAACCCAAACAGTGAATGCCTAAGTTGGGCCATCAAGTCATATGACACCTAAATCCCATCCCATAAAACCCGAAAGAAAAAATTACAGGACAAGACTAGTAAATGTGGGTCGAGCAAGCATGAGCTAACTGAATGTGATGTAGACTTGAAATCTCGAATCTCTAAATCATACCTACTCACATGAAACAGACAAATATCCATGAAGTATGGAGTAACAAATGATATAAAGCACTGTGATAGTAATTCTGAAATATCAATACCAATTTGTACAATCAAAATCAAATAATTTTTTAAACATGTCAGCAAAATATTTTGATACCAATTGTGAAAATAAACATTGAAAAATTAAAATATCAATTTGTGCAAAAATTATGTGCTCATCAAATAAACAAACTCTCCCCCTACATCACATAAATATCTCCCCCTTTTTGTCTCGATTAGAAAATAAGTGAAAAAGATAAACCAACATCAAGTATCTAGAATCAAATAATTAATGAATCATATATAGATAAGCATAAACTGCTAGCTAAAAATAATCCTTATGCATGAAATCGTAGCTAGCAAACATTAGTCACATGTAAGAAATCATCAAAATCAGTAATTATGTGATTAACCAAATAATGCAGTAAAATTCATCATCATAATCAACCTACACTTCATATATGAGGGCCAAAAGTACCAAAACAGAAGAGAATCATCATCTAAATGTAGCAGGTACAAACAGGAACAATGTCAAAAAAATTCCTTAGAAGTCGCTTGAACGACAAAGCAGTGTTGTTTGAACGATATTGCATGTCATTTGAACCATCCATCAAGAGACATCAATAAACGCAAAATAATAAGCTCTTGCACGATGAAACACTTCAAGAGACCTTCGCGTGATGCTTTTCGAGGCCCGTACCTGACACTTTTCTTTTTGTCACTTGAACCTCGCATGAACAAAACCTCGTGCGCCATCAACTTATCGCTCAAGGTCTATATATAGTTTGAACGACATTAAACTTTATCAATTCCAGTTCTAAAAATGATGAAGTTTCATCCAATGAAAACATTTCCCCGTAAAAAAACAACTGGAAAGAGCAAACATTAGCAAAACAGAAAAAAAAAATGTGAGTTTCATTCCAATATAGTATTAATGTGCTCAAACATGGATATGGGGTGAATGTGTGTGAACTACAACAAATGAATCATAACTCCAACATATTAAAACGTTCAAGAAGCTCTAATTGATAGCAAGATGTCATCAATTTTAGTTTTAACCATATATGTGACAATTAATATATTTGAGCTAAATGGACTAAACAATCAATGTGCACACAAATCAGGAATATTAATGATTCTATAAACAATAGATTCATGATATGATGTTTCGACACTAGGATTCATGGTGTAAACCCGTTTAAATTTTTCAACCAAACTCCCTCAAATATATATGATTCTTTTTCAAGCTCTTTTGTGGTCTATATTTTTCTCAACTTAGAGAAATCCTATTGGCCCTCTTTTGACATATGATAATTTTTATTAGCTTTATTTTTTCTTGGGCTCTTTTAAACGGTGGTTTTCACGACGAGTTAATTCTACTCTCGCGGCCCTTTCCTATGAACACTCATCATTTTTTCAATATATGAAATATTAATCCTCACTGTAAACGGTTCTTACATGCACACCTCCTCCTAAGTCTACTTAGGCATAGATGACAAATTGAGATAAAAACGTCTCACCAAACTGAATTATGCATGAGATGTCAAACATTCATATAACCTCGTGCATGTGTGAAAAGATTGCATATATACAAAGTCGAATTCAAATGCATATCAACTTCGAAACAACCCCATATAAATAATGGTTAACGTCATTCAATGCATCAATAATTATGACCAAATGTCCTACCCACATGGATAATGAAATGACATGGGTCCAAGCATACCAATATGCCATATCAATCATTAAAAACTCATAACAAAAAATAAACCGAAAACCTTTTTGTGTTTTTCTAAAAATATTTTTTACCCAAAAATAAAATCTTTTTGTATTTTTCTCACAAATATTTAAAACCAAAAATCTTTTTGAATTTTTAAAAAAAAATTATCAAAAAAAAATATATTTTTGTATTTTTCAAATAAAACTCAAATAAATGAAAAATATAATACAAAGGATACACATGTCACGGGACTAGTAATACATAAATCATGATGCAAAGACTAGCATGTGACAAACATGGCAACATAATCATCCTTTAGGTATGGCATGGGAAGAATCAAGTGCAACCAAACAAGAACCATGAAGTTTAATTCCTAAAGCCTCTAAGTTCTATTTCCTAACCCAAGTAGGTGTGACATGACGCATGTGGGGGGGGGGGGGGGGGGGGGGGGGTTGGGGAACCGAAACTACTTTATTCCTAAACTTCCTAGGACCATTCCTCAGGTCATAGCAAAAACGTCGAAGGTGACCTTTCCTACCGTAATGAGAAAAAGTGTAAACACGGTGGGAATGATTACCAAGGTGTCGAACTCACCTAAAGTTCCTAGTGGCCTCTCTCACACGATTGGTATTGTCTTTGGGAATGGGAACAACGTGATCATCGTAGCCTATACCGAACCGATTTCCCTTGACTTTAACGGTGCCTTAATCCTATCCAACTTCTCCGCCTTACCTCCAAATCAAACTTCACCTTACTTAAGTCTTTTATTTTCTCCTCTAACTCACTAATCCTAGAATAAAGCACACACCTAGACTCCTCAAACTCTAGAACCTCTTTACTTAAAGCCTCCATCAAACCACGAAGACTATTTCTCTCTATCTCAACATATTATAGCTTATCCCAAAGAGTCTTCTATCGTGCCCTAAGATCCTCAATCAAAGCATAATTAGTTTTTACAGCACGCTCATTCAACCTAGCTTGTAATTTCAATTTTTCCTTTTTCACCTTTACCCCTTCTGCATACAATTCTCTAAAGGCAACTTGAAACTCTCCTACATCTATCTCCTCATCGTCATGTAACCCCTCGTGTTTTTATTTATTATTTTGATTAATTAATTGGAATTTTTGGAAAAAAATAAAATTTTGAATTTAATAATTTTTATTGGCTAAATATGTTGGTTATGATTTTAGAAGAATATAATTTCAAACGGTTTCGAAATCGGAATTAAAATGGAGTTTTAATTGAATTTTTATTATATAGAAGAGTCCTCAAAACATAAAACTCTCTAAGAGTCCTCAAAACATAAAACTGTCTAACAAAAAAAATATTTAAAAATATTGAACTGTCCGATCGAGCTAAAAAAAATTTGTAGCTTCCTCTCGTCTTTAGCAAATTCTCTATAAAATTTCATCCAATTCCAACGATCCGATCGTCCGAAATAAATTTTTTAGTGTTTGTATCTTATTAGAGTTCTATTAGGATTAGGTTTCCTAATGACTATATAATGACTCTAATTCGTGGGGAGGACTTCTCATAATCACGTTTTCTCAAGTTTTTCACCAGAGAACACTTCTAAAAATATTTCCTCTCAACCATAATAATCAACCTTCAACAAAATCAAGTTTTTGTCACAAGTTTTTGAAGGCTTAATTGGGGTTTAATCAAGATCGTTCAAGAACACTCTTTTGCTAATTTTTCGAGAGGAATCCAGATTTCTAATCAGATTTTCCACACGATCTTCACAGGCATGCTTACCCTATTCTTTTCCCTTAGTGTTATGTGTCTTGATTGTAGCCTCCAAAAAACTCATGTTTTTCTAAAATAAGTTACGAATATAAATATTGAAGAGATAAATTTTGGGACTGTTTTCCATGAAAATTAATGTTACCGAATACTTATGACTTTGTTATTCTTTGGGTTGTGTCGGTGTAGTCGATTTTGCTTTGGGCATGTGCATGTAGAGGAGCCCTTTTAAAAGTAAATTTTGATAATTCATGTGAAAACCCTAGTTTAATTTAATTTCTTGTGTTGGAAAATAAGAATCATGATAGGACTTGCATGTAGCGATTATTCTGAAAATCATAATATTTGGGTGTCCTTGATTTCCACTTTTTAAATTAAATTATTTAAATGGGAATTTAGTCTTCTTATGAACGTTGTTATAATTTGGAATTGTGTTACTTTATGGAAATATGTTAATATTTTGGAAAGGTTGGGTATGGTAGATAATTGGTTTTCACCCTTGTTATAGTACACTTGTTAGGTATGGGACTAGTAAGTGGGCCTTAATTACGATTTATGCTAATTAGGTATGGTACTAGTTAGTGTAAGTCTATGCGGGTTATATAATTTGGGGTGGGGGCTGATTTTCTATATTATACCTTTGTTGTGATAGCCTAGGATTGATATCTAGGTGGAGTGAAATTTTATAATCATTCTTTGCTTAGGATAGGACGATATTGTGTTTTGGGAACCCTTAGTTGGCACTAAAGGTTATTTTGAGGATTTTCACATCGCTTTTAAGGGTGGGGGAAATTAATGTGATTAACGAAAACAAGGAATGTGGAATTTAATATCGTAGGACTAAAACGGATATTAAAAATTTATTGGCGACATAATGTGTCTAGGGCCGACAGTTTGAACGGGTTAGAGGACGAGTTATGTCGCGTCGTGTGTGTAATCTTGTCATATCTCAAGGGTCGCAGGATAAAAACGGACCAGACGGCGGACTTGACAAGGGGACGGGTGCGTGTGTGGAACTTTGTCATATCACGAGGATCACAGGATAAAAATGAATCAGACGGCGGACTTGACAAGGGGACGGCTATTGGTAATATTCTTCATGGTTAAATTATTTAAATTTAACATTGTGGGAAGGTGGGTTAATTAAAATGATATTGATGTGGCTTTTATGAAAACCTTGCAGGTAATTGTGAATTTATTTATGGTGTTAATTAATCTCGTAATTAAAAGATTTTATTGTTATAGTCGATATATATAGCACTATTGTCTGGGTTCAAGGACCCTATTTGAGGAGAGTAGCCGGTTTACATGCTCGGGGCTTTGGCTCTGACACATGCGTTGACTAATCTTTTTCAGGATTTTTTGGGAGTTGCTGCATAGGATTCATTGGAGATCTTTTGGAGGTGCAACTGGATTTAAATTACTGCTTTAGTAGTTGGATTTTCTCTTTCCATTCAGTCATTTTATTTATGAGACTATTTTGGAGTTATTGGGCCTTTTTGGTTCCAAAGTTGTTTTAAGTTTTCAGTTGGATTGATTTATTTCATTATTGAGATGTTGGGAGATTATGTGATGGATTTAATCGCATTTTGGAGCTTTATCGGGTGAATGTCATTTCATATTTGGGTTTGATTAAAATAAATTATATTGTGGATTAAAATTTGATGTCTCATATATGTCACATGCTAAGGATAGTATTTTATTTACTCACGCCCGACTTAGTTTTGGTGGCGGCCGACGCTAGAAATAGGCGGGGTGTGACACGTCACTAGCTTCACCCTCACTCACTTGGGATTCACACTCAATGGCCTCGAAAGTGTCATGCACATGATAATCTTCACAAGAAGATTTATCGTCATTGCTCACATGACATGCCATGAACGCTATAAAATTGCGCTCAATGGGGTAACTCTCCCTCTTCCGGTTCACTATCACTTAAAGTGACATTATATGTTATCGATTTCTTGCCCTCCTTCTTTAGTCTAGTGGGGCACTCGACAACCTTGTGACCATACCCCTCAAACCCAAAATATCTATCCAACTCATCCCTCTTAACTTTCTCACTCTTATTCTTAGGGGCATAATCGACCTTAAGATTTTCTTTATGATATAGTTGTCGGGAATTTTCTCTCACAAGTTAAAAGACAAGTTGAAAATATTGGACAACCTGGTGTAAAACTCATCAAATTACTCACTCTCTAATATCTTAATCGTCTCAAACTGTGTAGTGAGGTTTTGAAGTTTAGACGCCCTAATCGTGCTTGTGCACTCGTGAATAAGTGTAAGAATGTTCTAAGCCACTTTTTCGCACGTCATGATTCTATTACACTCTTATGGTGTGACAAGTGAGTAAATAACGTGAAGACATTTAGTGTTGTAAAGTGAAAGTCTATGTTAGGCTTCGATCCATGACTCAATGGGTTTTAAAGTAGTGGTGTCACCCTGTCGTGTAATCAGTGGAGGGAACCCTTTTCAACTGCTAATAACAAACGCCCATCAATTGATTTCAAATCACCTCACATTCGCATTTTCAATTAAGCATAATTAGTGCCATAAAAAATAGAATCTTTACAACATTCAAAATTTCCGAAATTCATCCTTAAAAATACAGGGGATAAACACACACAAATATATGCTTCTAGCTCTGATACCAATTTGTAGGGCCCTTTTTCTTTTGAATGTGTTTTAAGGATGCTAAAACAAACTTCCTTTCGAAAATTATTTTCCAAATTTTAACCGCACCAAGTATGTGAACCAATTTTAGTTAAGCCGAATTTTATCTTGTTTAATCCAGAACGTGAATCTAGGTGATTAAAGCAAGTAAAACAAATAAGTTCACAAAACTGACACTGGATGTATCTAAAAATCACTAAGGGAAAAAACCTTGGATGGCCCAAGCCAGACACTCAATATGATGTGTTATTACAAAGTACAGACGATAGACTTACTCAATGACTCGATCGTCACAAGTCTTGACGCTCCTATGATCTTAAACCACTCCTCCATAGTGCGCACGCATATGTCCTTCCGCAATACCTATCCATAGAACACGCATCCACGAATGCCTCGATGTCCACCGATGTATCTTGGCAATGTCTATGAATTTCGAACACGAACTCCTTCACTTTTTCACTGTAAAACCTAACATAAAAAGTGATGAACGAACTCTAATGGTACAAAAAAAAATCACTTTCTTATATATGAATGAAATGTCCGATCTTTGAAACTCTAAGGATGTTTTTAGACATTGAAAACCTTAGAAAATGTATGCAGAAAATGTACTGTATTTAAACTATTTTTCTAGTTCTACAACTTACGAAATTCTAAGTGAAACACACCTTAAATAATAAACTTAAGTAGGCACATCGTTTGAATGAGATCAACATGTCGCTTGAACGACATGTTCATCTCTCTTGAACGACTTTGTAATGTCGCTCGAACAACTGCAAGTGTCATTTTATCCTTATTAACACAAGGGAAGGTTCAACACGACTCTGAACAGTCCTTATCTGAGAATAAACGAAGTTAAATCCTTTTAAAAACATCTTTTAATAAAAATAAATCCTAAAAACATTTTTGGAGTCCCATAAACATTACGCATTCATACCTGAGCGATCTCAGAATGTAATGAAGACATGAAATGTTCACAAATTAATTTCGGCATGATTTATCTTTGAATCTTGTCCGCAACGTCTTCAATAAACCTTATGTCATCGCATGTGTATCTATGACTCAAAAAAACATGTTTTGTTTCAGGAATAAGTCAAATATTTACAATAGACTCAATTGGAAATTTTGTCCCTACAACATGATACAAAGACTTATATCTAATGCATGGTTCTTTGTTATGGTTAATTGAGAGGAAAATTATTTCTTTAAATCGATGAGAGGTCTGAAGCAAGGGGATCATTCTACCCAATTCTTTTCATCATATTCGCAGAGGTGTTATCCAGGAATCTAGATCATATTGCTAAGGGAACCAATTTCAAGCCATTCAAAACTCGTATTGTCTTCCCCATCATCTCTCACTTAGTCTTTATCGATGACATTATTATTTTCTCTTTCGAAGAAGTCTCTTCTGTTAAGAAATTAAAATTTGTAGTTAACAGATACGAACTTGTGTTTAGCTAGCTGATTAACTATGGCAAATCTCTATTTTCTTCTCCAAACACATTGACTTTAAAAGAAAAATAAGGATATCAAACCTATTGAAAGCAGACATTAAAGAAGCTAGATTCAAATACATGGTTGTTCTATTTGTAGTTGAAGAAAGAAAAATTTACTCTTTGAATATCTTCTTTAAAAAATTAGATCAAAGATAGTAGTATAAGAGGAAATATATCTCTCGATGGTGATAGAGTCATTTGATCAAACATTTCCATTCCATTCCAATGCACACCATAACAGCTATAGATTCTTCTAAGAAGGTCATTTACAGTATTGGAAAGATTTTGGCATAATTCTTATTGGAATCTATTGATGGAAAACCCAAGCACCACTGGGGAAAATGGAAAGACATTTGTTGCCAAACTGAGGAAGATAGTTTAATATTAGATCGATGGAAAACTCGATTCCTAGTTTTAGTATTAAACTTCGGTGGAAAATCAAAGAGAGAAATTCCCTTTGGGTTTCTTTCATGATGAAAAATACTGTGGATTGAAACATGCTTGTCTTACAAACTCGATAGGCGGTTCAACTATATGGAAAAATTATAAAATGCATAGAAGAAGCAAAACTTAATTCCAGATGGCTTATTGGTAGAGTCGAGATTCATTTTAGTTGGGACAACTGGACATGTGATGGTTAGTTAGCTCTTAAAGGTCATCATATAAATTGTTTAGTTAAGGAGATATTGGATGAATCTTGAGATTAAAATCTTCCTAAATTTTCCAATTTCCTACCTCAACAAATAGTATATAAAATCCCAACAATTAAAACCTTGCGCATGACCTCTGAATACACCCTTATTTGGACCAAAGAGGAGTCAGGTCACTTTTCCATGAAGACAGTATGGTACTCTATTAGACCCAATAAAGTGAGATAATGGACGTATTTGCCAATCTGGAACAAATCCATAATGCTTAAATGTCTATTCTTTGTAGGAGACATCTGAGAGACAAACTTCCAGTTGATTTATCAATTAGAAACGTGGGCATCACGGGTCCCTCTATGTGTTTTTACTTTTAAAACAACAAGGAAGAGGACTCGAACCATCTCTCTGGGGAGAGTGATATGGATGAAGAGGTTTGGCACCATCTTAATTTTTTCCAAGGTGTCATTACTATCAACACATCTGTTAGGGGAATATTGATAAGCTGGTGGTCATTCATATCAAAGGCACATATAAAACTATGATTATTGCATTTATAATTTGGGGAATGTGGATGACAATAAATAAAGACAAATAGGAAGGTACCACTATCTCTAATCATTGATTTGTATCGAAGAATAGAGAGTTGCTAGCCATACATGATATTGAGGTCAAGAGGCTCAATGTTAGTACTCCCACACATATTAAAACAAGTTGTTATGTATAAATAAAGTAATTTATAAATAATAATGTATGTAGTAAAGAATTTGTAATTCACAAGTATTTGACAATCAATGAAATATATATTCAACCAGGGCAAATTAAAGTGGTAAGTGAATAATGTATCATAACAATCATTTAGATATTGATTGTTCTTATAATTAAGGGAAGTTGATATGTAACGCCCTCGCCCGAAATTATAAGTTACCCATGGTCAACTAGGTCTGAACCGAACGTTAGGTGTGAAGTGCAATGTGACAACCTATATAGTGTTGCTAGTCCTGTTTTATTTCATTAACATTTCACTTGTTTAGTATGAAGTTCGGATTCATATCAAGCTACGTACGGAACCCGTGGGAAGTATTCTCAGAGTCCGAGCATTCAGAGATACTAACATAAAATAAAAATGATATTTACCTATAAAATGCTCTCAAAATACGGAACTTCACACAATATTATGTAACAAAGAAGATTGAATAATTTGAATGCCCAGTGGGAAATACTACAGTGCACTATAGAATCGAACGACAGAAAAGAGATTCTAACACGTTATGCCTACGTGCACAGGCAAATACCTCATATATATATATATATATATATATATATATATATATGTGTGTGTGTGTGTGTGTGTGTGTGTGTGTGTGTGTGTGTGTGTGTGTGTGTACACACACACAAACATTAATGCATGAAACTATTTTTTTCCAAAAACGTTATGTGTCCCGATTAAATCACATTAACCCATGAAGAGACCCTTTTTGCTCATCTTAAAAAAATTTCTTATTTAATGTATCCGGTTAAATACTTAAATAAAATACCATTTGTTTAGAGAGAATACTTCTTTTATCGAAATCATCCATCTACTCATACCGAATTTACTTTAGTATTTTTCTTGAAACAACCCTTCAACACACGGATTCTACGTGTTACAAAATACTTGTTTTCCATTGAAAAACTTTTGCAACTGCAGTTGTGTTAATTTTGGGTTAGAACCTCCCCATTTTGCTTAAGTACCCATTTAATCGCTTCACACGGACATTATCCAATAACTCATATTTCTTGTCAATATTAACTTTTCGAAAGGAACATTTACCGATTTCATTTCATGTTAGGTTATCTTCTATTATATTCATAACACAACCCATTTCTTTAAAATGTCCCATTATATTTTCTCGAAATCCACCAAATAACTGCCTACTTCACGAGTCTCACCGCTGGATACGCTATCACATGCTCTGGTAATTGTTTTGGGTCTTTAACCCTAGGGATTCAAACCCTTCTTATTTATTTCTCAGTCTCATCCGAGTTCATATTAATGTGTCTAACATTTTTAAAATGTCCACATTATTCTCCTTTTACCGGCCGAAGCCAAAACCCGAGGACTTCACCCCATCTTATATTACACTTTGAAAATAACCAGTTCTTGTCCTTTACACACTTTCATTGATTTTGCACCAAAAATAACTTTTATTTAGGACCATTTGTGTAACAACTTTTCAAACATTTTTATTTTATAACATGTTCCACTTTACGTAAAATTGCCATTTTACCCGTTTATTTCCAAACTCGTCTTTTTCGCCATTTTCACAAGTGTTGATTCCCAAAAATATTATTAAGTTATACGCACTAACTTCTTAAATATTTTTCTCATTAACACTCATTGAACACTTTGGAGTTACTAAGCTTTTTAAATTGAAAATCTTTATATTACATTACTTTCTTTACTAAGGAAACCATGTGATATTTTAAAGACTACTTTGCAAGAAAATACCATTTTTTTCTCTTTATTTTCACATGTAGTCTTTAAATACTTATCACATTTTCTATACTCATTCACACACTTTAAGGGCTAAAATTTCTATTTTCTTTGATTCATGTTAAAATCCCTTAAAATATTCATTAAACTTGTATATATGCTCATTACCAATTTACTACAAGTTCACATACATAGGAAGAGGGATTTTAACTCCAAATATCTAATAAAACGGGTTTAACGCATGGTTCATACTAGAAATTTTATAATATTTGAAAAACTTGCTTTTCGAGACAAAATACATTTTTGTTTCTTCAAAACTTGAATATATGTCCATCTTTATAAAATCCCAATATTTATAAGAATACGTTGAGATATTTGTTCATAAGATATCTTCAACAAGATAAATATTATTTTAACATTTTATTTCACAAAATGTTTAATTATCAAGTTTTCTTGAAATATATCATTTTATTCAAAACTCTTGAAATATTTAGTAAACCATTTTACACAAAACTATAGGAAATAACATTCTTAAATCATATCTACATTTTACTCTTACAAACTCTAAATACAAGACCAATACTATGGAAAAACATTCTTAAGCTAAAGAGTAGAATTTCACACCTCAAAGATTCCTTAAACATGGTCGGATGAAGAAGAATGTGATGGAAACATGTCGCCTCCTAAGGTGGCCTCAAGGAGGATGCGTAATCCACAAGCATGCTCCTTCAAATCTCCATGATAACCCCCTTCAAACTCCATAATTGCTTCTCTGTTTTCTCTCCAAAAATCCCCTAATAATTTCTTCATAAATCAATGTCTTGCCCAACAATGGTGTAGATGGGTTATATAGGCTTAAATGTAGTAGAATATAAGGTAAATATGGTGGTTTAGGGTGGAATGCAGGTGGTTCTAGGGTGGTTGTTGGTGGTAGAGCTCCATGAGGGCCCTAAGTGTTAGAGAGAGCGGGAAAATTTGATTAAAATGGGTTAAATGGGCCAAAGCACCCATTAAATATCAATTTCATCTGCTGCTCTGGGAGGTTGACATGTGTTTTAATACGATGATCAGTAATTTGACAACATTTTCTAATCCTACAAAAACTGCTTTTTTACATTCCCATTCGAACGAGAATGGATCTTGTTTGAACGAGAACTACTATATCATTCAAACCAAAATGGATCTCGTTCGAACGAGATTTACATCTCCTTAGAACACATCTTGATTGAGGTTCTAAAGAGGGTAGGTTTTCTAAACAGGGGATGTCATTGGAAGGTCATTTGAAACATTGTTCTAATGAGATAGGGATCTCATTCGAACGACCAATGGTCTCATCGAATGAACCTCAATTTTCTCTAAATTAACTGTTGGTCATTCTAATCAAATAAATTTCCCCAAAGCCACGGTATTACCCAAATTTTACCCACTAATAATCTCACAAGGTCTAAATCTCAATTGGGTCACATCAAGTCACCAATGTACATGGGTACGGTAAAAATCATGGGGAGGGTGTTACATTCTTCCCTCCTTAGGGAATTTCATCCTCGAAATTCTTAATCCATCAATTTCTTAATTTCCTGGAGGTTATCAACTATTGTTCTAAGTCGTAGGAATATTTCAAGGCTAGGTCGTCCAAATTGCCAATCACTAACAAGTCATCACATGTCCTTTCACAAGGAGTTGTCGCTAAAGAACTCGACATGCAACGTATTCTAATGCTCACCATCGGGTTATCCATCAACGTCACATAATAGTCCTCGAGTCTTCAGTTACCCGATGATCATACTCAACCAAAACTTAGGGCTTCCTTACTAATAGACAAGGCATACCAGTACATCTATAGGGCACCACTTATCTAGTGATCGACAATTACTAAAAAAATGACATACAACTAACACCTAATACATCATTGTAAATTGTTTTAATTCGTAGGTTTATATATCCTGAGTCTCCTTAAATTGTTAGGTCATCCTGACCACATAAATTCACTTAAACTTCAGATTAACCTTGCATCGTTATTCACTCACTCTGAGGAGTGACACACCAACTGAGTCACAAATCGTGCATCCGATGAAAACCTTCCATAAGATCCTCCTATGAACCTAGGATCGCTGTAGGTGTCCAACTATGGAACACTCACATGAGTATTACACCAAGCCACTCACTGTGGCCTACGTGATATTGTTCCTTCAGTTTTAACACTTTATGATATCCTAAAATCATAATCATGTTGTTTACAACTAGAGACGCTAATTGCCATATCGTCCAATCCATAAGATCGCTAGTCCTAAGGAAAGCATATACTACGAGTAAACCATGTAGCAAAATGTGTAGCCATACCTACATGAAATTGTGCACAATAAAAGGATATTTCAAATAAGAGCACACTCAGTTGCTGAGCGGTAATGATCACACGAGGACCATCTTCACTCATACTGAGCCAAAACGCATCGTGACTATAACACTATATATTCCTAGGATACTATGAATATGGGAACACAATCGTCTACTGCTAAAATTGAAAGAACATAACAAATCAGAATGAATGAACAACCATTCTGAGAGAATCCCATTCATGTGCAATGAACCATGTTTCATGAATTGCAGACCTACACAGTACGTTTTGAAGTCAACAACATCTCCTAGATTTCCTCATCAGACCCGAGTCAAGACATACGCCTGGCTTGAGTCACCAACCATGATGAGTTAGATCATGAACCATCCATACCCATGAGAAGAATGTAACATACGAACCTATTATCCTTTGGGAAGTCAACACTGGGCTTCCCTCCTTAGGAGAAATGATTCCTCCCTTCATCCTTAACAAGCTGGAGCCATTACAGTTAATGAATGCCAATACCTTTGTCGATGTCAACCTTATTCATCTCGCTAGTCAACTTTACTTCATGACCAACCTAACACACCTCAATTACTATCTACTTTATCGTATCCCAAGTGTACCTTTAGGCAATTCCTAAATAGCACAACACTCGCCTTATTATAACCTTCAATAACATAAGGTCGTCACTGCGCCTATCTCTAATTTCTGCCTAAACTGAATCTACATAGCGGCCACACCAATCATCATTTAGCACTATAATGATAGCAAGTACTACACATGTCTATACCTCCTAATACGTACTAGTTTGGAAATACATGCCAAGAATTAGTCTATTCCATGCTAGGGTTATTCAAAATTACACTGTCGACACATGCCAATACCCTAGTGGTACATCGATATCCCTGTTCCATTAAAAAACTACTCTCATTAAAGATAAAATATAGGTAAATAATGTCTAATGACCCTTAGCCAACCAATGGTTCAAATAAAAAATTACTTGATGGCCAGTTAAGGATTTCTATTTTGGGGATCCATAGAAGCTTCACTTTCTGACAAAGATAAAAAAAAAAACTCCCTTAAGATGTCTCTGCACAACAGTGGTGCTTTCCTCCTTTTAATTCTTCTTGCCGTATTCAAAGGACTCTGGAAACAAGCCAAAAATATCCACCTTAGAAAATAACCTTTTACCCCCTTCCTTGCAAACATGAACTTTAGAGCTATAATTTTTGAAGATTTACTTCTTATATGGTTCATATCCAAGTTAGTCATTCACGTTTTTCTTGACAGTGGAGTGAATATCCCCTTAAAGAGTAGAATAAAGCGAAGAGGTTTTCATACTCTTTTTGAAGCTCTTGAACCTCGAAGGTTAAAAACTCATTAATAATAGTGACCTCGAACTAACTATTTTAAAATTCCCACCTCATCATCAGTGTACAGAAGCTTGTCCTGCAAGGCTTTGACCTAAGCCTTTTGAACTGAAAGATTATATTATATATTAATAAGTTTAATTTGTCCACGGGCATGAAGCTCTTCTACCTTCTACAGAGAGTCCCTCATGAAAGCCATTAAAGAATCACTGCCCCTCAGAGTCTTGGTATCGAAATGCTTCTATTGCTCTAGAACAATAAGCCTAGATTTCAGGTAAGGGTCCATCCCTCTCCTTTTGAGGACATTGGTCTCCACCCACAAATCTTTGATTGTCTTCACCAGTTATATCCAGGTAAGGGTCCATCCCTCTGCTATCTCAACAGCCTTGTTCCATCCCTTACTGCTATAAAGGGTATCATCCAGAACACCCTCAATTGGGTGTTAATTCTATAGAAATGGAAGGATATGTAAGTGGAGAGTATATAAGCTAAAATCTGACTGGGATAAAAATCATAGTAACTTTGAAGATACCTTGATAATATGTGGATCAACTCCTCAACATTGGCAAAAGTCTCCCTGGTTCTCAATTTGATCACCTGATCAAACCATTTTCTTTTAGTGATTGAGTGGAGGGCATCCACCAGAGAGATATAGGACTTCAACTCATCAACATATGGGGTTTGGGAATACCTCTCATGAGTGGCCAATCCCTCTGAATGAATAAGGGTTTTAACTCCATTCTTTAAATACTCATCCTCTTTAAGAAAGCCACCTTCTCTTTTCCTTTGATCTTTGAGACAAGGGTTGCAAGTCCCCTGGAATATAAAAAAAAAACTAGGCATCCCTAGAGGTTTCACCTACCTATGGTAATGCTTGCAGTAAGGGAAGGGTTTTAGTCTTGATCTAACTCAACCTCTTTCGTCTGTTAACCTCAGAAATAGAGTAATCTACTTACATATCAAAATTTTATGTCATAGTGATTTGAGACATCTTCTCCTTCATAATAATGGCCCTAATAGAGGTATCCTTAGAAAATTACCTTATCACCCTTCTTTTTTCCCATTTATTTACTGCATCAATAACCATGAAAAAACATTAGCGATTAGAACATTAGAAACAGATAAAAAAATAAGAAAAGGAATCAAGCCACTTACTTGGTCGATCTTATTTTTTGATAGATCCCAACATAATCGCCCCTTTAAAAACTAAAGTAGGCTTAGATATACCCTAATATTGGCCTTCCTTTTTAGTAGAAGCCTCAGGAACCTTGGAAATAACCTTCGTAATGACTTTCTTTTTGGAGACATCACTGTAAGG
Source organism: Sambucus nigra (assembly GCA_949130495.1). NCBI lineage: Eukaryota > Viridiplantae > Streptophyta > Magnoliopsida > Dipsacales > Adoxaceae > Sambucus > Sambucus nigra. Next base: position 194,379,462 of record OX422222.1, on the reverse strand, counting down.
GGCTCAGACCCTAATAACTCCCTAACCACGAACTTTGGGGGATTAAGGGCAGGTCCCGAAGTCATCGCCTTAGGCTCAGGCCCTAACCCATTATCAAAGCTGAGATTGGCTATGACAAAGGCCTCAAAAGGAATAGAATCCAGCTTCAAGGCTTTCTCTATCTCCTCCTTCTCTTACTCAAAAGGTTAAAAATCACTACATATAAAGGTGGTAAGGCTTGTACAAAGGTCAAACCCCAAGATTAAGTATAATGCACAAAGAGGAATAAACACTTAACTAAAGTTAAAGGAGTAAACCAAAAATGGTGTAACCCATTAGCAACTTCTCTCTCTAGTTCTTGGGGTCAATATTCCCATCCCCGAAAAAGATGACATTAACTTTCTAGGAGAGATATTTCAATCCCTTATATTTTAGTTTACTTTTTTCATAAACCTAGTAAAACAAAAATAATTAGGCCAATGTCATATCTCTCTAATCATCATTAGCCTCTCTACAAGCTAGGATTGTGTCATTCAGTGATCTCCAAGAATTACCCAGCAATTGGGAATAGGAAATTCCAATGTCTCTTAGAATAGGTGTCACGAATATAAGTAGGGGAAATTTGGTGCCATACTATAAGAAATATTCATTAGAACATACGTGTTAAGGGGAAATGGAGCAGGCAGTTTCTTTAGGGCTATCGATCCTTAAAATCACGGAGTTAAGTGTTTGGTAAGCCCTCCTAATGGTCATCATGTCCTGGCCTATAATTTCATAAGTAAAGTAGTCCCCACTAGTAAAGTTGGGGTCATTCATCCCCAATTATGCCTCCTCAAGGGTCACAGTGCCCTTGTCTTTGATCAAGGGAAGGGAAACAAAAGGGCCCAAGATAGATAAGGGCTTTACGTCAAAAACTTTAGAAGGGGAAATGTTTTCAGCAAACATCTTTGGCAAAGGGGAGATAAAAGTGAATATATTTTGATTGAAAAATTAGAGGAGAGGTTTCATGGATAGTTAAAATTCCAGAATCGCCTTAGGGGCTTATTCATAGCTCCAATGTTTGATGTTTCAATTTTTCCAACATAAAAAATATATTCCATCAATGCTCTCAACCATTAGTGATCTTTCCCAATTCAATCTAGCCATAATGGGTATTTCAAATGGCAAGTTACAAACTTACCCCCATCTTATGTAAAAAGGAGAAGTGTTTCCCCTTGAAATTCTTGTTAAAGGCAACATGGCGCTATTGATAATACCCTGTTAAACCCCTAACCTTCTAAAGTCTCATAAACCCCTTCAAGAACCCTTAGGTAAGGAAAGAGGCTCATCAATCTACCTCAAAACTCAAATAGAGTGATACTTGTCCCCAAATACATCTTCTTATTCCCAAGGTAAGCTAGGCTATTGTAGAAGACCTCAGTTATGGATATTTCCACCTAAAATGATAAATAGTTCCAACACATCTTCTTAACTGAACTCTAAAGCCTCGGTACCAAGGGTCTGTCATGACTAATGCACAAAACATGACTCAAAGTGAACAATAAAGACCACCAAGATCGCCCAACCGTAAAAAAAAGGTAAATAACCTCAAGGTAACCTAATGATAAGATATGGTAGTATTGTAGCCATTCCTATCTCTTAGACCTCTGATAATGCACTACAAAATAGTCTATCGAGTAGATGAAATGCATAAAACTATTTCACATATACCACTATCTGACTCCACTTGCATTTAAGACTCCCATCCTCATTTAATGCACTCAATAAATATCTTACACCACCTACAAAACTTTATCCCACCCTCCTCCACCTTACTAACAACATCAGACCTTAGAGATGTCATAACCATGTTGTGACAGTCCACTTGTTTTCTCTCTAAGAGATCTCATATATAAGAAGAGTTGCGAAATGTTTTAAAAGGACTAATATCGATCAGTTAGAGAGATTAAGAACATTCAAGTAGTCAGAGTTTTAATATTTCTAAGCATACACATTTGTTTATAGTCTATTCTATAATCATTACCCACTACTATAAGCTTATACTTGTAATTTGGAGCAGTTCCATTACTTACCCAATTTATATATCTTATAGATCCCTAGAATGAGTACCTAGGAACCCTTAGAGAAGTCATTTAATTACGTCCTAAATTCATCCGTGTTGTCAAAAAAGGCTGCAAGACCCTTGCCTCTCTTCACCAAAGCTTAAGAGGTCTCTTAGATTATAACATTTCATTTACAATCTACTAAACTAGTGGAATACCTTTTATAATGGATGGATCATAGCTAATTTTTGGACCACTTTAAACCATTGTCTCTTACATTTAGAATTATCACCTCCTACTCGCCTGACATTCAATGGGGAGGACCTATAGTTATAAATTCACTTATGATTTACAGTCTTCAAACCTCGTAGACCTTACCATACTATAGTTGAGGTTGTGGCGCTAAGGCTCATGTTGGTGGTGTTACTGGTGCATGTTGGGTCATGTTGCCCCGGGGTCATAAGAACAAGCATCTGATACTACCTATATTATGGTTGATAGTTGGTCGTAAAGCCTCGTTGCCCATGTCCATGCCATCCTTTCCTATATTATACATGGTTCGGCTGGCCCTAACAAAAGTATCCCTGGCTATGGCCTTGTTGTATCTGTGATCTGCATTATAATTAGGAAACACATTTTCCTTATGGTCCATACCCCCACACTTGTAGTAAATCCTAAAGTAAGGATTCAAAGAAGGCCATCTCAATTGATGTTGTTGTTGCCCAATCTATTTGAGGGGTTCCCTGTAGCTACCGGGACCTTCGCTGATTGGGTTAGAATATCTTCCATGACCCTCGAACACATTGCTCTTGTCCTCCCCTCCCATCATAAATTTTTCCTCATACTGGACAACATTATGTGCTTCCTACTGGAGTATAAGAAACTCCTTCTTCTAATCCCGAATTGACTCAGGGAAGTAGTTGTCATTAAACCTCGTGATAATCTCCTCATATATAAGCTCATCTCTCTTCTCTCATGTGGTCACACTCTCTCACCATTAATGAGAATCTCCTATCAAATGGAATGTAGCAAGCACCAATTTCTGGACATCAGTGCAAGATATGACCTTTGGGTGACGCTCGATGTATGTGCACCACTGTGATGCTATTAATGGGTTCGTAGAACTAGAAAATGTCAACACACTATTTTTCATGAATGCCCCTCCAACCCTCTCCTAATAGATTGTGGGAGCTGATGTCATTGGATATAGTCCCTCGGTTGGCCTCTCATTTCTCCCCGTTGCTAGCCCTGCTTGTATGGTGTTGAGATTAACTCTGAGAGTTTCAAGCTTTGAAGTGGTACTATCCCTATGAGTTGGGTGTTATGAATACTGGCATGGACTATGCGGGTGTCGCTAGTGGTGCAGGTGGCACTGGTGTTGCTGTAACATTTAAGAAATGCATTAGGTGGAACAAGTCTTCCTCTTTTATGCCATCTTAAATATGACCAAACTCTTATTAGTATAAGAAATCTTACAACAAGAATAAAAAAGAAAATATTGCATCAAATAATGCTACGCGAACAATAAGAATAGACCTATGGAATCTACATTACTTAGGACCATGCTCTGAAACCAACTGTGACACTCCATAATTTTTAACAATTAGGTGGATCAAGTCCATTCATTAAATCAAGCAAATTGTCAATTCAATTTAAATACCATCCTTAGCATGTGTGAAGAACAAATGATAAAGATCATGCAACTGGAGTATGATAAGATATATCCCAAAAGACAACAAAGTTGGAATGCCATCACCAAATAAATTCTATAATTCGTTAATTAAATTCTAAAATTACAATTATTTCAATTAGTTATTTTTCAATTCCATCTACTCATATAAAAGCTTTATTTTCATACTTGAAATTATATAAAATTCAAATTTACAATTTAAATAAGCAATTAGAATTCCTCCAAAATTAGTATTTAGTTATTTATTAAATTAGACAAAATTATGGGTATTAAAGACATAGGTATATGAGATGTCGTAGGACTCAAGGTCATCAGAACCAAACATGTTTAGTTCACGAGAGGCTACAGGTAACTACACCACTTGTAGTTCAAGAGGTACCAGCTCTTCTAGAGCCTAGTCGTGATTAGTTGGGTTCGTGCGGTACGTTCTTGTATCTTCTATTGTTATTCATGTAAATGAGTTACATTTCTTATCATTTGTGTATATGTACATGATGGGATTGGATTCATGGGCAACCTAGATGTGGCATTTTATTATAGACATATGTGAGCATTGTTATTCTGTTATGACGATATATGGGTGTATGTTGGCTTCAATTATTATGTGTTAAGTCAGAGTGAGTGAGCCTTTTTTAATGATATCATTTATGTCATTACTATTATACAGTAGAAAATTATGACGTTGGAATTCTTGTTGTAGGGAGAAGAATGTAATATCCCGTAATTTTCATTTAATCACTAAATGATTTAATTATGATTAATATCGGAATGAACATATAATTAAGACAATTTAAAGGTGGTTATTTTAAGAAATCAGATGCCTTTATTTTTATAATACACCGAAAATAGCCTAGATTAACCTTAAGCCTTCCTTATCATACACCTTTAAACCTCTATTAGAGGACCTTACACTCAAAATCTCAGAGTGCTCCAAGAATATCAATTTTAGGATTTTCAACAAAAAAACAAGGATTCAGCTTCAAAAAAATTCAGATTTTTATTTGAGGTAACAATACTTTACTTCTACATATTAGTGCCCTATGATGTAAATATTTCCCAAACAATGATTTATAGTAAATTAAAAGTGATTAGAAATTTAATGAGGTCAAGATAAAACTATAAGGGAAAATTTTAAATTTAGTAAATTTGTATGTATTTGCTTAATTCTAGACAAAACATTTTGCATCATAGGTTAAGATTTAAGTTGTTGACCATTCAAGCCTATGACGTATTTGATTGAAGATGTTGTGACAAAGATTTAGAGATTACATATCATGCCGTATTCCGTGCCACATTTTTATTTCCATGCTTTCAAGGATATCTCTTCTAGGAATGCATATGATTTTTTTATCTTTGAAAATTTATTTTTGGGTGTTTATTTTTATAAAATTGTTTGGAGGTATTTTAAAAGATGCTTAAAGAAAATATTATTGTTTTAAATTTGGTCGAATGACATTAGGGGTTTAATTCAAATGAGATGACAGCTCATTTAAATGAACTTCAAACAAACATCAAACGAGGTTAATCTATTTATAGAACCAATATCATTTTAAACTAGTTCAGAGCTAGTTCGAAAAAGTTTGGTTGTTCATGCAAACGAGTTTAAGGTTTTGTTCGAATGAGGTCTTTTTTTCGTTCAAACGAACTTTCTCAAAAAACATGTTGCCTCAAAAATCATGTTTATTTATTTAGAGGGGTCTTGGCATCAGTTTTTTAAGATACTTTTGGAGAAATTTGTTTTCCAATCCAAAAGCTTCAAAACTTTTGTTCCACCTAAAGTGTTGATGATCTAAGTTTCATCTTTCTATATGCTTTGAGATCTTATTTTGTGGGCGCCAAAGTTTGTTTCTCTAATCATCTTAATATAGAATCATTTCGCACAGTGGACTCCATATACATTTTTTTGTTTACACGTATTGTACTCAATGGTGTGGTGTTCCGATGAAGAAGTGGTGGAGTCCATGTTCATATTCATAGACATGTGTTGAGCCTATTTTATGGATAACGATGTGCATGTGGACTCACACACTATGGAAGCTTGCTTGGGTGGATTCTTGCATTTTTACTATGGAGGAGCAGTTAAAGATTGAAGACGCATCAAAGATTGTGAGGGTTTGAAGTCGTTGAGTAAGTCATTTATCAACTTGTGTAGATTTTCATGGATGGGCCATTCATTATTTTTTCCCGTTATGGGTTATCCTTGTACATCGGCGCATTGTGTGATTTATTTATTTATTTTATCTTCTATCACCTAGATGCATATTTTAGGTTAAGGAAAAATTTGGTAAATCATTTTATCACAACAACTTGGATTAAAACTCGTGCAAAATTTTATTTGGGATTAATCTGTTTAAGTTTTATATTTAATTTGATAAATAAAAAATTGATTTTTTGTTTAGACCACACTCTGTACTGTGACTTCAAAAACTAATTAATTTAATGTTATTACCAAATGATATTGAAATTTGTGCAACTCCTATACCATTAGAATATCAAGATTTTGAATATATGAATTAAATTATGTAATTATTGTAAAGATGATAAAATTAATATAAGAATCAATTAAGATTTACATCATATGCTTTATGATCTTTTGAAAGATGAAAAAATAAGTTATGAGTATAACTTATCATGTATAATTTTAATATAAAAGCCTATGTTTATTTTGGGACACTTTTAATTGTTGAAACTTCATATAAACCCCACTAAAAATGCGTGTAAAATACTGCCCTTAAGGACAACTTTTCGATTGGGTCAATTTTGTATGTATTGACTTAATTTCGGACAAAATATTTTGAGTCATGGGTTAGGCTTTATATATGGTATCCTTTCAAGCCTATGACGTGTTTGTTTCATGACTTAACAACAAAGCTTTAGAGAATACATTCATCGTGTCATGTTTCGTGCCATGTTATTTCTTTATGTTTTTTTTGGATCTCTGAGGTAAGAATGCATATACATTTTGATCCTTGGAACTTAATATTGGTTGTTTATTTTTATAAAATGTTTGAAGTATATTTTTAAAAGATTTTAAAAGAAAAATAATATTTGGTTTTTAGTCATCCGAATGAGTTTACGTTGTTCATTCGAACAAGATGATTTTGTCGTTCAAACGACCTTCTAACTGACATCAAATGGGTTTTCTTTGTTCCCAGAACAATATCGTTTGAAGCTTATTCTCAGATAGTTCTAACAAGAATACAATCTTAGTTTGAATGAGTTGTTTTGTTTATTTGAACGAGGCGGTGTTTTCATTTGAATGAACCTCTATTTTTGTTCACATGAACCCTCAACATTTATGTCGCCTCGAACAATGTGTTTTCTATATAAAAGAGTCTTGACATTAATTTTTAGAGATACTTTTAGAGAATTTTTTTCCCTATACATATCCAAAACCTCTCAAACCCTTGTTTCACCCAAACTCTTTAAGATCCAAGTTTCATTATCATATATGTTTTTAGATCTTATTTGTGGGTACCAAGAAGTTTATTCCTTTCATATTGTTGAGAATCATTTACTGATGTGGACTCTATACCCGATTTACTATTTATACACGATGGACTCCATGGTGTGGTATTGTGGTGAAGAAGCGATGCGTTTGCATTTCATATTCGTAGACAGATGCTGAGCCTTATCGGTGGACAGTGAGACATGTATTAACTCACACATTGCGAAAGTTGTGCGGATGGACTCCCATGTGTCACCATTCGAAGGTAGATAAATGAAGAGTGTTAATACTTGCGAGGGCATCGAGTTTATACTGTAATTCTACTGTCATGTCCTTGTAATTCCATACATAGTGAATTTGCATGACTGGATCATTCGAGGTTTCTCCTATTATGGTTTTCTTAGTACATCAATATGTTATGGTTTGTTGCTTTATTTTATTGTTTCTCTCACCTAGATGCATGTTTTAGGACAAGGGAAAATTATTAAATCGTTAATCACAACAACTATTTAAATTTGGTGCTTATGGTTTTTTTTTAAGTTTAATATTTAATTTTAAAAAATTAAAAATTAACTTTTTGTACCACTCCCTCTGGACCCTAGCTTTCTTAAATTGGTAGCAGAGGAGATAGACTAAGTTTTTTTGTTAGATCCGTGTATATATATGTTTTTATCAGTTTTTAGTCATAGGTTAAATAAATTTTCTAGACCATTTTTGTTTAATGTGTCTAACTACGCATATTGGAAAGAGCTTATGAAATCAACATTTTATTCGATAGATGAATGGGTATGATAATCTCTTGTTAAAGGTTGGTCCCCACTCATAACCTTAGCTTGTGATTATAGTCTTCCTAAACCCATAGAATCATGGAGTGAGGAAGAGCATAGGTTAGCAAATTACAATTTGTGATGTTTAAATGCTATGTTTATCGCGGTCACACCAGAGGAGTTCCTCCATACTATGACATGTGAAACGATTAAATAGGATTAGGATATACTTCAACTCACACATGAATGTACTAGTGTTGTTAAGGGTTATAAACTCCAAAGCCTCACCATTCAGCTTGAAACCATTAAAATGGAGAAAATTGAATTCTTTTATGAGTTATATGCTAGATTGTGTGATATTGTGAACTCATCATTTAACTTGGGAGAGAGAATACCCAAAACCCCTATAGTCAACAAATTATTAAGGTCTTTGCCTAAAATATTTAATTCAAAAGTGAGAGTTTTGGACTCCTTGGGTATCTTAGATTCTATGAAACTCGAAGAGCTTGTGGGTGATCTTCAAACTTATGAGCTTGACGTATTTTCCTCCAAAAAGACTAAAAAAGATAAGAGAATTGATTTAAAAGCCTGAATGGAGGAAACACATGTTTTGGATGATGAGTTTGACATCGATTATGATGATATGGCCATATTTACAAAGAAGTTTATAAATTTTCTCAAGTTTGAAAAAGGATCAAAAGATGTAAGGAAGTTGTAGAAAAATAAGTATAACAAGGCTGATCAATTACATAAAAATTATAATGATAATTTTAAGAGTGAGGAGTCTGATAGATGCTTTAGGTTTGAGGGTTATGGCCATAGGACACATGAGTGTCTGACTAAACTAAGGAAGGAGGGCAAGAAATCGAAGGTGTACAATGACACCCTTAGTGATAGTGATCCAGAAGAGAAACATGATTCCCCCAATGAGAGCAACTATATCGCTTTTATGGCAAGTCATGCGAGCCTTGATGAAAAATATTTTGACGAAGATAATTTTGAGCATGACATTTTTTATGACATTTTGGTTAATTCCCAAGTGAGTGATGGTAGAGAGAGAGGAGATGAGGAGGAAGAGGATGAGGAGAATGAACTCCAAGTTTCATTCCATGTGATGTATGTGGAAATAATGAAATTAAAAAAGGCAAACCTGAAGTTGGAATCTCGGTTAAAAGAAAATGTTGTATGTAATGACGATAGTGTTTTGATTGAGGATCTTAGGGTTTGTGAGAAGAATCTAAAAGTAAAATCTTGCATTTCTTGAGGAGGAGCGGGATAGACTTCATGGATTAATGGAGATTTTGAAGAAGGATTCCTTAATTTTTGAAGAGTATCGTGGTTTACTCGAGTCGAGGATAGTGGATCTAGAAGAATTGTTGAGACACTCGAGTCATTTCAAATTTAATTTAGAATATACGTCGAAAAAGTTGGGTAAGATGTTAGGCACTGTTCGAAGCAAATATAACACATGTGGGATTGGGTTTGATATTCCAAATTATTTTTCTACTAAAGTCGAGTCAACCACTGATAGGAACATTTGAAAAGGTCAACCCAAGGGTAACATTCCTCGTGTCTACTCATGCAAAAATTGTTGCAGGAAATGTCACCTTAGGCATTTTTGCTTTGATCTTAGAAATGGTCCTAAGCATCAGTTCACACCTACATGGGTTATAAAATCATATTTGGAGGATTTACATGTTAGACTCCTTGATTCTTGAATGCTTGCAGATAAATATTTCTCATTCTATATCTAATGGTTGATTGTGTTTGCATGTTTACATACACTAGCTTTTGTACTTCATAATATATGTGTTTGCTAATTGTATCTGTTTGAATCATTTTGATTTTGATTTTTCTTTTATTGGGTCCTACTAAGTAAAATACAAAGTATTTTGTTTGTCTTTTGAGTTGTTTGTGAAAAATTAGTATCATTTTGAAAAAAGTTTAAAAACTCAAAAACATTTTTAATTTATGTGTACTTTAGTTTTACCCATTTTGTGTGGCATATTGGTGTATTTGAATCCACTTCATTCAATGTTTCCATTAGACTAGGACATTTGATTATGGTTTTTAATGCTTAAATTGTTCTTAATAATGCTTTCATAGAGCTGTTCGACTTTAATTTCCTTAATGAATTCGTTGTGTATATGCCACCACACACACATCCACGAGCTCTTTTGAATTTTAATATCACGTGTTATATTTGAGCTGAGTGAGAAGTTCTCCCATCAATTTTTTAATCTACATATCTTGTGACTATGGGGGATTTGTTCATAAAAGAACCGTTGCATGTAAGTGTGTTGATTCTTATTGAATATATAAGGGTGAACGAGAAAAGGTTACGAGAGGAGAAAATCTCCTCGCCGGGAAAGACACCGTTGGAAAGAGCCTAAAAATGAGAGGCAAATATAAAAGATTAAATGTCAACTTGTTTATTTGATTTATTTTTAAAAAAATGGTATCTTAAAAATAATTGAGTGAAAAAATGCAATATTTCATTTTGAGGGCATTAAATTTAAAGATCAATGGGTTTTCACAATGAATACTTGTTATGCCTAACATATCATAACTCCATTGATTTGTCGAATCATTAAAATTCTAGGCTTGTGTGAATTATGCTTGTTTGTTCTTTAAGTTCACTTTATTTTTCATTTAAGGCTAAATTTTAGTTTGATAATATTTTGTGATCAAATATACCTCCTTGGACATTTTTGAGCGAGGGGGTGATAATTCATTTAGTTCTAGTTCAAGCCCCTACACACCATTCCACATCTTTGGACACATATATACTATGCTGCTGTGTAAAGCTAACGTGTTTTGTGATTGTTTATATATATATATATATATATATATATATATATATATATATTGTAACACCCCGTAATTTTGAGGATTAAGTATTTAACTATTTTTGGGAGAAATAAGATTATTTAAATTGGAAAAAACTTAAATTGATGATTGGAGAATTTATTTGAGTGGGACGAATTATTTATATTTGGCGAATTTAAGTTTAATTGTTCAAATTATTGTCTCACATTTTTTAGGTCAAAATTTGAAAATGTTATAGATTATTTCTGATGACAATTCGGAGTGCACGGTTGAGTCTGGAGGGGTTGAGATAGTCAGAAAAGAGTACCCTGGGGTAGTAATCGGGTCTCGGGGTATTATTGGGCATAGTCGGGCCCACACGGGGGATTTGGGCCATTTTAATTAGGCCCATGTCACTAAAAACGTAATTAGGGGTTTTAAACCTAATTGAGGGAGTGTTGAACGGCAGTTAACACAACTCTAAACTTAGGGCTTTGAGAGAGAAATACCGAAAGCAAATCAAGAACAAATTGGGGACTTTTTGGAGATGTATCGAGGGACAAATTGGGTGTTGTTCATTAACCCTTTCTCTGCACCAATGGATTAAACTCTACGAACAATTAGAGACAAGTTGTTAAATTGTTGTGATGTTTATTTATGATATCCAATTCATATTTTTGTGATGTGTAAATCAAAATTCATTTTGGGTGTAAATGGGTACAAAAGGGGGGGGGGGGGGGGGGGGTTGTATATAGAACACTTGAATGAAATGGGAAAATTAATGTGCCATTGTGTTACATAGTTCTGAGATAATTTATTCAGATGCGAAAATCCAGTAGGAATCTATGAATGAATTTGGGATAAACAGATGAAATTGGGATTGAACGAGTAAAGACCCGAAAATTCCCCAAATTCAAAAAAGTAGAGATTTGTGAAATTTAATTTGTGTTTAAGGTTCTAGGGGAGGTCCTGATCACGTTCACATATAGTTATAATGTTGTGTGTGCTTCAGATGAACCAAAGACAAGCTTAGAGAATGGAGGTTTTCATTAATGGCAGAAACAGGAGGTCGGAGAAGAAGAGGACCGTTCGATCGATCGATCGATGGTTGGGGATCGATCGATCGATGGATGGGGATTTTTGGCATTTCGTCCTTGGGAGTTTTAGGTGGAATTTTATTTTTAATTTAATTTCCACCAAGTCTAATTAAGGAAGAAAATTAATTAGGAAAATTTATATCCCCACAATTATTAGGGAATAATAATTGAGAGGGGTGGGGGGAAATTTAGCGTGACACACGAATGTAAATTTGGAGAATAAATTATGAATAGTAATGTAATGGACTGAGTGAATAAGTTTGGATATAGTAGTAGGGCGACACTACTCACTTAAGTTAATTATCGATGAAAAATAATTAATTCGGAGTCGGGGATTAGACTCAGGTATTACATTTATTTCGGACCACGAGAGCGAGTCCGATTATATTGGTTGAGCGACACCAAAAGTAATTTAATTAATTAATGTGCAAATTAATTAATAATCAGAATTAGACCAGAAACTCGAGATACTAAGTATAGGCTAGTGTTACGGACTAAGTACACGGTCAAGCCGGGATATTTTATATTCATATATATATACGGTGTGCGATAGTGTGTGTGTATATATATATATATATATATATGGTGTGTGCTTATAAATATCAGTGACTAGATATTATTCATACATATACTCTAGTGCTATGAAGGGAGGTTGCGCGTAGTGGGTGAATCCCCTAGCATGAGGAGTAGGGCGAGTATATCCCCAGGTCATAGCGTCCGTTATATAGGTGAGGGGCTTATCTCACTTTTAGGGAAGGAATATGACCACCTCCATTATGTTTATGTTTTTTTTTGTCCAAGTTAGTGAGCGATTCTCACTTTGGGTAACTAGGTTATGCGAGTACATCTAGTGTGATAGAACTTTAGAGAATACATGCGGTGAGTTATTACTCAGGATGATGGGTTATATTTATATTCAACATATGTGTGAATGTTCTAATATAGTTCTATGTATATAATGGGATAAATGGTTATATACGAGTCATTAAATACATGAAGTGAATTGTAGTAATTATATATGGATTACTTTCACTTTCAACATGTGTGATTGCTGTAAGATAACTGTGCGTACATAATGGGGTGAATAATTATATATGGGAAATTTAAATACACAGAGAAAAGTGTATTATTTATCTAACTAGTGAATGTTATATGGCTTCAAGGAAAGATGATTAACTAAGTTAAGGCAATGAATAGCTTATAAGCCGTACATTAAAAATACTCGGGATTGAGTAGGGTGGTTGACAAGAGTTATATCAAGTATCTAGTGTCGGGGTAGATGACTAGGTTGGATATAAAGAAGGCGTTAGGTGTTCACATTAGTTGAGGGGTGAGTCTGTCCTCAAGGGAGTGAAACACTAACTAAAATATGAAGCGCATTCATGCATATTTTATTACTACAAGTTAATCATTTCCTAAATGTTTTCAAAATGTTTTAGGTTCTAACCCTTGATATAAAACTATTTTCAAAACCTTTTATGTTTCCATCCACAGGGACGCCAGACTTGATATTCTATTGCAGGGACATGTAGCTGCGGCACATGTGGATGCTAGCAGGAGCTTGGATTAGACCCATCATTTATTCTTTCCTAGAGTAGGAATCATCTATCAGTTTTAGTTTTACATCAGGATTGTCGCCCAGACTTTTCAGTACAATTTTCAGATTCTTTTATTCTGTTGTTGGATGATTGTTGTTGGACTATTTACTTTGGTGACCGATGGTTTATTTGGCATGTACTTTAATTATTTATTCAGTTAATTTGATTCAGCTGTTGTGAATGGTTTATATGTATTTCTGCAAGTTTTGTCTCGTTTAAATTAAAAGTTAAAATTTGGCACCAACCGTTTGGAATACTAGGTGGTTAGTAGCTTTTAAACAGGGTTTTCGACAGTGATGCTAAGAATGAACCAACTGGGATTCCTGTTTTAATTTGATATAGGACTAATCACCTGGTATTTTATTAGGCGGGGTTGTCACAGATGGTATCAGATCATCAGGTTCTAGTGTCCTTAGGATCTGTGTAGCTTTTCATGTTTCATCTTAGCGTCCTTAGATGTAGAGCCTTATGATAGGATTGTTGTATTCCTCTATGTATGCGACTTAAGTTCTCATGATATCAAGTATAGTTGATGTGATTCATATATGAGTTCGATTGGGCATTGTTCATCGAACAATTTCAGACGACCAACGAGGACCGTTAGAAGTACTGCAGGAGGAGAGAGGAGGCAAAAAATATAGAGTATTCATGGAATAGGATAATCACTCGATGGCAGTAAATTTCCCCAAACACTGTTGTAGAGAACGGTGATACAATTTTTTACTCACTCAGCATTGTTAGCAGAAAGAGAGAGAGTCCTGGAGGATTCTTTTCGAGAGTCACTTGAAGGAGTCCTGAAAAGAAAGGAAGTGTGATGGATCCATGGATGAAGGTAATCCAAGGCAAATGTGTGGGGTATAGTGCAGTGCCGCCATAATTCAATTGGGGACAAATTGTTAGCTCATGGGAGCAGCATTAGGGGACGAGAGCCAGTCACCACATATGAAGGAGAATATATGGAGTCAAACGAGAAATTTTGGGTCCGGTGTGATCGTAAGGTCGTCTATCCGCTATTCAAATAGGGATGCGAGTGAAATTTCAGAGTTTATGGAGTGGGTAAGATAGTGACTGGTCGTGAGAGAGGTTATAAATTATATAAGAGAACTTCGTAACCGACAAAGGAGATATGGAGAAGGATAAAAGAACCAACAAGTGGATAATGAATCGTGTGAGAATACATAAGGATGGGTTGGAAATCTGACTAAGATGATTAGTGTTGAGGTCATCAATATCTTTTCTCTGTCAGCTTACATTAACGCTTCTAAGATACAGGAGCCAACAAGGTTAGAGAGTTTAATCTAAGAACGAAATGAGATTTAATGGTTCCAGTGAAGCACGGCGGAAGGGTATACCTAGTAAGGAACCCATCTTGAAGTTTTAAATTAAGTAAATTTCTACCTATTGATGGTGGATTTGATCTGGGTCATCGAGGACAATAACGAGTCCCATAGGGCTAGGGAAACCAAAGGGACAACGGGGGTGGCATTTAGGGTCAAGACTACCAAGTATGCGAGAAGGACAACCCCAATATGGACATTTGGGACAGAGGTAGAGGATTGACACAGAGAGGTGTCTTATGTGTGGAAGTGGAACCACAACAATTGATTATGTCCACAGTGAGTCAGGTGATAGGAGTGGAATGCCTAGTAGGGACAACAATTTCGAAGTTTTGGTTTGGTCAGATGAGAATATTATGTTCAGGAACCATTTGGGTCGTCGGTGGATAGGCGAGTGGAAGTATGAGTTTGATCCTCGGATAGATGGGGTGAATATTTTGACATGGGTGGTCACAATATTCTTGATAACACTATATTCGCGTGGGGGGCGAGTTTAGTGGGCGTATAGTAGTGTTACTATTAAGTATATGTTTACCACGGGGAAGCATGGGATATCTTTTGTTTTATCTGAAGGGAAGTAGGCGTGAAAACTGAGAGGGTATAACTTATGAGATTTACTCATTTTGGGGAGTGTTATGAAAGAATGATTTTTTTCTGGATACGGACTGGTAAGCGATGGTGGGCGGTTACAGCAAGACTATCGCATTCGTTGTTCCAGGGCAGGATGCATATTCTTTTGCGATGACTCGCCTGAAAGAGGGTCGAGCTCGCGTATATATTATTAATTAAATATATTCGAGAGGGTGTACTGGTCTAAGGATATTGGATCCCGATGTGTAGGAACCTTTACAAATGTTATACCAGGAATGTCGGGTTTATCGGGGAGAGGAGATATTAAGCTCATTGCTATTTATACGCTAAGAACTCGGTGATAGTGATAGTGTCGTATCATGTAAAACCTTAAGATACATCGACATAGGTGATTTGATTTATGCATCGGAGGACAAAATCTGTGACATCTTAGTTGTGTTTACCTTAGTGTGTGTTATGGACACACGGATTTCGATGATAGACAATGCTAGGAAATAGTGCATTGGGAGACATTCTTTTGATCTTAGTTGCGGAATGTTACGCATGGACCTTAATAAACTTTGAAATTAGTGAGACAGTGTAGGATGCGAGTGCATCGGTTTTACATGTTAAATTATTGGTCATGTAGAGAAAACACTTTAAAATGAGAGATATTTCGATATAGGGCTAGTGGAGTCGGGGTGTGCTATGACAGAAGCACAAAGAGAACTTATGTACCACAAGTTATTAGGTGGGGTAGTATCGAGAATAATTAAATTGAAAATTATTGGGTAATCTGTAATACCCCGCCTAATTAAATACCGGGTGATCAGTCCTTTATTAAATTCTAACCAAGGTGAACGGTTGGTTCATTCTTAGCATCACTGTCGCAAAATAAGCTTTCTAATTTAACACCCTAAATAATTAGGACCCTAAATAATTAAGCTAAGTGTCAAAATCATTTAAAACGTTATTTCCATTTTTATTTAAATCCAATTATAAAACCTTTAACAATAAACAGTTTAAGAGTCGCACACTTACTAAGACTGGAAATGAACATCCAAGAATTTAAGCATTCAAACAACAAATACAAACTTTAAAACTAGAAAGGAAAACCATCATAACAGTAAATAAATCCCAACAAGTAAAATACTAAAGATAAATGAACATAATCTCTGACAAATCCAACTAAATAAGGAAACGGACGATACATGCCCAACTAATTAAAACTGAACCAAGAATGGAATCAACAAGGAGATCGTCTAAGCAAATGTCTTGCAAAACCCACCTAAGCTGCAGCACGTCCATTCCAAAGTACCTAAGCATGATGCCCCTGTGGATGGGCACCTGTAATATACATATATATACAAGAGAGAAGAGATAACAGGAAACGGGTCAGAGCCCGATTGTAAAATAGTTTAAAATTTTAGTTTAACAAGTATTGAAGATGCTTACCGGCTAATGCAACAATCATATTAGTATGCGGCACTCTGTTGAGAAATTCTCACCTCTCTTCTAGTGTGCACACCAACCGCACTATTAATTCCCAAAAGTTTATCTTAACTTAAATTCGTCATGAGGTTTTATGCCGACAACTACTAAGGCTAAGATAATTAATTTCTGAAAGTAAGATTTTCACATGAATCTCATTTCATTATAAAGTCTTTCAGTATTGCCTCAAACTTTTCAAACACTTATAATAAAGTCAAAATATTTATTCATTACTTAACTACTTTTAGTCACAGTTGAAAGTTTCCAATTTCAAGTCTATATATATATCAATCACTCATATATATATATATATATATATTTACTATCGGCACCCTACATAGAATTTATATTGTTGGCATACTCTGCTATCAAGTCCCCGTATCACTCGTACTAAGGGAAATACTAGTTCGGAATCACTCTTGAACTGTATTAACACAAAACACATACAAATTGAGGCGAAGCATAGTTCCAAGTCACTAAGAGGTCAGCACATACCCTCACGTCTCTTAGGACTGTCTGACTATCGATCAGATAGCCTGTACCAAGGATTCCTATGTTCTAGGGTAAAAGTCAATATCCCCCATAAAGGTCCCATCGAGATAAGAATGTCCCGACCTCAGTGATAGCAAGTAGCGCGGGCATGATTTTTACACGTATATAATATATACACAAACACCTTCATATATATGTATAATACCATTCCCGTTTCTAAATTAGGTACGCCAACGACCCATACTTATGATATTCATTCTTAGTACACATTACTAGATTATCCTGTATAACGGCTCGTCTCTTTTATTCTTATTTATGGGTTATGCCATACTTACTTCTTATCACTCGTAGTATCCTATCTCCTTAAGTATAATTTCAGTAGGTACTTTCTTTTTTTATAACGTAACTTCCTTACGAGTCTCACTCCTTTAGTCACACGTTCCATTATTTCCTAAGTGTAAATCACTCCCCGTTAACCCTAAATTCGGCTTTCATTAAATACTCCCTTTTTACTAAGTCCTACTGGTCCTCTTTATGTCCCAAAATATTCAAATAATAATGTTTACGGGTTACTACTCATTTTAATCGAAATAAACTATTTAAAAGAATATGAGTTTTCCAGGAGGGGACGATCGATCGATGGAAGGGGGACGATCGATCGATGCTCTTTGGTCGATCGATCGATTAAGCAGGTATGACGAAACTGCATAAAATTCAGCTACGGAAATCCTTCTCCAAACTCAACCAAATCATCATATGTCACTCCCAAACTCCCAACAAATGATACTACACAAATTATATACCCAAATAAATAATTTCCTACGTAAAACATGTGAGTTTTCATCAAGTATAACAATTGACAAGGGGAAAATCTATATAAACCTCAAGAACCCTAATATTTTCTTTAACTTAGTTCTTCCCATCCTTTTTCCAGATTTCTACTCCTAATTCAATGAAAATTCGTGGTTTAACCTCTACATGTGAAATAGATTTCCAGAACATGATTATTACCTCTATAACATGTGAATTCTAGTCTCCAATATCTATGCTTTCTTTCATGAAATTGGTTCTAATCAACCCTAGACTAATATAATTGAAGCATTAACTAAAATAAAGCAAGATAGATACTTGCCTCGAAATCTTTGTTTCTGATTTGTGGAAGAAATTGGTATGGTTGTGTTCCTCGTCGCGTGATCTACAATTTGGCGGTGACGGCAGTGCGAATGACGGAGTTTTTGGCCTAGAACTCCTTGGAAAGCTTCTACCCTTCCTCTCCAATGGCCGTTCTTTATTTTTTATTATGTTAACCTTAGAATACAACCCCTAACCTCTGATATAACCTTAGAAAATTCGTGGGTTTCCATGCACAAAAATACAAAATGTCTAAAACGCACTCCCAGGATATTAATTAGGCCTAAAAACGCCCCGAGACCCAAACTAAACCCACGGGTACATTATTTTGACTATATCGACCCTTCCAGACACATTGACGCACTCAAAATGACCATACGGGTGACTTATAATTTATTCACTTTTAATAATGCTAATTTAATCCCGACACGATACAGGCGCGTCCCGATAAAATTTCTAAAATTATCAAATTAGATTGTAGTGATAATTTTACTAAATTTAATTACACATCTTACTTTAGCCATAAAGTAGTTTACAACAAAATTCCAATAATTACTAACTCTCATCACGCTAGTAAATATTTAAATGATTTCCAGATTAATATTAAATTGATATCTCTAATTAATTTTAATAAATCCCCAAATTTAACAGTCATAAAAATACGGGGTATTACATAATCGAGAATACCTGTATTATATAGTCACGCCGAGAGTGCGGAACTGAGTTTGAGATAAGTATTGTTATATACTAGAGGTTAGCGATATTATCCTGTGATTACAAGAAGAGACTTCTACTGTCGAGAGTTATGAGAGTAGAGGGGGACATTTTCCCAAGTTTCAGTTGGTTAGCGATGATTTGGAGCTATAGTGGATAGTTACAGTAAGTTTTGGTGTTCGTGACACCAGGTTATGAATGACTCCTACTAGGTGTCACCTGAGAGGGAGCCTAACCTCTCTCTCTCTCTCTCTCTCTCTCTCTATATATATATATATATATATATATATATATTTGTGTGTATATAGCTTGTATTATGAGGTACAATTGACATATAAGAATGTCTTGTATTATTATATTTTTCCCAATAAGAAGGGATGTATACTAAAGTGATTCAGGGCGCTTAGAATTATTTTTGAGCGGGGAGAGATAGATCGGGATTTATTTTGCGCAAAAACTAGTTATAGTAAGGGCGCGGTATTTTATGTTGTCTTTTGCAGCATAAGAGTAGGTGTGTATGCTTTTATGTTAACAGACAAGTATTTGGGGGTATGTGCTATGGACTGAGGTTCTAAAAGACCTCAACGATCGATAATGTTAGGTAATATTGTATAGGGGGTCCTTGTTTGGATTTCTCTTTGCGAGACGTCCCTCGCATGAAATTTAGCGCAACGTTGGAAGTGGGGAGATGTTTGGTCGTTAGTACATGGGTTGGGTACCTCGGATATTATTCATATATATGATAGGACTATGGGTTGGAAGTTATATTACGGGTTACGGCTAGCATAGTCGGGTAACTTTCATGCAGTTAAGCACAGGGACAGGGTGTATGGACACCCTAGTTAATTAGGATAACTTTCGTGCAGTTAAGCACAGGTACAGGGTGTATGGGCGCCCTAGTTAATAAAAATGCATATTTGTGTAACTCTTATTTAGAAGCGGGAGAGATAGATGTAGCGATCTTAGAGGCATGGGGCTAGAGAGTGATATCCGAGGCTTGGAGCACTAGGCTTATATTAATTTCGAGGATGAAATTCCTTTGTAAGGGGGGGAGTATGTAACACCCCCGTAATTTTGAGGATTTAGTATTTAATTATTTTTGTGAGAAATAAGATTATTTACATTGGGAAAAACTTAAATTGATGATTGGAGAATTTATTTGAGTGGGAAGAATTATTTATATTTGGCAACTTTAAGTTTAATTGTTCAAATTACTGTATGTTGCATTTTTAAGGTCAAAATTTGGAAATGTTATAGAGTATTTATGATGATAGTTATGAGTGCACGGTTGAGTCCGGAGGGGTCGAGATAGTTAGAAAAGAGTACTCGGGGGTAGTAATCGGGTCTCGGAGTATTATTGGCTATAGTCGGGCCCATACGGGGGATTTGGGCCATTTTAATTAGGCCCATGTGACTAAAAACGTGATTATGGGTTTTTAACCTAATTGAGGGAGTGTTGAATGGCAGTTAACACAACTCTAAACTTAGGGCTTTGAGAGAGAAATACAGAAAGAAAATTAAGAACAAATTGGGGACTTTTTGGAGACGTATCGAGGGACAAATTAGGTGTTCTTCATCAACCCTTTCTCTGCACCAATGGATCAGACTCTACGAACCATTAGAGACAAGTGGTTAACTTGGTGTGATGTTTATTTATGATATCCAATTCATATTTTTGTGATGTGTAAATCAAAATTCGTTTTGGGTGTAAAAGGGTACAAAAAGTTTTTTTTTTTTGTTTATAAAACACTATAATGAAATTAAAGGGAAAATTAATGTGGGAATTCATTGTGTTACATAGTTCTGAGATAGTTTATTTAGATGTGAAAACCCAGTAGGAATCAATGAACGAATTTGGGATAAATAGATGAAATTGGGACTGAACGAGTAAAGACCCGAAAATTCCCCAAATTCGAAAAAGTAGAGATTTATGAAATTTAATTTGTGTTTAATGTTCTAGGGGAGGTCTTGATCATGTTCCCATATAGATATAATGATGTGTGTGCTTGAGATGAACCAAATACAAGCTTAGAGAATGGAGGTTTTCATTAATGGCACAAACAGGACGTCGGAGAATAAGAGGACCTATTCGATCGAACGATCGATGGTTGGGATTGATCGATCGATGGCTGGGGATTTTTGGCAGTTTGTCCTTGGGAGTTTTAGGTGGAATTTTCTTTTTAATTTAATTTAATTTCCACCAAGTCTAATTAAGGAAGAAAATTAATTAGGAAATTTTATATCCCCACAATTATTAGGGAATAATAATTTGGAGGGGTGGGGGGGAATTTAATGCCACACACGAATGTAAATTTGGAGAATAAATTATGAATAGTAATGTAACGGAGTGAGTGAATAATTTTGGGTATAGTAGTAGGGCGACACTACTCACTTAAATTAATTATGGATGAAAAATAATTAATTCGGATTCGGGGATTAAACTCGGATATTAAATTTATTTCGGACCATGAGAGCGAGTCCTAGCATATTGGTTGAACGACACCAAAAGTAATTTAATTAAATAACGTGTAAATTAATTAATAATCAGAGTTGGACCAGAAACTCGAGATACTAAGTATAGGCTAGTATTACGGACTCAGTACACGGTCATGCCAGGATATTATATATTCATATATATACGGTGTGTGATAGTATATATATGGTGTGTGCTTATAAATATCAGTGGTTAGATATTGTTAATACATATACTCTAGTGCTATAAAGGGAGGTTGCGTGTAGTGGGTGAATCCCCTAGCTTGAGGAGTAGGGCGAGTATATCCCAAGGTCATAGCGTCCGTTATATGGTTGAGTGTCTTATCTCACTTTCAGGGAAGGAATATGACCGCCTCCATTATGTTTATATTTTTTTTGGCCAAGTTAGTGAGCGATTCTGATTTGGGGTAACTAGGTTATGTGAGTACACCTAGTGTGATAGCACTTTAGAGAATACATCCAGTGAGTTACTACTCGGGAGGATGGGTTATATTTATATTCAACATATGTGTGAATGTTGTAATATGGTTCTACGTATATAATTGGATAAATGGTTATATACAGGTCATTAAATACATTAAGTGAATTGTAGTAATTATATATGGGTTATATTCACTTTCTACAAGTGTGATTGTTGTAAGATAATTGTAAGTACATAATGGGGTGAATAATTATATACGGAGAAAAGTGTATTATTTATCTAACTAGTGAATGTTATATGGCTTCAAGGAAAGATGATTAACTAAGTTAATGTGATGAATAGCTTATAATCCGTACATTAAAAATACTCGGGATTGAGTAGGGCGGTTGACAAGAGTTATATCAAGTATCTAGTTTCGGGGTAGAGTACTAGGTGGGATATAAAGAAGGCGTTCGGTGTGCACATTAGTTGAGGGGTGAGTATGTCCTCAAGGGAGTGCGACACTAACTAAAATATGAAGCGCATTCATGCATATTTTATTACTGCAAGTTAACCCTTGCTATAAAACTATTTTGAAAACCTTTTAGGTGTCCAGCCACAGGGACGCCAGACTTGATATTCTATTCCAGGGACATGTAGCTGCGGCACATGTGGATGATAGCAAGAGCTTGGATTAGATGCATTGTTCGTTCTTTCCTAGAGTCGGAATCATCTATCAGTTTCAGTTTTACTTAAGGCTTGTCGCCCAAACTTTTCACTACAGTTTTCAGATTCTTTTATTCAGTTATTGGATGATTGTTGTTGGGCTATTTACTTTGGCGACCGATGGTTTGTTCGGCAAGTTGTTTAATTATTTGTTCAGATGATTTGATTCAGCTGTTGTGAATGATTGATATGTATTTTCGTACATTTTGTCTCGTTTATATAAAAAGTTAAAATTTGGCACCGACTTTTTGGAATGCTAGGTGTTTAGTAGCTTTTAAAATGGTTTTTCGACAGTGATGCTAAGAATGAACCAACTGGGATTCCTATTTTAATTTGATATAGGACTGATCATCCGGTATTTTATAAGGCGGGGTGTCACACGCGCGCGCACGCACGCACACACACACACACACACACACACACACACATATATATATATATATATATATATATATATATAGAGAGAGAGAGAGAGAGAGAGGTTCGGAAGTGAACCTAAAAGATGAACATTTTAATGAATCTAAACAAAAAACATCTAACAAACCATTAATTTTAATTCTTATGTTGTAATTGGTTTGCGCTAGCACCAACGGACACACGTGTCGATCAAAGTTTTTTTACACCCCTCGACCCATTTGGCATAGCCTGACCTCAGACCTACCTCGAAGATAAAACCTGGCTGCTATGGCTCCATCCAGATTAAACCCCACTGCCGTAGATCTGACCCAAGCAGCATCAATCCAGCTACCTTCCACTCTAGACTTTTGGAATCAAACATCAAAAAGGAGAGATAAAGCGGATTATTTTGGAAGGCTTTCTTAACAGCTATAGAAAGTTAGTAAGTATGATTCATTTGCTGATGCAGCAATCACTAGAATCGTACTCCCTCCACTTATGAACTCGAATTTCTTTTATTGTTAGGCAGTCAGGTCAACGTTACTATTGTGCAGTCAATTTTGAAAACGATATGGTGATTTCAGCATTTGGTGGTAATATGTTTATTGGGTTGACAAGTTTTCGTCTTCCAATTAATTATCTAACCACCAAAATTGGGGGATTGGTGTGGGTGGGTGGGGGGGGGGGGAGTTGAGGTTGGGGGTGTAAAAAAATATTTGATCGACACGCATATCCGTTGTCGCTAGCGCTGACCAATTACAACCTAGGAATTAAAATTAATGGATTCTTAGGTGTTTTTTGTTAAGGTTCATTAAAATGTTCATCTTTTAGGTTCACTTCTGAACCTCTCTCTCTCTCTCTCTCTCTCTCTCTCTCTCTCTCTCTCTCTCTCTCTCTCTACCTATCTATCTATTTATCTCTATCTATCAATCAATATATATATATTCTTGTGTGTCTTTAGTATATTTTGCATATTCATACATAGATATATGGTATTGTTTGTTTTGCATCTTTCCGTTTGCATTTAATTTGTCCTTGCCATGTTCTTTATCTTTGATTCAAATTGGAATGATATATAATCATTTTGGTATCTCTTATTGCTTCTTTACGGTATCTCATGCTTCATTATGTAGTCTATTTGGTGTCATTTATGGCATCAATATTTATATTAATTGATCATTGTTTGGATCATTTTGGGCTTGGGCTTGGGCTTGTGTTGCCATGTTGTATTTGTTGCACTTTACACCATCCTAAGATAATATTATTTCTTTGTTAATTTCAATTTCTATCACATGTTCTCTCATTTGGGGGGGAAATGGTTTATGGAGGAGAACTGGTTTATTAAGCATTATGTCTTTGCCTATTCTTAAATATAAAGGGATTGAAATTATATCTTTCACTTTAGCTTTAGAGATGGTATCTTAGGGGGAAGACGTCTTACATAGGTTAGGATTATTAGATATATGGGGAGTTTATTCATATTAAAATTTATATTATTTATATATTCTCTTTCATTTGAAGGCGTGTTTAAGTGTGTAGGTTCGCAACATGTTACAAATTTTACAAGCATGCAAAGCTACTCAGAGTACGTGTTTCTCAAGTCCTCACTTTTTCCTTTTGGGATTGGGGATCGAGTCTTGTGGATGATATTGAAGGCCCATAGGATTTTGTTTTGTGTTTTGTCCCGAAAGAGCTAAAGGAGGAAATTTGTAAAGATAAATTTATGATTACATAAATTTGCATGCATTGGCTTAGTTACGGACACAACATTTTGAGTTATAGGTTAGGTTTTGTGTATGTTTTTGTTTCAATCATATGACAGGTTTGTTTGAATAAGTAGGGACGAAGCTTCAGAGTTTATATTCATCATGCCATGTTTGTCTTCATGTTTCTGAGGATCTCTCAGGTACGAATGCATATACATTTTAACCCATGGAAATTAATATTGGTTGTTTGACTTATAAAATGTTTGAGGGTTATTTTTAAAAGAAAAATATTTTTTGGTTTTCAGTCGTTCAAAAGAGTTTGTGTTCTTCATTCGAACGAGAGGATGTTGCCATTCAAATGATCTTCTAATAGCAATCGAACTAGTTTTCTTTATTTCCAGATAAGATAACATTTGATGCTCGTTAGAAGGTAATTCGAAGGAAGACATCATCTCATTAGAACGAGCAATAAAAACTCGTTCGAATGATTAAAAACTACAAATTATTTTTCTTTTAAAATATGTTAAAAATAGCCCTTAAACATTTTATAAAAATAAATACCTAGTATTGTGTTCTAAGGATCAAGATTTATATTCATATATACTTGAGAGATCCTCGAAAACATGAAGATGAAGGTGTTAGTTTTTTAAAAGAGCTTTCGTAAAAATTATTTTACTATACATGTCCAAAAGCTCCCAAATCATAGTTTCACCATAGCTCTTTAAGATCCAAATTTTATTATCATATATGCTTTGAGATTTTATTTTTGGGCACTAAGATTTTTGTTCTCTTCATCTTGTTGAGAATCATTTTGTGCGATGGATTTCGAACCCGATTTATTATTTACATACAGTGCACTCCGTGGTGTGTTGCTATGGTGAAGAAGCGGTGGGTCCATGTTCCATATTCATAGACAGTTGATGATCCTTATCGATTGACACCAAGGCACGTGTGGACTCACACATTGTGGAGCTTATGCGGGTGGACTCCTACATGTCACAGTACGAAGGTAGAGGAACAAAGAGCGTTAAGTCTAGTAAAGGGGAGCTGAGTTTGTGTTGTAAGTCTATTGTTTTGTCCTTGTAATTCAATACGTAGTGAATCTGCATGGCTAGGTTGTCTGAGGTTTTTCCCGTTGTAAATTTTCCTCATAGATCGGCATTTTTTGATTTGTTTATTTATTTTATTCCTGCTCTCACCTAGATGCATGTTTTGGGACAATATATAATTTGGTAAACTGTTTATCATAACTATATTTAAAATTTGTGCTTAGGGTTTATTCTGTTTAAATTTAATATTTAATTTAAAAAAATTAAAAATTGACTTTTGTTTTCACCACTCCATATAGACCATAGCTTTCACTGTGTCTTGCAAACGTATAGTTGAGACCTTGGAAATTTGGTGATCCGCATGAAAATCTGATATGACACCCATGATAAGTTAGAAAAAATAATATTTTAGAATATAAGTTATATGTCGTTATCGAGGGTATTATTATTTGTAGTTATACATTGTTGATGTTAAAATTTGAATGGATTGGTTAATTGTTGTTGTTGACTTTACTCGTTTTGGTTAGTAGATTGTTGATGTTAAAGGGATTTGTGTGGCTTGGTTCATAGTTTTGCTATTGTTGTGATTTCTTTTATAGATTTATTATTATTACCTATGGGATTTATGTAGTTAATTTGTTGTTGTAGTTGTTTATAGGATTTAGATTGTTGGATAATTGTTCTCATTTATGAGAGTTAGACTATTTGATAATTGTAATCCTAGACGTGATTTATATTGTTGTCTATATGTTCTTGATGTGGGGATATATGCTGATATGGATATGATGTTATCTTTAGTAGTTATGACACTTGGTTTTTTATATGTTTTGAAATTTGGATCATAGTATTGGGATAGATACATGCGGGGATTTTAATAAGTAACTGATGTTTGAGGATATTTATATTAGCGTGGAGATTTGACTTGATTTTTTAAATTAGTAGTCGTTATCTATAAATATTATTTAGGATATAAAATGTTGTGATATGGAAAAAAGGTTGTGGTAAGTTCCTAAATAAGAGTTAATATTAAATTTGGGAAAAATGTAAAAACTTTATAGGATATGTAATGTACCTAAGTATTTTGGGAGTTATAGGTTGAGGTATGAGATTTATGTGAGTGATATGTATTGGGATTGATAGAATTTTTTTTTTTTTTTGGAAAATAAGAGTTTATTAGAAAATTGAGAGAAAATCCCTCTCAAGGTGGCATGTACAAAGATCTAGCACATTGAACATTAAAGTCTGAAATGAAGGATTGAAAAACACAAGAAATTTGACCTTTGTAAGGTTTTACATAACATGAAAGGGAAATATCTTCCTTGATTCTTTTCATAGTCTGCGGCAAGTGTATGGGAATATCTTCAAAAAATTGGCATTCCTAGCTTTCCAAATATGCCAACAAATGAGAGATGGGATGAGAATGGATAATAAGCTTCGAATAGAGTTCCGTCTTTCTTTAAACCACTATAGCATTAGGTTTCCTTTAAAAGTCGATGCTCGAAAAGAGAAACCCATTAATGAATTAAAGTAAAGCATATAAAAGGTTAATTTTAGTAATTTTTTTCACCCCAAACTACTACATAATATAGACATAAGTATATCAAGGGGGTGGGGGTGGGTGGTTCCGTACTTGGATTTCATTTACTATATGTCACATGTATGGAGTCTAAATACGGTGGAAGTTGGAAATCTAGGAAGAGTCAATCTTTTAGTTATTTTTAGGTTTGGGGATCTAAATATCCAGTAACCAAATGTTGGAATATGTGGTACCTTAGTATAATACACTTGTAGATGTCAGGATATCGAAAACAACTTGATAAATTAATGATAAGTGAATAAGAGAAGTGGCATTAGTTTGAATTTATTATTTTTTTGTGTAAAAGGTTATTGATGATTAGACTCGGGTGTAATGTGTTGTAAAAGGATAAGTTTAGAAATTATTTGCTCTTGATGATTTCCCAATCTATACTGAACTGTATCGAGGGTTACTTATTTGAATTTCATGTATCATATGTACCACACGTAGAGTCTACTAAAGGTAGGAGTTGGAAGTATTGAAGACGTAATTTGTCTAGTGATTCTTAAGTAGGTGCTTAGGAGATAAATGATTATTATGGAGTCTTAATGACCACCTAATCTAAACAAAAGTGTATCATGGGGGGTTCCTTATTTTGATTTCATTTATCAGATGTTCCATGCATGGACTTTAAAGGATCTTGGGAGTTTAGGATGTAGAAGTTTTTGTATCATGTGATAATTTGGGTGTCTTAATAGGTATTAGGTGTAATGATTTACAATATATATATATATATATATATATATATATATATATATATATATATATATATATATATATATATATATATATATATATATATATATATATAATTTATTTATATGACTATAATTCCCCATATTTTTTATGCATTATCTAATTGTGGAATTTAATTATGCATGGTTGTTGTGATATCTAATGTTTCTATTTGTATTTAGATACATTATGTTATTGTAGCTGGAATCGGATTTAGTATACCATAATTCATCTGGCTATATTTGCAATCATACTAGTTAAATATTAGTTTGTGTAGTATTATATCTCATGTTGGCTTTGGGGACATTTAAAATGTTTATTTTAACTTATATATTAGTTCTTAAGCCCAATGGGTTGGTATATAAGTTGGGTGGAGTTTTAGTCCATTAGCAAGATCATTTAGGCTCATTAGGATAAGGCTTAAAATGGACCAAGGCCTAATTTCATGGTAAGTAGGTTTATAAAGTTAGAAGACTAAACCTGAAACAGATTTCGAGCATGGGATAAACCCTAAGTGGCTAGGGAAAGAGGGGACAATAAAGGGGAAGAAGATAGTTGGGGAATTAAAGCATGAATTCTCACATTTGTCCCATGACAAGTTTATTTAGAGTTTGATATTCATTGGTTTTGTGTTATGATATACCTATTCATTGAAATCGAAATGTAATTCAAATTATAATATGATTTGAGAAGATTAATAAGTTAAATTGGTAATTAAATTAAATTAAGATAATAATCTTGTTAATTGCATAATCTAAAATGGGGTAAATTCCTCATGAGTTCGAGTTAGGCATGATATATAATGGTATGAATTTGATTATGTATTGGTATCCATCAAAATCCCAATGTTAATTGAACAATCTCATGTAAATCTGAATCAATTTTAAGCGATTTTGTAAAGCTAGGGTTATGGTGTTTATTATGAAATTTACCCTTTAAATCGTGTTAAGTTTGTATATAATTATTAGAAATAGGTTTGAATTTATGTTTGGACAATTATAAATAAAGGGGGTTGAGTTTGTATCTAATTTGGGAGTTTGGAGTGGTGTTAATGGAGATTTTTAGGGTTTAATCATGTAAGCGAGAAAAGGGAAATATCTGGGGTGGGCAATCGATCGACCCCTAACAATCAATCGATCAACCTCCCCTATTTGGCATAAGAATGGGATAAGAGGTTATTTGGTTTGGATTTTTGGTGTAGTTTTAGGTTCGATCGACCTTTTGGAATTATTATACTTGTAGAACAAAGTGAATAATATTATTTTGGAGTTTTGGAATCTGGGGTTTGGCTAGTTAGGTATTTGACCTCGATTGGCTTGTTGTTAAGTTTGCAAATACGAGAGTAGCATGGGTTTTTATATGGGGGGTTTTGGAAGATTGTAGAATTGAAATATTTAGTGGATTTATTAGAAGCCATGGTGAGATATTTGTAGGGCGTGTTTATTTTGGGGAGTCTAGGATTAGGTCAAGAAAACCCTAGAATGGGGTCAGTTGTATATTATATGTTCTTATATAAGTTAGAAGTATGGTTATATTTAGATTTTAAGCCTTGGAAATTGGAATAGGATTATATGAGAAAGGCTCTAATTATTGGACGTGATTATAATATAAATTAGGGGCGAGTCTATACCTAGATTCGGGAACCCTAGGAGTTAGGTCTAATGTTGTGTAGGATCGATGTAAGGTTAAAGTGTGTTTTACCTTTTTATGATAAGTGTAGCCCGGTAGTGCTGGGTCTGTTTGTGTATGTGTTTATTTTAACCCGTTAGCAAGGGTTATATTTACATGTGTCTTTTATGTTCAATGCATACCATGAGTGACTGATCGCGGGTGATAACTAGATGGAATATCCTTATTGGGGAGCGTATGACTTCGACCACACTGCTACCCAAGTGACAGAGACAGATTTTACCATGGTTATTATACCCGAACACTGCTACTTACGTATCTGTATCTGGATAGGGAATACTTGGGGTTGTCATTGTATAGTAATTGGATATGCGACTAATGATGATTGGATAGTCTTAGGTATGGTAGTCTATGCGATTGACGGGAAATACTAGTGATTATCCCTTGTGATGTTTTTATGTTATATGTGTGGGACTATCTATAACTTTTCCTAGTATGCATGAGTGATCCCCGAAGGTACTAGGGATAGGCCTTTTTTATGTGCGAGCATGAGAGTAACACATTTATTTGTACATGATGAGGGATCTTCCTATGTGTAGATGTTAGACGTAGAGATATTCCTTCTCCTACCATATGTGATTATGTGTTGCGTTACTAGAGATAGTTATACCAATTTATGTGTTACACTAGGGATAAATATGACTTATAGTAGGGATGCATACCTATGAACTTATGACTCGGGATTTATGTATCACATATACTACAGACATGTACATTGCCTTAGTGGCGTAATATAGGCCCAGGCAGATATAATTAAGATGCATGATTAGATATTGTTAAGGGTACTTCAATTAATTAGTAAGACGTGCCCTCAGTATGAGACTACCGTACAGTATAGGATTCTTAATGCAAGAGATTGACATAATAACAAGATAGTAAAAAGTAAAGAATTAATAGATTAAATTCCTTTCCATGGTATATATATGGGTTTTTTTATTAGAACCGCATGCCATTTAGGTTGTTGGGTTGTGTAACTGATCATTTAAAATTCATATAAGATGATAGGGAGATGCATAGCTATATGGTAGATCAAATTAATTCATAATCTTACTCTACATAAACTTGTTGTTTATGTCAGTGTTATATCTGTTTTTAAATATCTTAGAACATCATAATGTCGTAGACTTGGGTGACAACTGAGGAGTATCTTTTACGATGTTCTAATCTTCATTCCAAGGATGTACAGGTTGAGTCATGTTACTTATTTACTTATTGTATTCATTTAGGTTTTATCATGCAGTTGTATTTACTTTAGTTTATACCGAGTTAGAGATTACACGTATATTCAGAAATTGATTTGATATTATTAAGATTGTATTCCAGGTACTATATGGGAAGATTAACAATATTATTTTCTTGGACGATATCATGAGTATATGTATGGCCGTGAGTGTGACCAGTAGGCTATCATGAAGTGGATTATGAGGTTGGTAAAATTATGTATGTTGGACATGGTTCTTGATATTCATAAGATGGTATAGAATAGAATATAAAAGGATGGGATTAATCGAATATGAAAATGAAAAGTAAGTGAAAGACTTTCATTAGCATTATGTGTTGAAAGTTATGTAATCGTCGGTATCTATTGATAAAGCGATAGTTGTTAATATCCATCTTTAAAAAAATTATTGTTATTAATATCGATTAGTGAGTAGATAGTTGTAAATATGTTATATATTGTGGTTAGTAGTTGAACCATGTTATTAATTGGGTATGTCTTTATATTCTCTATAGTATATGAAACGTTGATATCTCCTATTGTTATTTGGATAAATAATTCTTTTATATAACCTAGTGGATTTTGATAAATATTCTAAGTTTAAATGTTATTATTATGCAAAATATTCTATAGTGATATTTGGGAGAATGTTACTACTATTCTTATGGTGGGCTTGATTCATTGTACTCGTCGAGTAACAACTCATGTTAAAAGTGCAATTCTATGAGTTGTTGTATCTTGGTGTGCATGCTTGGAGTTTTGGAGATCTATTTCATGTATGGTGCAGTTTCATTTCCATCCTTTATCACTTTTGAGATAGCTTTTGTATTTGTTGATCACTTGTGACTCTAGAGTTCTATTTGAGAAATTATTAAATATTACATTTTGTCAGTACTGACTTATATTTGAGGTTGATGTCGCTGGACTTTATTTATTGGTGGTTTTTCACCATATCGACTCTTGTATCTTATATTGTTTTGTAAAAGTTTTAAATGCCTTGCATTTTTTGTCACATTCTAAGAATGATATATTATATTATAACAATTTGTATATTTTATTATTTGGATTTGATCAACCTTGATACTAGAATATATGGGTTTCTGCAATCTTAGTAAACTTTATCACATAAATGTAGGATTGTTTACTTGTCCATAAAATTAATCAAAAGGAAACATTACCTCAATCTTCGTAATAAATTTTCATTTGGGTTGTTAAGCTAAGATGTTGTTTCCTCTCAATTTTTCTATCCCCGTATACTACGCATACACCTTAAACGTATGTTTGCACAAAAATACTCAACCTTACTTGTGGGGCCAAACCATAGAGGCCCAACTTTCGGCATACTAAACAAGCCCACCACACTCCCACAAACTGATGTGTTACATGGATAATGAAGATTTTCGCATAAATAATTAAGGAATCAGCTAGCTACCCACATTCTTGAATGATATAAACTGGAATCAACAATGGGTCAATGAGGAGCTAGGAGATTTTCTTGTACAACTCAACTACTTTTTACAGCTATAAATACAATCCTCACCCAGGGCAAAGGGGCATCTAATTTTAAACCTCTAAGAAATTACTAAATATAGAGAAACCCCTCTATAGGCATAGGCAATTTTTGAACCACGTAAAATAGTGTGCTATGATCATTTTCTTTGCTCTTTCAATACCCTTATTTTCTAGGAATGTTTCATTGTGATTTCTTGTACTCACAATTGGCGCCGTCTATGGGAATAATTCCCTTTTTCTAAAAAAAACTAGAACCAAAAGAGTGAACACAATGTCTTATCACCCAAACAGTGCACCCCTCGTGGGCGATGTACGAGCTAATCTATCCCCACTCAGAATCAAATTTGAGGTTTACCAATATAGGAATCCTAGATTTCGCCTGAAAGAGAAACTCTCCTATAAAATCATTAAGCAACCTATATCAACACTATCTCACTGTTGGTCGACACTTATGAAGAACGACTCCACCAACAAGAGGAGGCAAATCACCTCCCGATGGAGGAGAATGCACACTTCTAGCAACGATTGGAGAATATGGAGAAAGAACTCCGTCAAGGAAATACAAAATGTCATGGTTGGACTCCTATCCCTTAGGAGAGCGAGACTCGCAGCCAAGGACGAACTACTGGACGCAATGAAAACCGTTCAGAGTGTGGAAGTCATATGGTGAGACGAAGGGATGAGTAATGTCATAGGCATGATCTAAGGAGTTTGGTTCGGAAATAGATGGACAAACATCCGACACATCGTGGTTTTAGATCCATAAAAGAGGCGGTGAGAAGGGATCTCATCACCTAGATAAAGTCCCCATTCTCAAGGGAAATTAAGGAGGAGGAACCCCCAAAGACATTTACAGCCCCAATATTTAAGATATACAATGGGAAGAGTGACCCCATAAATCGCGTTCGCAGTATATGCAAGCGGTGACTCTATGGAATCATAAAGATGCTCTTATGTGTCACATATTCTCATCCAGTCTAGAAAATGTCGCTCATAAGTGGTTTGAGAGGATGCCCCACATGTTAGTTAAGAGCTTCAAGTCCCTTGCATAGGCATTCACACCTCACTTTATAACCACCATCTCGCATCCGAAGAGGATGGATTCTCTACTCACCATGAGGAAAAATCCATAGGAAACTTTGCAGGAGTATTCCAAGCACTACTAGAAAACCTTCAATGAAATGGAAAATTGCTCGAAACAGGTAGCCATAACATTATTCAACATTGACCTACCCCTACCTCCATGTTAAACTAGTCCCTCTCTAAGAAGGTTGCAGACACCATCGATGATCTCATGTTGCGTATTAAAAAGTATGCAAGGTGGAAGATTTGTTCAATACTAGACAAGTAGAAACTGGTCGCGCAAAGGTGAACAAAGGGAACAAAAAATAGAACACCTCATGAAGGCGAATAAGAAGCATAACGGAGGAGCTAAGAATGGGGGCAGATCGGATTCATTGAAAGCATTCGAAGCCATTAATACCTTTTCAAGGAACCAATTTGCAAAATCTAAGGAAAGATTAAGCACCAGTAGTTGTTCAAATGGTCAAAGAATATGGGAGAAGATCCAACCAAGAGGAACAATGCACTTAAGTGGTCCAACCATAATAAAAATAAACACAAGATAAAAAATTAGAAGACTTGAAATCCCACATGGAGGTGTTAGCCAAGGCAGGGCATCTGAACGAACACATTGAGAAAATGTGTTAGATGATGAGGCGGGTCACAAGTTTAATGCTATACACGGGGCATTCTACCTTAGGAAAATCCATGGCAACTCATCTTGGATGGAACTCAAAAAGGTCATGATAGTAATGGAGGCCTTATAGATAGATCCCAGCAAAATCCAAGCTCAAAAATACAGACCACCAGAAGATGTGGATTACAACAAGCACATAGTATTCTCAGAGGATAATTTGATTGGGGTAAGAATCCCACACCACGATGCACTGGTAATCACTCTCAAGATTACAAACTGGGATGTGGATGAGCTGTTAGTTGATCAAGGAAGTTCTTCGAAAGTGATGTACCTGGAGATTTTTTATAAGCTCAAACTAAAGATGATGGATTTGAAGGAAGCGGCTATCCTACTGGTCAGATTCTTCGAAAAGATTACCATGCCATTAGGTAAGGTAGTTCGACTAGTAAGGACATGGATCATTTCTAAACTCATCGAGTTTCGAGTGGTAGACATCGACTCAGCAAAAAACACTATCCTCGAGAGAGGATGACTACTGGCCATGAGGTAAGTGCCCTCAAACTACCATAAAAACCCAAGCGTATCACAGATCGAGGCATAATATAGATCAAGGGTGATCAGGACATTGCTTGAAATTGCTATATCACTACCATCAGGACCAAACAACAGAAGAAAAAAGAAAAGGAAGTCATCCCCAAAACATCCCAGATTGGAGCCACTCCCTCCAAGTAGGAACCAAAGTATGGAAGACTAGGGGTGGAACAAACGATAGTCCATCCCACAGATAGAATTGTAGAAAAATTAGAGGAAGTAGTTTTTTATAAGAGCTGGCCATAGAGGATGTTTCTAATCGGAACCACATTATTTGACCAAGAAAGGAAAAAGTTAATTGCTTTTCTAAAACAGAGCCTAGATGTTATCGCATGGGCGTCATATGACATTCCAGGCATTGATCCATGAATCACTTGCCATCGACATCACATGGACCCAGCAATTTAGTCGATCATACAAAAGGCTCGCCGCACTCCCCAGAGAAGGTCAAAGGAGTAGAAAATGAGGTAGAAAAACTTTTAGAGAAAAGTTTCATCAGAGAATTTCATTTCCCTAAATGGATCTCAAACCCTATGGTGGTCCCAAAGAGCAATGGCAGTTGGATAGTTTCTGTGGACTTCACTGATCTCAATTGATCTTGCCTCAAAGATAACTTCCTTCTGCCAAAGATAAACTAATTGGTCGATGCCACAACTGTCCACGAACGAATGATATTCCTAGACACTTACTAGGGATACCACCAGATCCCCCTATTCATCCCCGGCCAAGACAAAGCCTCATTCATCATGCTACAAGGACTGTATTGTTATAAGGTTTTACCTTTTAGCGTAAAAGATGTTGAAGCCACATACTAGAGGTTGGTCACCAAGAGGTTCAAGCAAGAAAGGGGGAGACAATGGAGGTATACATTGATGACATGCTATTTAAAAGAAAGAACAAGGATGACCACCTTCATTACTTGGCAAAAACCTTTAAAATTCTCAGGTGCTATTGGATGAAGATCAAAGTGAGAAAATGCTCATTTGGGGTCCAGTCAGGAAAGTTCCTTGGTGACCTGATCAGCAAGAGAGTGATTGAAGAAAACCCTGACCAGATAGTAGCAATAAATAATGTTCAGTCGCTAAAGATGTTTCCCTGATTAGATAGCACTGAATCGTTTCATTTCTACACCATTCGAGCGTTGCAAACCATTCTTATAACTAATAAAGAAGGAGGAAGGCCTTTCCTGAAATGAAGAATGCTCAAAAGCACTTGAATAAATAAATTCTTATCATATCAAACCTCCACTGTTAGTCATTCTAGATCCAGAGGATCCCTTCTTCCTCTACTTAGCAGTTTCAAGCCACATAGCCAGTTAAGCCTTGGTCTGAAAGAAAAAAGATAGACAGTTCCCCATTTACTATGTCAAAAAGATGCTCCTGGACACCAAGAATCACTCTTTTCCACTATAGAAGTTGGCCTACTCATTGGTCATCGCATCCAGAAAGTTAAAACATTACTTTGAGGCCCATTCCATCACAGTCATCATATTTTTCCCTGTTAAAGTTGTTATGCACAAGGCAGACCTATCTAGACATATATTCAAATGTTCAATCAATCTCGAGAGATTTGATATACACTATTAGCGAATAACAACAATCAAGGGGTAGGTGTTGGCTAATTTTATAGTAAATTTTATTAGAGAAGAAGCCCTTATAGACCAAAAAGTCATCGACCAGTTGAAAGATCATGGACTTAAATATAAGAAATGGATATTGTTTGTGGATGGTACCTCCAACTCTAAAGGTGATATATTAGGTATTGTGATCATAACTCTAGAGAATGCCATGATTGAGCACGGAATCAAACTAGTCTTTAAATCCTCAAACAATGAAGCTAAGTAAAAATCCCTCATAGATGGACTACGAAAGGCTCACTTACTGGGGCAAATGAGCTCATCAAGTTTTCCCCCATACTCTTGGCTCATTTGGGGAAAACTTTTGGCATTTTTCATACTTATGGGCCCAACCATGTCACTAGAGAATTCAACACCCACAGGATGACAACATACTTATAGGTGGTTTTAGAATATATATCAAAATTTGAGGAGGTACACATCCAGCAGCTCCCCCAGGGGCATAACATCCATATCGATGCCTTAGAAGCCCTAAGATCGACAGTGTAATTAAATCTAAGTAGAGAAATTGAAGTGGAATTCCTTGATAATCCTAGCATTGTGAAGACAGTGGTCTCCAAAGACGTTCTCGCCATAGAAAAAGGTTCGATTTGGGTGGATTCGATTATTGCTTACTTGTAGAACGATACCTTGTCGACTGAAAAAAATAAGCTCATCAAGTCAGGATAAAAGTAGCACAATTTTACCTTGGACTTGAGAAAAAACTCTACAGAAGATCCTTCATAGGCCCTTACCTTTAATGTGTGCATCCAATAGGCATTGACCAAGTTCTCTACGAGCTACATGATGCGATTTATGGGAGCTACGTAGGAAGGTCTCTTACTTTTTGAGCAATCAAAGAAAGCTACTGGTCACCATACATGCCTACAAATGCAAATACTTACGCCCATAAGTATGAAAAGTGCCAAAAGTTCTCCCCCAGACTTCATCAACCATCCAATGACCTAAAGTCACTAACTAGTATGTGTATAGTCGCATAGAGGGGGTTGGATATTGTAAGGACACTCCTAACCACACAAAAAATAAGAAGTACTTATTGGTCAATACAGATTAGTTCACAAAGTGGATTGGAGAAGAGACAATTGCAAACATCAGAGACATTGGTATGGTAAGATTCATATGGAAGAACATCATAACTCGTTTTAAGGTACCTAGGACAATTAGTATGGAAGTGGAATGTAGTTTGAAAGTAGACTTTTCTAAAGTTTCTTTGATGACCATGGAGTCAAACACCATTTCAGTTCAGTGGCCTAGCCCCAAAGCAATGGCCAAGTAGTGTCTTCCAACAAAACGATGCTCGACGACTTGAAAAATAGGTTGGAAAGAGCAAAAGGATCTTGAATGAATGAGCTTCCCCACATTATCTAGGCATATCGCACTATACTGAGGAGACTTACTGGGAAACGCCTTTTGCTCTAACTTATGGGATAGAAGCTGTAATTTCCCTGGAAGCTGGTCTCTCAACCATGAGGATCATCATTGCAGATAAAAGTTTGAATAACGAATATATGAGGGCTGAACTTGATCTGGGAAAAGAAAGGAGGGAACAAGCCATGATAAAATTAGCCTCCTACCAACAGCAGTTATCCAAGCAGTACAATAAGGGTTCAATCCGAGGAAATTCCATATCAGTGATTATATCCTCAAAAAAGTCCTAGACAATGCTAAAACATCTTCAGAAAAAAATTCAGGACCTAACGGGGAGGGAACATTCAAAGTTAGCATAGATGAATTGCAGGGAACCTATCATTTGGAAAAAATGTAGGGTGTAGAGATACATAGAGCGTGGAATGCATCTAATCTTAAGAAGTTTTACTTTTAAATTTATTTCAAGCATAGTTAGTTTTAACAAACTTTTATTTTAGTACTTATGATACTTGTAGTTTTATTTAACATCTTTAATAAAGGCCCAGTTGTTTAATTCAATTATTTATCATTGTTTAGAAATGTTAGGTTTACATGTTACATCAACGATCGAAATGCCGATCAATATTACTTTAGCTCAATTATGAATTTGTTGATTAAATTAAAATTAAGGTTTCTAGGTCATCGTCATAAAAATCACAAACAACTCATGAATTGCTCAGGCATTATCAAAATACCTATGGGGGAACCCTAGGAATTTAATGAACCCGACTTTGGTCGGATAAAATCTTGAACGCGTGGATGGAATTAAATCAGGTGCATTTTTGTTGTAGTATGTCCTATGCCTAAGGTAGTGTGACAACACAACCTAAAAGGTAAGATACGACAATAAAACACATGCTCGACATAATGGAATGGAAAAATATGAAATATTTACATTAAATAAAGAACTTGTTACAATAAAATTCATAGGTTACATAAATATCTTTTACAAAGGCGAAAGTCCAAAGAAATGAACATGCTATGATCGATTGGCGAGAACAAAGGCAATATCTCTTTGTCAACTACCATTAGTTTCTAGTCGAAACTCATCATCACTATTGTGAGACGATTGATAAATCTTGTCTAGCGAAGAGGAATAATGGCTAAATGCACCCAACTCACTTCACTGCCAAATGGTGGATGACGATAATCTAGACAATCAACTTGGTACATATGCCAAAGTTGGGAGTCCTTAAGAACTTTAAAAACTCCTAAGGTATTCAGCCAGCTATGCTTATAAGTCAAGCTCTTTGCTTCCTCTAGCCTAGCAAGGGCATCCGCCTAACCTTCTTCATAACCAGCCGAACATACTGCTCGAGGACCCAGTCTGAACAGATAATGCAACTTCACAATATCATGAATAAGTCCCATCATGATAAAATGGGCTCTTCGTATGTTGTCCTTTACTTAAGAGAGTTTCTTTTTGAGGTCATTATTCTTGATTTGGGGAAGGGCCCCAATATCTCTAATGTCCTTTACCCCATCTAGCTATGCCTTCAAGGAATTCACCTCCTCTTTTATAAGGGTACCTACTTCCCATAAGTCCACCATGCCATCTTTTAACTTAGCCACCAAGTTAAACTTGTCATTATAGGCACCAATCATCTTCTTAAGGGATTTGCGAATAAAGACAAATGATCAACAAGACAGGCACTTGCATCCCAATCAAGGAGGACATCTAAGTTACTAGTAAAAGAAGGAACATCCTTGGCCACGTTTGTGGACTACAGAAAGTAAAAAGAAAATGAAAAAATATTCAGCAAAGGGTCTAGACAATATTGCAATTTATAAAAAAAAAAGTTTTTCTTTAATAAAACCAAAAGTGGGCAAAACCTTTACAAACAGAGATAAAAAGGAACATATAAGAGCATATGAGAATAATCGGTTCTAAAACTAAGTTCCTTTACTCTTCACATTCTCCTCCCTCTCTTGGGCCTTGGCCGTGGAAGTAGAATTAGCACTCTGATCAATTGAGGCACGGGTGGTGGTCGCCTCATCACCCTTTAGCGAAGAACCTAGATTGTGCTTGCATAACAGTTCTAAAAAAGTAGGGACATTCGTCCTCACCAAAGCAACATCCCAGCCTTTCTTGAAGCTGGACTTCCTAATGAAGGACAATTGGCACTTGGCATCCTCAAATGCGTCAGTATAGCCTTTGTCGTAACTTACCTCCTTGGTCGGGGAGAGGTTTTCATCTTACTTTATTAAACTATCACGTTTGGCCTTCAGCTAGTCCTTTTTAAGATTTAAATGATCACGATCATTCTTCAGTGCACTCATGGCATCACTAGTAGAATGCTTCTCATCATCATAATCTTTATTTTCAGAGGAAAGGGCATCCTGAGACTTTGGCAAAGACTCACTTATCTCGTCATTAATTTTGGACTGATTTACTCAGTTGTCTAAAATAGAAATAAAATATGTCACAAACTACAAATAAATAAATAAATAAATAAAGGACTTGTTAGTAGCATAAATAAAGGTATCCAACCACTTCATATCAGAACAAAAAAGAACTCTTGGCTTACCAACGATAATTCCTGAGCGGCATGGGATATTAGTTGCTCGCAAGATAGCTATTTGATATACTCATGATCACTTGCGAGCGCTACACCCTTCAACAACTGTAGGCCAACGAGGGATTCTTGGCCACTAACATAACCTATGAAGACCTCATAGATGAGGAGGAACCACCCTTCTTAAAGAAATGAGGAGGCATGGGGGCCTTGTCCTTTTTATTTTTCTCTTGAAATAATAATTCCGAGTCAGTGGCTAAAGGGCTTTCTTTCTCAGTCCTTTTTAAGGACTTAGTTTTGTAGGAAGAGGCACCAACATCATCATCTTTGATCAGTAGGATTATATTATAGGGAGACATTAAATTCTCTTCCTCAAAGGGGATGGACTCAACGTATAATGATTTAGTGGAAGAAGAACCGAAATCATCCTCACTTGGTGCAAGATCGGGAATGTTGTCTACTAGACGAGCTGTGAAGCTTCCAGTAGAGTTCTTGTATTCGATAAAGAAAGAGGTGGAGCGAGGATGATCACCACCTAGAACTAAGGGCTCCCTAAATTTCTAAATTTTTAGCTGCTCTTACCACTTTATATGGATGAGAGAAGGATAGTTCTACTTCGATCAAGCTGCTCAAACAAAGAATAGAAGAAACATAATTAGACACCACTTAATCAAAAGAAAATTCATAAATGACATAAAAGTAAAATGTTAACCTATCACTCCCCCATTATAGGAACAGAAACTCATGGTGTTGTTCACCCTATGGGAGAGGGGGAAGTTGCCAATTGCGAGAAATAAAACCCTGATCCCAATACCCCTTATTGGTATCAGGAAAGTTAACCACTAGAACCCTGTCATCCTTCCTTACCTTCTTCAGGTACAAAATACCATATGTTGTATGGGACCAGGAATAACAATACCTAATTTTTGGGATTCCTAAGTTGGTCCCATATAGTTCGTTAATCCTGTAAATTCCATTAACAATGTATTGAGAGCACACT
The DNA here is from genome assembly GCA_949130495.1 of Sambucus nigra. Classification (NCBI taxonomy): domain Eukaryota; kingdom Viridiplantae; phylum Streptophyta; class Magnoliopsida; order Dipsacales; family Adoxaceae; genus Sambucus; species Sambucus nigra. The sequence continues at coordinate 194,337,948 of OX422222.1, read as the reverse complement.
GGGCGGGGACAACATAAAAAAATTCACAAAACTCCAGAAAAAGTTGATTTAGAGGAAATGTTATCCCCCCCCCCCCTCGAACTATTGATATAGTGCGAATCGAGTGGTGACCATCAACCGCAATGCAGTTTGTGGGCACAGGGGCATAGTTAATTGTGATACAAGAACGTATAAAATAAGTTGTTCTAAAATCCTCCAAGTTCTTCTCATGAAGAGTGTAAACCATTTTCACAAAAGAAAAGAATAAAGAAGAAGATGTAGAAGATGCAAGCAGAAAAGAATTATGTAGATGTAAAAGCAAGAGGAAACAAAGAGAACTTACAGAGTAAACTAAGAGAACAGAAGCTTCGGAGAGTCTTTTGAGAAAAAATGGAGGGAAAATGACGGCATAGAGTTTGAAATAAGTGAAGTTCGAGTACCAACAAATCAATCATAAGAAACAACACTTAAGATGTATTTTGGCAGTTTAATTTTTTAATGGAATAACGTACCCCTGTCGATTTCAAACAATCACGAACATATCTGAGCATAAATCTCAAGCTTTGGGTTCAACTTGGGCCTAAAAATATTTAAAATTATTTGGCCCATCGTTGGCAAATAATTTTAGGGGCAACTATAAGGACAAACAATAGGGGCCCAAGTAGGGATGGAAATTTAACCTGACCCGCAGGGTTCCTGACCCGACCTAGACTTAATGGGGCGGGTTAAAAAGTCGTTTAAAAAAATAGCAGCGAGTTTGGGTTTTAAAAACATTTATTAAACGGGGGTGGGTTCGGGTTTTATCAGAATATTCTCGACCCGTCCAGTTTAGTAAATTTACTGTTATATCCTTATTATACTAAGTTAATAACAATCCCACCACATACATAAATAAACTTAAGAAAGAAACCCTAACTCAACCCCATTTCTCTAAACGGTCGCTACTCTTACTCTCTCTTGTCTTCAACCTCAAACCCATTTCTCTCTCACTCTAAAGTTGTCCTCTCTACACTCTCTTTCTCTCTCGTGCGCGCCTCACTTTAAAGTCGGTGATAGCTCTTCACTCTATTTGTTTTGAGCCACATAGCAACGGCCACACAACGACGTCTCTTCGCTCTCTTAGTTTCAAGGTTAGTTTTTTAAGGATTCAGCGTGGGTTCATTTTTTTAAGGTTTTTTGTAAGGAATACATCAGCGTGTTTTAATTAAGGAATACATCAACGTTGTTGTTGGTTTGTTGTTGTTATTAAGGGTTTTATTCTTGTTGTTATTAAGGAATACATCAGCGTGTTGGTTTGTTGTTGTTATTAAGTTTTGTTTAAGGAATATATCAACGCTTTTATTTAGGTAATTATTGTTGTTGTTTTGTTTTATTGTCATTAACGGACTGCACTTATTATTGTTGTTAAAATTGTTATTAAGGATTTTATTGTTGTTGTTAAAAAATGGACTGAACTAATTGAATTTGCTTTACATATTGTTGTTCTGAAATATGTTTTTTGTCTTTTTTTTTCTTGTTTTCTCCTATACTATAATAAAAAAAATTATCAGTTTATATTTATTTCAAAAAATGAGCCAACCAATTCAAGGGGAAAATACCGCGAGATGTATGGGCTATTCCGGTACATAGAGGAAAATATTTTTTTCGCGGGGCAGGTTTGGGTTTTGACAAACCCGCCCCATACCCGACCCGTTTCCATCCCTAGGCCCAAGTTTCAACAACCCAAACAGGCCCAATACGCTACCTCATTCAAATTTAGTGTTACATGGATAATCACAAGAGATTCTCACATGGATAATTAAGGACTCGGCTGGTTACCTACATTATTGGACGAGATAAATCGGAATAACCAATGACCAATGAGGAGCTAGGAGAGTTTTCTATACGACTCAACTACTTTTTACTACTATAAATACAACCCTGACCCCGGAGCAAGGGATATGTAATTTAAAACCTATGAGAAGTTAATAAAAGTTGAGAAACACCTCTGTGGACATATGAAGTTACCAAACCTCGTAAATATTGTGTGTTATGATAATTTACTTTACCCTTTTAATACCCTTGCTTTCTTGCAATATTTCATTATGATTTCTTATTCTCAAATTAATATATGTCAAGTATTTCTTTGGAGATATCACTCCAAATTGACATTTTCTGACCTGTAACAAATTAACGAGAATTGTGGGGAAAGTCACATATAATGGATGTGTATGAAAAATAAATCAAAGCTTTCAGTGAAGGAAGAAACAATTTCACCCAAAATTAGAACACTTAGTCCACCAAAGACATTTCTCACCACATCAATATATTGATGTGAAGAATAAAGAAGAGGAAACAAATATGAGAGAATTCTTGTATTGTGTATTATGCTTAAAGAAGAGTTACATGAATCTATTTATAGAAACTACAAAGAAAGTTTGTTAGAGCCTAACTAAAAAACATACACATGACTAATATAACTAACTCTAACTAACATATAATAGAAACTATTCATAACAAACATATAACTAAATATCCTAATTTCCTCCCTCAAACTCAAGGAGGAACTTGTCTAACTTTGAGTTTGTTCCTAAAAGAACAAAACTAATTAGTTGGAACAACCTTGGTGAAAACATATGCTATTTCATCAATAGAGGGAACATGCTTCACAATCAATTCCTTCTGAGTAACATTCTCTTTGATAAAGAATAAATCAATCTCTATATGTTTACCTCTAGCGTGGAAAGCATGATCGGCTTACAATGCTCAAATTATCACACCATATTGTAGGAACTATGGACATGGCACTTTTATTTCATCAAGAAGAGACTGTACCTAAGTAACTTATCCAACTAAATTTTTTAGGCTTCTTTACTCAACTGTAGTGCTACCCTTGAGAGAGTATGCTACTTTTTGGTTTTCCAACAAACCAAATTTGAGCCACGATTCAGGCAAAAACAAGAAGTCGATATCCTATCATCAACATCAATAGACTAATCAGTATCACAGTATCCTATTACTTTTAACTCTTCAGATTTCTTTTGGTGTAAGCCATAATCCCTTATTGCTCTTTAGTACCTCAATATCCTTTTAACTGCCTTCTAGTGAGAGTCTCTTAGATTTTGCATAAACTAACAAACTTTGTTCACATAGTATGTTATTTATGTCCTTGTGATTGTGACATACTTCAATGCTCCAACTACATTCCTATACAATTGTGCATTCTCAAATTTTTCTCCTTCTTAACATGATAATTTTAACGTTGTAGTTATTAGAGTGTTAGTTCCATGTATTCCCTCCACATTTTCTCAAGCAAGAAAATCTGAAATATACTTTATTTGAGAGAGATACATCCTCTTAACAAAAATGAAATTAGAGTTTATATAACTTCATGACTACTTCCTGTTATGAGGATATCATCCACATAAACAAGAATGAAAGTGACATGTTCTTCTTTAAATTTGACAAACAAATACTGATCTGACTTTGATGAAGTAAATCCAAACTTGAGTAAAGAATTGTGTAACTTGTCAAACCATACTTTTGGGACTTATTTGAGGCCATACAAAGATTTTTGGATCCTATAAACTAGATGTGAATTCTTAGGATCAATGAGATAAGGTGGTTGGTCCATATATATATATATATATATATCCTCTTGTGAGTTCCTATTTAGAATAACACTATTTACATCAAGTTGCTTTATATTCCATCCTCTTTCTAGAGATACAGTGAGAATAATCCTTATAGATGTAGGATTAATTACATGACTAAAATTTTCGTTGAAATAAAACTTAACTACTTGATGAAATCCCTTAGGTGCAAGCCTTGACTTATATTTGGTTATTACCATTTTCATTTTCTTTGAATTTAAACACCCATTTGAAACCTATTTTCTTCTTTCCTTTTAGTAACTCTTGTAAAGACCGGGTTTGGTTCCTTAAAAGTGAAAGATACTCATCTGTCATAGCCACTTTCCAATTTTGTCATTAAAGAACAACTTCTATTATGCTTAGCTCTGATGTAGCCAAAAGAACTTTTGGTTTGTAAATACCACTCTTTGATCTTGTCTGCCTGCCATGAGTCCTGCTTGTGGTGAGATCTGGTAATTGATTTGAGGGTCCAATTGCAAGACTAATATGAGTAGACATTGTGTCTGAAGTAGGTTGCTGAGCTAGTGAAACTTGAATTTCTGTCATATATCTTTAAGATGAATCTTTAGACCTTGAACTCGATGAAGCATTAGTTATGATTCAAGTTCTAGCCAAGAAAACTACACTACACAAATATATATTTCATTTTATGCCTATTATAAGGTTTAAGATTAGGATAACAAGCTGAACCAAATTTTTTTAAAGTGATATAGAACATGTTTGAACAATACTTCCAAAGGGCTTTTTGCAAAATGTGATGGTGTGTGATACCGATTTAAATTAATTCTCAAGTTTCCAATTAAACCTTATTTAATAAGAGTCTATTTATAAACATCCCCTAAACAAGCAACTACGTGTGTGTACGTGTGTCAAACCATAAATAAAGCATGACACATAAAATTTTAGGAAAAATCCCCGAAGGGGAAAATCTTTTATTTCTATAACTTTGACAAGTTTAGAACACAATTGACTTACATACCACATTGCTTTCGCCCACAAGAGTAACGCACGGTGTCTTCGTCAAACCTCCAAAGCAACAGGTAGAAATAAATCAACAATGGTTTGCATGCAGCTATACCACCAGGATGCGCAGTCCAGACACGCAGTCTAAAATCTTCACAAGGACGCCTTCCATAATAGCAAGTGGATGTCAGTTGTAGAGCTCTCCCCACAGAGAATGAACAAAATTAGAGTGTGTCCTTGAACACCAAAATAATTCACCAAAGCATATGGGATTTTTGTGAATTGAAAACAAAAGGGATGAAAACCCTAAAAGAAGAAGTCAAAAAGAATTCTGCAGATTCGCAGATTTCTGTCTTTCAAAACGATGGGACTTCTTAACAAAAACGAATCCATTTAATGAGTATTTATAGAAAATCGCACCGCCTCGTTCGTTCGAATGAAAAGGATATCTCGTTCAAGCGACTTCGCGTGATAATGCAATGTCATTCGAATGACAGAGAAAAGCCGTGTAAACAACTGGAATGTCAGAAATATTATTTTAATATCCGCTCCAACACTTAGAAAAAATATTCATTCTCAAATTTTGACGAAAAAAGTCCTCTCCAACACTTAGAAAATATTTTGAAAAAATATCCCAAAGCTCTAAGTGCAAAGTTAAGGTATTTAAAACATAACCTTACCAAAGTAAACTTTGTGGAGACTTTTTCATGAAGAACCTTTATATATTCGGATCCGTCTTAATGTAGATTTCTCTTGAAGTTCTTCGAAGGTTGTAACAGTATACGACATAATTAATTGTGACGGACATTTATAAAAATATGTCATTAAAAATCTCCCCCTATGTCTATGCCGGAACATACATAAAAACATACGAATTATCAAATACCAAAATGCCTTTACTAATCTACCCTCCGATGAATCTCAAAATTGAAAAGGTACAAATTTGCAAGTTCTCAAACTTTTCTTCAAAACTCTTCATCAAATCTCAAAGCTTTTCTCATTAGGGTGTGCAACATAATGATCTTCAATCTTTATACCTACACACATGAGATAAAGCAAAAACCTTCGTGACGTATCGAGTTTGAAATGATATAAGAATATATCATTAATAAATCAAATCTCCCCCATACTCCAAAAACTAGTCAAACTTTCTAAATTTTCTTCACTCTCCTTTTATTTTTCTCTCTCTTTGTCTTTCTCACCTCTTTCTTTGGCCTTTTTATTTTTCTCAAAGAATCTCTTATTGGAAGAATTATTTTTGTTCATGTTGAGAAATTTTTTACAATTTTTTGCAAACAAGGTCATATCTTTAAAATCAAAATCTTCCTCAGACTCGGACTCACAAACTCTTTCTTTATTTTTCTTCTCTCTCCTCTCAGAATATGTCCTAAGAACAACTCCACTCTCCTTAGGCTTAAGGGTGTCAGGAGACATGTCAATCTCATAGGTTTGAAAATCTCCGACCAACTCTTCTAACTTGAGATTTTTTAAAGTACTCGTGGAATTTATCACGGTGACCTTAGGAATAAACCGTTTTGGGAGCGATCTCAAAATCTTTTTAACGACACGTGTGTTATCAATCACCTCACCCAAATTAAAATTGGTGTTTATAATGTCCGACAAACGTGCATAAAAATCATCAAAGTATTTAGACTCAGACATGGTGATAGTCTCAAATTGGGTGGCCAAATTTTGTAATTTTGATTCTTTAACCGCGTTCGTACCCTCATGTGTCAATTTCAAAACATCCCAAGCCTCTTTAGACGTAGTACACGTCATAATTCAGCGAAACTCATCAGGAGTGACAGCTCCAGAAATAGCACTCACTCCATGGGAATTAAAATTCGACATTTTAAAATCGTCCTCAGTCCAATTTAACACAGGTTTTAAAGATGTGATATTTTCAATGGTGACAGTGGGAGGATTCCATCCATTTTCGCAAAGTAACCAAACACTCTCGTTAATGGATTTTAAACTAGATTTCATGCGAGCTTTCCAATAGGCATAATTTTTTCCATAAAAAATAGGCACCTTATTAAATGAACGTTCCATTGGAAAAATTGTGATTTTTCAAAAAATTGATTTTTCAAACAAAACAATATCACACAAGTTTGCATAAAATAGGAATACACGATAAATTAGCTCAACCCGCTCTGATACCAATTTGCAAAATGTGACGGTGTGTGATATCGATTTAAATTAATTCGCAAGTTTCCAATTAAATCTTATTTAATTAGAGTCTATTTAGAAACATCCCCTAAACAAACAACTACGTGTGTGCGTGTGTCAAACCTTAAATAAAGCATACGACACAAAATTTCAGAAAAAATCCCCTAAGGGCAAAACCTTTTATTTCTAAAACTCTGACAAGTTTACAAGACAATTGACTTACATACTGTCTTTCTTTCGCCCACAAGAGTAATGCATGGTGTCTTCGTCAAACCTCCAAAGCAATGGCTAGAAATAAATCAGCAATGGTTCGCACGCAGCTATACCACCAGGACGCGCAGTCCAGACATGTAGTCTAAAATCTTCACACGGACTCCCTCCACAATAGCACGCGACTATCGGTTGTAGAGCTCTCCCGAAAAAGAATGAACAAAAGTAGAGTGTGTTCTTGAACACCAAAACAATTCACCAAAGCATATAGGATTTTTGTGAATTGAAAACAAAAGGGATGAAAACCCTAAAAGAAGAAGTCAAAAAGAATTCTACAGATTCGCAGTTTTTTGTCTTTCAAAATGCTGGGACTTCTGAATGAAAACGAAACCATTTAATTATTATTTATAGAAAATCGCACCGCCTCGGTCGTTCGAACGAAAAGGAGATCTCGTTCAAGAGACTTCGCGCGACAATGCAATGTCGTTCGAACGATAGAGAAAAGTCGTTTGAACGACTGGAATGTCAAGAATATTATTTTAATATCCCCTCCAACACTTAGAAAAAATACTCATTCTCAAATTTTGACAAAAAAAGTCCGCTCCAACACTTCGAAAATATTTTGAAAAAATATCCCAAAGCTCTAAGTGAAAAGTTAAGGTATTTAAAACATAACCTTAGCAAAGTAAACTTTGCGTAGGCTTTTTGATAAAGAACCTTGATATATTCGGATCCGTCTTGATGTAGATTTCTCTTGAACTTCTTCGACGGTTGTAACGATTTATGACATAATTAATTGTGATGGACATTTATAGAAATATGTCCTTACACTTTTGTTATTCAAACCCACTGTAGGTAGTATGTTTACAAGATAAACCACAGTCCTATAGGCTTCATCCTAGGACATAAGTGGGATAACTATTGCTGCTAACATGGCTAAGCCATTATTAACCACATGCCTATGTTTTCTTTCTACTGTACCATTTTATTCATGAGTAGTGGGACAAAAAAATCTATGTTCAGTGCCAAATTCTTCTAAACACTTTGTGAAAACCTTATATTCTCATCCATTATCATATTGAAGAACTTTAATCTCAAATCCTAACTGATGTTCAATATTTTTGTTTTAAATTTTGATAGGTCTTAAGATCTCTAACTTATTTCTTAACATGAAAATCCAAGTATACCTTAAATAAGCATCCATAAAGTGAATATATATATATATATATATATATATATATATATCCATTTGTAGATTGAACTGGTGCAGGACCCCAAAGATCAGTAGAAAATCATTTGTAATGGCTGAGTGTACACAGTTTCAGATATTAAAAGGGGAAATATATAAAAATTTCCCAAACAAAAAGTTGAGCAATAATTAAGGAACATTTTATTTATACCTTGAACATTTCATTTAGACAACACTTTTCTTATAAACTTTTTTGAAGGGTGGCCTAATCTGTTATGTCACAAATCAAACAAATAAGACTCCTTGCTATGCCAATTTTCCTCACTCGGCAAAACTCCATTATTTATATCTTTATCTTAATTACTTTCTTCTTTCTTTAGTCTATATGACTTGAAAACATATAGTCCTTTGTAAAGATTCCCTTCCATTAGCACAACCTGAGTTGCTAGGTCCTTAACAAAACAAGAATTAGGATAAAATTCAAAAAAACACTTATTATCCTTAAAAAATCTTGAAACACTTATCAGTCTTAGTGATAGTAAAAAAATGAAACAAATGATTAAGATGAAGACATTTGGAATTATCTAGAGTAGAAAACTGAGTGTGACCAATATATTTTATAGACAAACATGCATCATTGCCCATGTGAACTTTATCTGATCCACATAATTTAGTTTTAACCATCAAATTATCTATATTTGATGTAAGATGATTGGTAGGTCCTAAATCAGGATACCAATTAATATCACTGAACTCATCAGTGCTATCTAGTATTGCACTCATTTATGACTAAAAACGAAGAAAAAATTGATGTACCTCGACCATATTAGGTTTGATCAAACTTGTAATACCAATTTAACATTGTATCTCCTAACTTTCCACAAAGTTGACATTGAGGTCTAGTGAGAGAGAAACTATTAGTTCTTCCTCATCCTGGATTGAAACCGCCTCTTCCAATATATCTGTTGCTACCTCTTATTCCACCATTTTGCTAATATCAAGTTCTATATCCATTATATTCACCTCTATTACCATGAAAACCACATTTATTATAGCTCCTTATATTGTTAGAAGTTGTAACATTCATATGTGCCCCAACAAGATCATTTGCATCCTTGTTAATTCTAGCCTTATGGGCCATCAATAAAGAATTTATACGAACAATATTATAATGACCAGATATAATATTAACAGAAATAACAAATGAATCATTGTCAGCGGGTAATCCATTGAATATCGCAAAAACATGATCCTTACTAGAAACTGTAACGCCCCGGCCCGAATATAAGGGTTACTCGTGAGTCAACACGGTTTGAACCAAGTGTTAGGTGTGAAGTGCAATGGAACAACCTATATAATGTTGCTAGTCCAGTTTTATTTTAATTAACATTTCACTTGTTTAGCATGCGATTCTAGTTTCAAGATAAACTACGTGTAGGACCCATGGGGACGCTACTAACATAAATAAATAAAGTACTTAACTGTACAACTCTCTCGAAATATGAAACTGCAACCAACTTTCCATGAAAAATCGAGGGTGTGAGCCGATTCCCAGTGGGAATATACAAGCAGTATAGAAACAAATGGAAGAAAGGAATACTCATACGCTACAATCACATGCAGACAAAAATAGGCATGTATCCACATACATATAGATATACCTTTGAAAATACATATTCAAATGCATTTATCGTTTTACTTCCAAAACTTTACACATTTAGATTAATTTACCTTAATCTTGAAAGACTTTATTCATTCATACATAGCATTTCTCACTTTGTTTAATACACTCAGTTCCATACTTGAACACCCGATTGCCCACTTTACTTTAGCCTTTTTGCCTTAATGTGGACATTTAGAGATTTATGCATTTACTTGTCCACTTAACCTTTAACGGAACATTCATTTCATTCATTCAAGTTAGGTTGTATTGACACGTTAAATCACACAACCCATTTTCTTACATACGTTCCTTGTTCCTTTTTCTTTTCTCAAAATTTTACCATTTACTGCATACTTACATGGGCTCCACACGAACGACTATGCGCACCATATGCTCTGATCAGTGGTTTAGAGATTTTCACCCCAAGGGCTCAGGGCCCTCCTTTCTTATTCCCAGTGTCATCCGAGTGGTTTTAGTGTGATTTAACATTTTACACAAGTTCACATTATTCCATTTCTTTACTTTCACCCGACAGTAGCCAAAACCCAGACTTAACCGTCCGTTTTTCCATTAACACCTGAAAAATTATTTCCTTTCCTATTTTAGTCCCTTATTCACGCACATGTGATTTATACTAGAATCATTCACTCTTTAGGACCTAATTCAATTTCACTCATACTAGTGTAAAGAGGTTCTTCAACATTTTTTCCATAAAAATGTTCCACTTTAAGTAGATTATCAATTTACCCTTTGTTTACCAAACTTGCAATTTAGTTCCTTAACAAGTGTTATTTCTCAACATGGTTATCTAGTTTCCAACTTAACATTTAAATACCTTAGCTTTTTTTAACACTTTCTTAATATCATATTTTTGCCCAATTTTCACACTTCTCACTTTAACCCCATTAACACTTAAATAACACCCTTTACAAAAGACTACCTTTTATTTCTTAGAAATTAACATTTCTTCTATTTAGCACTAGTAGTCCCATACTATTCATTATTCAATATTTTTTTCCACAAAATATCCATTATTTTATTCCAAGGGTGTTCATTATTAGTCTTACTAGAATACATACTAAAATAATATTATCAAACATTTTCATTCCACAAAATGTTTATTATTTTCTTTGCACTAGAAACATACCCAAAATAAAGTTTCTCATATTTTTATTCAATAAAAAAATATATTATTTCCCTTTCACTAGAAATACACCAAAATGGCATTTCTCGCATTTTTATTCCATAAAATGATTGTTAATTTTTTCACTAGAAATACACTAAAATGGCATTTCTTAATTTTTTTTATTTCATAAAAATGCCCATTATTAGTTTTACTAGAAAACACACTAAAATAATATCTTCACACATTTTTATTTCATAAAAATGTTCATTTCTTCTTTTTACTAAAAATACATAAAATAAAATTTTATTATATTTTTATTCCATAAAAATATATATTACTTATTTTATTAGAAAATACACCAAACTTATATTTTCCGACATAAAAATGTCCATTATAGCTTTTATTAGAAAACACACCAAACTGATATTATTCTACATTTTTATTCCATATAAATGTCCATTATAGCTTTTGTTAGACAATACACCAAACTGATAATGTCCATTATAGCTTTTATCAGAAAATACACCAAACTGATATTATTCTACATTTTTATTCCATAAAAATTTCCATTATATCTTTTATTAGAAAATACACCAAACTGATATTATTCTACATTTTTATTCCATAAAAATGCCCAATATAGCTTTTAGTAGAAAATACACCTAACTGATATTATTTGTCATTTTTATTCCATAAAAATGCCCATTATAGCTTTTGTTAGACAATACACCAAACTGAAAATGTCAATTATAGCTTTACTAGGAACACACCATTATATCATAATAGTCCTAGTCTTACTCAACGACAACAAGTCTACAATATTTATCAATTTGAGTCTTAATATAATAAGAGTAGTTTATCCCTTAACCAACTCCAAGTGGCGGTGGTGAAGATGGGTAACTCCCCCACCTTCAAAGGTAGCCCTAAAGGGAGTCACAAAAGCTCCACTAAAACAGTCCTCTATGGAAGCTCCAATAAACCGTCTTCAAATACCTCCAACGACACCTCCATTTTCTTCTAATAATATTACCTCAAACATCCATAAAAACTCCTTGTAACACTTATATTTCGTGGACTTATTTTCTTTACAGTTAGGAAATAACTATTGGTGGTGTGAGTGTATAACACTACGCTTAAAAAAGGTAGTGGAAGATAGTAAGGGAGCTAGGGAGAATGGTACATTTTTAGGAGAAAAAATGAGGGATGGTCTCTTCTGTCTAATATATCATGCCTCCCTCTCATATATACACACAACAAAACTAAAAACCTATAATCTCTTCTGTCGACAAAATCTCCACCGTCCAAACATGATCCACGTCCCTTTCTCTCTGGTATCATATTACGGCCCAAGACTTCGATCCGTTCTGATGTAATTTTGAACCCACGAACCATAGATCGACACAGATCTGACAGGCCTGCCCGTGTCAGGCGTCGTTCGAATGATCAGAGGCGTCATTCGAGCGAGACTCCCTTATCGTTTAAATGACACTCTTGGTCGTTCAAACGACCAGCTTCCAAATATCTGGATTTACCGCCTTAACACCTACCGAGATCCAATTAGATATTTATATGGTCCGATTCGTTTGCTTCTTAATAAAAAACTATCCTTTCTCACATTTGCCCCTAATAGTTTCCAACTTTTAGTAAGGGCATACATAATTTGTTTTCCTAAAAGTTCTATAATCCTTATATAAGACTTTTATAAAATCCATAATTCAATTAATTTTTCTTCAACTCTAATTTATACCCCAACATATATATTCCATATATACAATTTTAACTACTCAGTAGCTAATAAATCTTATTGTCCAAAATCCATAATTTCTCTTTATTTAATTCAAGTGTTTACCCACAATTTTCTATAATTATCATTGGTTCTCCTCATATATAATCCCTATATAATTTACTTTATCTAGGCGGGATATTTCAAACTACCCCCCTTAGGGAATTTTTGTCCTCGAAATTCTTGGCTTACCACAATCTATAATTCAGTCACTTACGATCGGCTTCTAATCCTAGGCATCCTCGACACTACGGTCTAAAATCAAAGACTCCACCCTAATCAATTACCATTGTTAATCCATCCATGATGAAGCCTATTGTTAATCCATCCATGATGAAGCCTAAGTTCTTATTATTAGTCCTCAAGCATGCCTAATGTGTCAATTTAAACTAAATCTCGAGATTTGTTGATATTCACCAAATATCGTAATGTGACCAATGAGTTCATTAACATGGGTCATTCCTATGTTAGGAAACACAACCTACATTTCCTAAAATAAATTCTCGAATCATGCCTAGCCTAGGAGGATATAGTTTCAACATTTCTCGTTACATATATCAATTACTTATAAGGCAATCGTCTTATTGCATAGCTTTATCCAAACACTACACAAACACATACAATCGATCATCTCATCAATCCCCAATGTGCATAACATTTTTGAGTTACCACCTTAGGATACATGAACAAGTCGTAACTAATTACCCCGGGTTACTAACAAACCTGCCAACCTAGAGTAATCAGGTAACATATGCAAACGATATGTAAGAGCGCGAGAACATGCATACACAGAGACTGGTGTAGAATAAAGGTGCATCCGGAGAAGAGTGCACTCACATACCATGACGCATCGGCCACAACAGGCCTAACCCGCATCACTACTGAGATTATGTTGCGCTACACCCGAACTAAAACTAATAAAGAATCTCCCGTTATCGGGATCAAGGAAGGAATAAGAAGACAACGAATCATGCAACTGCCTTTCCAAAGGAAACAATCTAATTCTTATGACAGATTGAACCGTACAAAGTATGAACCCATGACGTATACTTGAAATCTATAACTCTTACCAGTACTTATCAAATACCCTGGTCCTACCATGCAACCTTGTTTGGCCTCTTAACCCTGACCAGTTCTACCAAGAATCATCTGTCATTGTCGGACGGATGGAATACAACACAAATTTCTTCGGGGAGCTGAAACGTTAGGTTTCCCTTCTTAGGACTAACTCTAACTATCCATCACCAGTAAGATTAACGATCCTAGTTCAAGGTGAAGTTACTTCTCTTGTCACTCGTCATTGATTACCGACCTATCACAGCTAGGCCTTCAATATTCCCACATGCGGTAGCTAATCTTAGTTTTTGAGATCGTTCTCATCAAGTGAAACACAATGCTCAAATAACTTCAAACATTTTGTTTATGACCCATTACCACTACCCTTAGCATCGTCTACATGACCCAAATCATGATCATTCTAATGGCATCTAAACTTCTAAGCATCACTTATGCCCAATTATTTACCTCAACGAGTACTAACGATACAGGAAGCACAAGTAGGTGCTATAATAAAGCCTAACACTTTATCCCTAGTGCTATCTCTAAAAGCTGTGAAGGACATCATTGTATTCTAAGTCGCCTAAGTGCACCACCTAGCACCGATCTCCCTGTTTCGAAATTTTTCTTGAAGGTCATATCATGACACATGCTTATAAATAGAAGCCATAGCATTAACTCAAAGGAACCGTCATAAGTCAACGTGATCTAATCGTACTACAATCATCAAAGGTCTACCATCACTTATATAAACTTCAATACGTTAATGATTCCCAATGTCTCATGGGAATTTCTTTATATAGCTTACACGTATTCTATAAGAAACCACGAGTCATACTGCAACTTGAGGTACACCACCTCATTTCACTATTATTAGGGAATGACTACTACTTGCATTAATATCTCACCAAATAAACCTTAGTATATATCTCTAAGGAAGTTTTCAAAAGGATTTCACAAACTTATGTCCTTTAATCCTTAATGAGTGCCACATCATTATTATTAAATGTCCTACGTGCTAACTTGTGGAGTTACACAACTATATATATCTATACATATATTGGTAGGACATGGAAAGTGGGGTATTAGCCATAAACATCAAGGCCCATGCCCATGAACGCCACAAGGGATCCTATTTCTCAATACCACACTGAAATCACAAAACTTTAAACTAATAACATCTAGGTACTGGTAGGACACAAGACGTCGGATATTGCCCAAAGGGAGGCCCCCCCTAATAACATCGTAAGAGGTCTTATTATAAACATCAAAACTCATTTATATAATACCAAGTCACCACGGTTATTTAGTTTCACTCCTAGGTTACCTCAATCATCAAGATTTTTTAAACCCGCATGATAGTCAAGGCACATGAATCGAAATATACTAACTCCAAGCCCACAACCAAAGGTCCCGATAAGTTCTTACCACGAAACTAACACTTTCAATCATAATACTCGTTATTGTCGCTCTGTGACCCCACTCAAGGCTTATATGATATACTCATATGCTAACAATCACTAAGGCATCCTTCCACAAGGACCACGTCTTATCATTTATCCCTCGATCATGGTGTTACCCCAAGGATCGGATTTTCCTAATCATAACATTGATATGGACTCCTCATATGGGTTGCACTTAAGACTGCATATAGTTTACGATCACGATTTCCAGTTTATAACACTCGATCTATCAATAACTGCCATTGGTTATATAAAAAATTTACTACTTGTCCCATGGGCTTTATCTCATTCTATTAATATCTCCAAAGACTCTACATCATCAAAGGTTGAAACAAACACCTCACACTACAAACCATGGTGTCCCCACTTACTGGCTTACGTGGACACCCGCGAATTATTACATATTAAATCAGAATTACGAAAGCGATTTATACCTGATCGTATGCTATTTGGCACTAACTTACTCATCGTGCTAACCTCTTTGACCTTACAGTCGAGGAAATGAACTAAACCGTCACCAACTAGCATGACTGGTCTAAACCAACACCAACATCGTAAGATCCACTGCCCGCCTCACCATGTCCCTCCCGAAAGGAACCTTGAACCTAGAGTTCTGATACTATTTGTAACACCCCGGCCCGGATATAAGGGTTACCTATGAGTCAACCCGATCCGAACCGAGTGTTGGGTCTAGAGTGCAATGGAACAACTTATGTAATATTGCTAGACCAATTTTATTTTAATTAACATTTCACTTGTTTAGTATGCGATTCCAGTTTCAAGATAAACTACATGTGGGACCCACGGGGATCACCCCGAAGTCCAAGTAAATAGAGCTACTAACGTAAAATAAATTAAGTACTTACCTTTACAACTCTCTCGAAATATGAAACTGCAACCAATTTGCTATGACAAAGAGAGGGTGTGAGTCGATGCTCAGTGGGAATATACAAGCAGTATGGAAACAAATGGCAGAAATGAATAATCATACGCTACAATTACATGCATGCAAAAATAGATATGTATCTACATACATATAAATATACCTTTGAAAATACATATTCAAATGCATTAATCGTTTTACTTCCAAAACTTTACACATTTAGATTAATTTAACTTAATCTTGAAAGACTTTCTTCATTCATACTTAATATTCATCACTTTATTTAACACACCCAGTACCATACTTGAACACCCGATTGCCCACTTTACTTTAGCCTTTTTACCTTAACATGGATATTTATAGATATATGCATTTACTTGTCCACTTAACCTTTACCGTAACATTCATTCATTCGAGTTAGGTTGTATTAACACGTTAAATCACACAACCCATTTTCTTACATACGTTCCTTATTCCTTTTTCTTTTCTTGGAATTTTACCATTTACCACATACTTACACGAGCTCCACACCGACGACTCTGCGAACCATATGCTTTGGCTAGTGGTTTAGGGCTTTTTACCGAAGGGCTCCGGGTCCTCCTTTCTTATTCTCGGTGTCAACCAAGTGGTTTTAGTGTGATTTAACATTTTACTCATGTTCACATTATTCCATTTCTTAACTTTCACCCGGCGGTAGCCAAAACCTGGACTTAACCGTTATTTTTTCCATTAACACTTGGAAAATTATTTCCTTTCTTATTTTAGTCCCTTATTCACACACACGTGATTTATACTAGTGTAAAGACGTTCTTGAATATTTTTATTCCATAAAAATATTCCACTTTAAGTAGATTACCAATTTATCCTTTGTTTACCAAACTTACGATTTAGTTCCTTAATAAGTGTTCTTTCTCAACATGGTTATCAAGTTTTCAACTTAACATTTAAACACCTTAGCCATTTGTAACACTTACTTAATATCACATTTTTGCCCGATTTTCACACTTGTCACTTTAGCTACCTTAACACTTAAATAACACCATTTACATAAGACTACCTTTTATTTCTTAGAAATTAACATTTCTTCCATTTAGCACTAGTAGTCTCATACTATTCATTTTGTTCCATAAAATATCCATTATTTTATTCCAAGGGTGTTCATTGTTAGTCTTACTAGAAAACACACTAAAATAATACTATCAATTTTTTTCATTCCATAAAATACTTATTAATTTCTTTGCACTAGAAACATACCCAAAATAATATTTCTCATATTTTCATTCCATAAAAATGTATATTATTTTCCTTTCACTAGGAATACACCAAAATGACATTTCTTAAATTTTTATTCCATAATATGATTGTTATTTCTTTTTCACTTGAAATACGTTAAAATGGCATTTCTTACATTTTTATTTCATAAAAATGGCCATTATTAGTTTTACTAGAAAACACACTAAAATAATAACTTCACACATTTTTATTCCATAAATATGTTCATTTATTCTTTTTACTAGAAATACACAAAATAATATTTTTTATTACATTTTTATTGCATAAAAATGTCCATTACTTCTATTATTAGAAAATACATCAAACTGATATTTTCCTACATAAAAATGTCCATTGTAGCTTTTATTAGAAAACACACCAAACTTATATTATTTTATATTTTTATTCCATAAAATGCCCATTATAGGTTTTGTTAGACAATACACCAAACTGAAAAATGTCCATTATAGCTTTTATCAAAAAATACACGAAACTGATATTATTCTATTTTTTATTCCATAAAAATGTCCATTATAGCTTTTATCAGAAAATACACCAAACTGATATTATTCTACATTTTTATTCCATAAAAATGCTCGTTATAGCTTTTATCAGAAAATACACCAAACTGATATTATTCAACATATTTATTCCATAAAAATGCCAATTATAGCTTTTGTTAGACAATACACCAAATTTAAAATGTCCATTATAGCTTTACTAGGAACACACCATTGTATCATAATAGCCCCACTCTTACTCAACGACAACAAGACTACAATATTTATCAATTTGAGTCTTAATATAATAAGAGTAGTTTATCCCACTTAACCAACTCCAAGTGGCGGTGGTGAAGATGGGTAACCCCCCCACCTTCAAAGGTAGCCCTAAAGGGAGTCACAAAAGCTCCACTAAAATAGTCCTCTATGGAAGCTCCAATAAACTGTCTTCAAATACCTCCAACGATACCTTCATTTTCTTCTAATAATATTACCTCAAACATCCATAAAAACTCCTTGCAACACTTATATTTCGTGGTCATATTTTCTTTTTACAGTAGGGAAATAACTATTGGTGGTGTGAGTGTATAACACTACGCTTAAAGAAGGTAGTGGAAGACAGTAAGGGAGTGGGAGAGAAGGGTAAGTTTTGGGGAGAAAAAATGAGGGATGGTCTCTTATGTCTAATATCTCAGGGCTCCCTCTCATATATACACACAACAAAACTAAAAAAACTAGAACCTTTCATCTCTTCACTCGACAAAATCTCCACCTTCCAAACATGATCCACAATTCTCAAAGAGACAACAATTTTGGTATGTCGGACCCGTTATGTGTCCCTCTCTCTTTGGTATCATATTACGACCCAAGACTTCGATCCGTTCTGATATAATTTTGAACCCACGAACTAAAGATCGACACGCATCTGGCAGGCCTGCCCGTGTCAGGTGCCATCAAACGACCGGAGGCGTCGTTCGAGCGAGACTCCCTTATCATTGAAATGACACTCTTGATCGTTCAAACGGCTAGCTTCCAAATATCTGGATTTACCCCCTTAACAGCTACCGAGATCCAATCAGATATCTATATGGTCCAATTCATTTGCTTTTTAATCCAAAATTTTCCTTTCTCACATTTTCCCCTAATAGTTTCGAACTTTTAATAAGGGCATTCATAATTTATTTTTCCTAAAATTTCTATAATTCTTTTATAAGGCTTTTATAAAATCCATAATTCAATTCATTTTTCTTCAACTCTAATTTATTCCCGAACATATATATTCCATATATATAATTTTAACTACTCAATAGCTAATAAATCTTATTGTCCAAAATCCACAATTTCTCTTTATTTAATTTAATTGTTTACCCACAATTTTCTATAATTATCATTGGTTCTCCTCATATATAATTCCTATATAATTTACTTAATTCATTGGGGTAGGATATTACAATAACTAAAGAACGAACAGATATTAGCATATCCACTATATTTTTAACTTTAAGAAGATATTTAGAAATGGACATAGAGACCTTCTTGATGTTTTGTAACATAATATTATATTGTAACATCTTGGCTTGACTTTAAGAGTTGAATAACATTTGTAGTGTACTCCATATTTGAGAATAAGTTCCCTTGCCAACCATTTGAGTCAAGAAACCATTAGACATGAATGAAAGTAACTAGCCAACATGTAAATTATCATGTTGTTCCTATTCCAAAAATTCCTAATTGTAATTCCCAAGAATTTCATCTTCATCGCTCATGAACTTTTTACAAAATGTTTTAGCTCCATACAGAAAATGTTGTAAACAATAGCCCATAAAAATAGCCATAACTTATTGTCTCCGTGGAAGAAAATTTGAGCTATCCCATTTGACAGCAAGTTTGTGAGTAAAAGTTATTGGAACAAATTTCTCATTCGTAGCTCTCATGGGTGCCAAGGAATAACTATAAAAAGACTTCAAGAAGCGATTTATGAGAGAGAAAGCTCTGATACCATGTGAAGAATAAAGAAAAGGAAATAAATAGAAGAAATTTCTTGTATTGCCTTCTATGTTTAAAGAAGAGTTACATGCCTCTATTAATATAAACTAGAATGAAAGTTTGTTAGAGCATAACTAACAAACATACACATGACTAGCGCTGTGTTTCAGCCAGATCGGATCGAAAAATGACCTTTCAAAATAAATTTCATTTTTTTCGGAAATAAAATATTTGTTCCAATTTCCTATCCAATTTTTTCGGAAAAATCAAAAAAGTTTCCGAATTCAGAAAAATCGAAAAAATCGGAAAAATTCGAAAATTCAAAAAATATACTACAAATTCAGAAATTTTGGAAATTCCAAAATTTCAAAAAAATTAATATACGATTTTCGATTACTCGAAATTCTCATTTTAAAGAAATCGAAAAAAAGATTTAATCCAACATGTAAATATGTAAGGATTTAACCATTTTTTTTTCATTTGTGTAGAGGATAGAGGGATATTCTCCTTTTATAGATGACTTTTTTGGGCCCCTCTTCCTCTCCTATCCGATGTGGGACATATGAGAATGTTTAAAAAAAATTACAAAAATTGGAAATCGGAAAATATTTCGAAAAAAAACGGAAATAATTCAGAAAAATCGGATTGGCATAGTTTTGAATAATTCGGATCGGAAAAAATCAAAAAATCGAAAATTTAGAATTATTTCCAATTTTTTATCCGATTTTTTTCGGAAAAATCGGAAATCGAAAACCTTAAATACGTTCCAAAATCGAAAAATATCGGACCGAATATCGAAAAAATCAGAATATTTGGAAAAAAAAAATACAGCCTTACACATGACTAATATAATTAACTCTGACTAAAATATAACAGAAACTATCCACAACTAATCTATAACTAAATCTCTTAATAATTGAAACTCTCACGACCTTGTTTGACGCCCTTGCCTATCCTCCAAATATCTACCAAAACCACATACATTCCTATTTTATAATGACAAAGGAGAAATGATAATGCAATTATATGAATGATTACGTCACAGTTTCATATAAATACACTATAGTTTCTACATGATGTACTTTATAATGCTCTATACCTTACAAAGTTCAATACTTTATACAACTCTTATGAACTATTTTTTTCTAAAGAATGCTACAAGAAATGAGGTATTTTGAAAATTAAAAATCGTTTGCACCATATATTTCCTCAAACGCACCAATTGAATTTTATCATAAAAGGGGGGAGAATGTGAACTCAAATGATTTTGAAACCAAAAAACAAATAGTTTTGATGATAACAGTTAAGTTGAAAAAAATGAACTAATCACTCTTGCATATATTACTAATGCATAGTCATTCAAGCCTCTCACTGTTAAAAATAATATATGCAGAATATGTAAAAAAATTCAAATATGAAATAGGTATAATTAGAATAACTAATCGATCGGGGCTTGTGTTTGACACAAAGTCCCAAGGTGAAATTGTCCGTTGATATTGATGTTGCCAGCCTCTTGGATAAACATCTCTCGGGATTCAACGATCAGATTCCATCACCAGCAACAATGAAGGATCTTAAACTCTCAGGATACCAAAGCCCCAAAAAATAATTAAATAAAAATAGTATATCAGAGAAAACTTTATATATATATAATTGGAGATTGAGAGAGATGATTTTCAGATTGCTTTTTTGTAGAGAAGAAGACTCGATTTTATAGGAATAAAATGAAAAATATTTTTAACCCACTAACTCACTTTTTCCTCCACTAAGGGATAGTTGAGTCATGTTTAAACTCTAAGAAAAAACCGGTTTAGAAGTGTTAATAATGTAATAATAAATCAGTAAACATTTTGAACACTCAAGAGAAGCCTATATAGTCCAAAGTCACAAGGCTCAATCAAAGACTATTAGTATTAATGTTTAGTTTGCCTCTTAAAGATTGAATCTAATACTTCATACACTAAACCCTATAAACTTATCAGTTGACTACTTACCCCAAATCATTTATTCCTTTCAAATATATATATATATATATATATATATATGCTGGATCGTATACGGACCTAGTTTACGGACCTAGTTTACGGACCACTACCGTCCAAGAATTATTTAGGGATCGTTTTGTCTATTTAGGACCACCTTTTGGGACCGCAATGTCTTTTGTCTTATTCTAAGTTTTGGGAAACATCAATTTTTACCCCAATGCTTTCTAACGTCTTTTAAGCTTATTTTAAGGTCTAATTAATCTGGAAGTCTAATTGTAGAAGTTTCAGGGCTGCTGCTACTTCTTAAGCTTCTTCCGTCACTATCGTACTGTAATTCTGAATAGCGAGGATTATCTATATAAATAGTTTCTTCTGGAAGTCTAGAAATTGAAATAGGTTTTGCTGGAAAATATTCTAGTCTTAAATACCTTATACGGTATCGTGGGTTTATCTGTCTAGTTTCTTTATATATTTGATTAGCAATATCGATTATATCGTTATCTATAAATTCGTCTAAATTATTATCACCATAAGATGACAAAAATCTACGCTATGTTCTTGGGGCAGCTGTCTCTACGTTTTTAAGGAGAGGACGGATTCCTCCGGCTCTAATTAAAATAGTCTTTGTTTCAGCTAACCTTTTACGTCTAACAAATTTTAATACGTCTATACTATCTTCAAGTATCCTAGTGTATTCTAGATACTTTTCAGGTCTTGACAATTCTTCTGCAAATTCTTCAGTCCTTAATTTTTGTCTAAAGAGGTCACGGATTCCTGTTCTAATTATTTCTATTCTAGGTACTTCTCTTCCTAACCACTCAATGATCTGGTCTATGTATTTAAAAGTACCCCCTGCATATACTAAAGCAGATTCTATAAGTTCTTTATCTTTAGGGTCTGTAAGAGTCCAGTCTTGAATTTCTCTAGTTAAGTCTAAACTTGTTTGATTAACAAAATCTAAAAAGTCTTTAGTGATTTGTAAGCTCATATAAGATTTTTCTTAAAACAATATTATGTAAAATAGTTAAGGGTTTGGTTCGAGTTTATACCTTCCTTCTGGTCTGCAATATCTTTATCTTCTTCCCTTTGTCTCTTCAGTTTTGTTACTATTCTTCTCCGGTCTTGGCCTCCTACAACTCTCTCTTTATGTGTTGCACCTCAATCCACTACTTTGGCGGCTGACCCGTTTCCTGCCTGTACGCCTTCACGCCTAACGCCCACCCTGGCTAACGGCTCACGGCAAATCGGCACCTGACGGCGGTTCACCAGTATAACACCTTGTGTGCTACACCAGAGGTTCAACACAATAGTCCTTTATGAACAGAAAGTTGGAGACAATTTGGAAAATAATAACAACTTAACATAAGAGATTTCTGGAAAAGAAAATACTTTTATTGCATATCATAAGTAACTACAACTCTCCCCTCTCCCCTAACTATGAGAGGTTTACTCACTCATATACATAACATTTATTACAAGCATAGAAGTCTTGTTATCTCTCTCTCTCTCTAACTACTGATACCTATTACAGCTCCTACTACTCCCTTTTATAGATCAAGGGAACATACAATGACTGGCAACCGGTAAGTAAAAGAGATCCGGTTTGAAAACAACAATTATTAAAGGTCTACAGTCTTCGAATCTTTTGCCATAAACAGATTTGGCGTCTTGCAATCAGTCTTGACTTCTTCCCCATTCTTCGTCTTCTTTTTCTGAAAAGCAGCTATCTGGGTCCGTCTGGGACCGGTCTATCTTTATCGATGTCTCCTTGTAATAATGGAAGGATATTAATGTAGAGCATCCTCCATCTCTAATAATTCCTCCTTTATCAAGGGTCCCATCCTCATCTTATCTGTGACTTCTTCATCCTTATCTTTGCTCAGTAGGGTATTGTTGAAGAATTCATCAATGAGACCTACAGTTTTAAGGCTGGCTGGCAAAGCTATCTCTACCATTTCCTTGGATTCTTTCTTGAGCCTTCCATTGAATGGCTCATCAGCTTGGATTATCAAGTCTTCTTTGTGGTAGGCAGTGTACCACCTGTCTTCTCCTGTTAATAATTCCATGATCTCAATTGTTTCCATTGCCTGGGCAATCTGGAGTTTGGACTTATCAACAATTAAATCTTTAGTTTCGTCTTCAGATAGGATCTCAATGTCTTCAAATGTATAGTTAGAAAATCTAACAAGTCTAAATCCTTCCACCCTCATTCCTCCGCGGGAACTTGGAGCAATCTGATAGATTCTAGCAAATAAAGGAAGGAAATCTTCTACCTTTTTAACATACTCATGGACTATCTTTCCAAGAGCAATAGAGTCTTCAATGTCTTTTATTTGAACGAGTCCAATGAACCCGTGGTCTGCAAGAGTTATATGTGCCATTTCTGATTTTCCAAAAAGATATATTTTTGGAACGTCTTTGAAGAAACCTTTAACTATTAAGGCATCTCCACTTATTCCTGATAATAACATATTAAAATGATCAATAATGTTATTAGATTCTGTTTTAAATTCTTCAGTTAATGGAAGATTATTATGACCAAATGGTATAACAATCTTAGTCTTAAAAGTCTTTTTCTGATAACAAAAATTATCATTGGGTCTAGCTTTGGAGGTTTCTCCAAGAGTCTGAGCATAAGTCTGATTCTGAGGTCTAGGCACAGTATTACCATTAAGCTGGGTAACTGCGAGTCTTTGGGTTCTCATAAATCTGGCAATAGCTACCAAATTTTGTTTGAACTCAATCCAAAGTCTATTCTTTATGTTCCACCATATGGAATCTACAAGAGTATTTTCGTCTTCTGAGAATTCTCGTCTAAATTTGATCAAGTCTGGATATCTTTGATCGGGTCTATATTGGGGGAAATACATCTTCCCAATGAGTCTATTTTGAGAAATAATCTCTTGTCTAGATTTTCCAGGAGGAACTAAGATATCATCAAAGTTCTCTAGGATTGGTCTTTCTTGAGAGTCTTGAATATGAGTCTGTCTTTGCGTTACACCAGCATTTGGTCTTACGCGTCTAAGATAGTCTGCAACATCGTCTTTGTTCACTCTATTTGTTCCAGAGGAACTCATGTCTTCTAAGTCTTCTTCTTGCAACATAAAACATGAAATTATATTAGTGTTAGCAAACATTGGTTCTCTTGATATAATATCTGGAATGGTATTTTTACTTCCCTTAATATGAATAACAGAGAAGTCATAACCATTAAGCAATTGCTGCCATCTAATAAGTCTATTAGTTCTTGATTTAGATAAATCTAAGTCTCTGAATTTTACGGCATAAGAAGAGTCTGTATAAACAGTAAAATGTTTAGGTCTAAGAAATAACATATATTTTTCTATTGCCCTTACCATTGCTAAAACTTCTTTTTCATGGGCAGTATATCTTGTTTCTGGGTCTGTGAAAGTTCCAGAACTATGTCTACATAATTTCTTCTTTTTTGTCTGATGATCAATGGCAAAGTATACTGCTCCCCATTGCTTATCAGAGGCATCTGTTTCTACTATGAACTGGTCTTCTGCATTAGGCAGCTCAAGTAAAGGAATGTTCTTGACTGCATCTTTAATTTGTCTTATTACTTTAAAATCGTCTTCAGTCCAATAAAAGGGATTAGTTTTGTCTGTTCCTTTTAATTTGGATGTTAAGCTTTGTCTTTTTGAAGCAAGGTCTTTAATAAAGTCTGCAGCACAATTAAGCAATCCTAAAAATGACTGTAATTGTTTTATATCTTTGAGTTGGTCTGGAAACTCAAGGATCTTTTTAGTTATGTGTTCTGCCAAGGATAATTTTCCTTTATTAATATGCATTTCCACAAAGTCTATCTCAGTCTGAAATAATTGCATTTTTCTTTCGGAAATAACAATACCATGTTTGTCTAATTCTAGAATAATCTTTTTAAGATGGTCTACATGCTCTATCTCAGTCTTACTGGCTATAAGAATATCATCTATGTAAACAAGACAAAATTCTGAATAAGGTCTAAATATATTATCCATTCTTCTTTGGAAAACTTGAGGAGCATTCAAGTATCCAAATGGCATGACTAGCCATTCGTATTTTCCTTGGGGCACACTAAAGGCTGTCCAAGTAATATTGTCTGGATGCATCTTAATTTGCCAGAAGCCTGATTTGCAATCAAACTTACTGAATATTATTCTATCTTCTATTAAATTTATCAAATTATTCTTGTCTGGTATTTTATAAGAATCAAATTCACAATTCTTATTTAATTGTCTATAATCTATAACCATGCGTCTTTTTCCTCTTTTACGTTCAGATTCATTTTGAACATAGAAGGCTAAGCTATTATGTCTACTTTTACTTTCTCTAATAATGCCTAACTTAAGCATTTCGTCTATGTCTTTCTTGAATTCTTCTCTATCTTCTTGTGAGTACCCTTTCTTATAGGTTCCACCATTAATAGTGGCGTCTGGGTTAATAGGGATGATTTCACAATAGCTTTGGTCCTTATCCCACTTAGCAATGGGATTTTCTCCTAAAGTAGGCTCAGCTAGTTGCCTAATCTTCTCTTTTTCTACTTCTATATCCATTTTCTTCTGTTTGGATATGGCTTGAATCTGTAATAAGGTCTGCTGGGCTTGATCTAAAATGTCTTGTTGTATAAGCGCTATTTGCTTATAACACTTTTGATCTGGACACTTACACTCTTTTTGTAAGGGTTTGGTTATTTCTAAGGCTTCTTGTTGGGTTGTAGGTCTAGGTCCACCATGCTCAGCTGAAGAACTCTGATGTTTTATGGGTCTATAATTGGGCTTGACCTGCATAAGGTCAAAGGCAGTCTTATGATCTATTAGAGGAGCTTTAATATTAAATTCCTCTTGGTCACTAATTAATATCTTATCATTATACTAGGTATAAGGATGATATTTACTAATAAAGTCTTGCCCTAAAATAAGGTTTCCTGTGAAACTAGGACGAGGATCCATTATCCAAAACCGATGATTAACGGTTTTGTTGGTCTGATTTCCCAATTTAAAATAAATAGGAATAGTCTGGAAATATAAGGTAAATGGATCTCCATTAGCCACTTTACCATAGATTTCTTGAGTACTTTCTAAAAAGTAGTCTTCAGGGAAGGCATTAGCCTTATAAATACTCTGAGAGCACCCTGTATCTATAAAGGCTGAAAGTCTTTTAGGGTAGTCTTTATGTTGAACAAATAATTCTACAAAACAAGCATGTGGTTTAGTAGAAATTCCTAAATTATTCTTTTCTAAAATAGATATTCCTTTCTGGGGTTTATCTATAAGATCTAAGGGTATTTGTTCTTCTGAACTATCATCAGAATGGTATTCATCTAAGTCATAGGAAATTCCTTTTCCTTTGAAGTCTTCATTTTCTTGCAATCTTTTGGCTATATTCCTATCAATGTCTTGATAATAGGTTTTAATATCTAAGTCTATTTGAGCGTCATACTGGCTAGTATAAATTGCTCTAAATCTAGTTCTCCAACAGTCTTCATGGTAGTGTAGTTGACTAACAATACAAACCATAAATAATTCTGTTTGTATAGTCTCAAAACATTCTACACATCTAAAGTCTTTTTTGCAACATTTCATCTCAAACGTGCAGTAATGTCTTTCATCAAAGTAACATCTAGGTATATAGGTTAGTAGCTCTGGATTACTAACAGTCCATCTTTTCTTCAGAAAGGGTCTTAATATACATTTATACCAAGCGTCTTCAAAGTCTATATATTCACTATCTAGATCGCCTAGATCAGTCTGCATCATATATAAATCTAAGGTATCCTGAGAGTCTTCATACTCATCAGTATCACTATAGTCTTCTGAATCACTGTCTGTGTAAACACTATAGATACTAGTGTTATCATCATCTTCTATGTCTGATATTTCTATAGCATATAGGATATCTAATTCTTCTTGATCTGAATAGTCTAATATTGTATTAATAATTTTAATACTTTCTTTATCTTTCTTATTAGGGCAGTCTTTAGCAAAGTGTCCTTCTTTGCCGCAAGTCCAACACTCTTTGGTGGCAGTCTTAGATTGAGCTACGTCTTTTTCTTTCCTATAATTAGGAACCTTCTTATACTTGCTAGTATTCTTCTTAAAGTATCTTCTTTGATTAAATCTATTTCTCTTAGTCTTAGGATTCTTTTCCCTAAAGGTAGTAGATTGTCTAAATTTGTATTTCTTTGGAAATCCTAAAGGTCTAGTCTTAAACTTCCTATGTTTCCATTCTACTTTCTTTTTGAATTTCTTAGATTCACTTCCACATCCCCATTGGATTGGAGCAATGTCTCTTTCGTCTTTGATTGGAGGGATCTGCTTGAAAGTTTCTTCTATTAACTTTCCTTGGGTTATATCACGTCTCTTTGATATGATATAGTCTTTGGCGAAATTGATTCTTTCACCAAGGGAGTTATTCTTAACTCCAGATACTCCTGGCTAATTCCTATATTCATTAATTAGGATTTGTCCTATGGCTGGTATCTTTCTAAAGTATTCATTTTTTTAAGGTCTCTCCAAATTCTTTAATTTGGTAATATAGATGTTCATAATTATTGCTATATTCATTTATCTTATCTAACTTGCAAATGCTAAGGAGGGCTAACTTAGTTTTTGCTAGGTCTTGTTCATTGATCTGAGCTAGGTGTCCGGCTCCAATGAATTCTGCAGTGAACAATTGAATATATTCTCCAATTGATCGTTCTTCTAGGTTTTCCTTTATCTTTTCAATCTTAGCTAAGGAGTCTTCATCTGTAGCCTTTCTTAGACTATCTAAGTAGTCTTTTGCAATTCCTCTAATGGATTGCTCAGCGTATTGCTTACATGAACTTGCATCCCATTGTTCATTAGATGCAAAACACATGTTCATCTGATTACGCCATTCGTCTAAGGCTTTCTTCCTATCTTTCACATTGTCTAGGTTGAGGTATATACCTACTGGATTTATGGCTTGGCTTGCCATAGTCTTGACGGGAGTGAAACTCTTGTCACTAGTTGGGAAGTCTTTTATATAATCAGGTTTAGTCTTTACTACGGTGCTAGAGTATATAGGAATATTTATTCCTATAGGTTTGCTAAAAAGTCTAGGAGCATCTTCTAGCCTACTACTACTTCCTATCTCTTGTTTACTAGGTTCTACTTGTGTAGCTGGCATTAGTCTTTGTTCTCCTTCTTCTATTAGTCTTAAGTTTCTAAGAAGTTCTTTAGTGTTCTTAGATTCTTTTAGTTTTAATATGCGGTCTTGGGCTATCATATTAAATCTTTCTCTTTCTTGAAACCTAACAGAATGACTTTTCTTAAGGTTATCTTTAAATGTCTTCATATCCAATTCTGAGGGTTCATGTCCAAAGTTTTGGATCCTAGCTTTTTCTTTAACTAAGTCTTTTTGTTCAAACGATCTTCTAGGTCTAATTACCGGAGCTTGTCTAAGTAAATTAGCACTAGTCTTGCTAATACATTCTCCTTCTGAAGGATCATTGATTATGGCTTCTCCCATATTCCTAAATCTAATTTCTTCGGTTTGGATATTCTTATTGACAATCTTAGGGGGACCAAACTGGATGGTAACATTTCCAGTGACGTCATCTTGATTAATAAACAAGGGTTTATTTTGTATAGTCTTGGTTTCTTGAAATTCTGGCAATTGACAAAGAGTCTTAGCTTTCTCTTTCATAGGTCCAGTATTCCTAATACTGTAAGTATGATTATATTCTGATACATTAGTTCTTACTAAGATTTCTTCATTAAGTCTACCGCTAGGAATTCCCGATTGCATTCCTTCATAAGGAAATTGGGAGAACTTCACATAGCTTTGGAATTCTATATTTATATTAGCGTCTGGGATAATATAGTCTTCATAACCACTAGCATATAAGATTAACTTAAAATTCTTGGCTGTGTCTACGGTTACTGTAAATGCCGGGATGACATTAAAGTATCCTATGTTGTCTGACATTTCTAATTGGGCTATTCCAATAAGACTTTTCTCAAAGTCCTTCCATCTTTTGTCTACTAAACAACATAATATGTTTATATTATTCTGGGGTCTATGTAATCCTTGGATTCTTGCTTGAAAGAGTCCAAAGGTTAGGAATTGGAACTTCCTATCAGTTCCTCTAGATCTAAGCCATTCTGAGTCAAATACTTGGAGCTCAGTATAGGATTTGTCTAACACATGATTTCTACAATGGTAGGTCATGTTATAATTGGGAGTTTTAGGAGTGGCACCTTCCTTAAACAAGTCTATATATCTAACGGCTGGAAGTTGTCCATTATGAATGGAGTCTTCAATAATTTTCCAGTCTACTTCACCCCACTCTTTCCATTGGAGAGGATTGGTGAAATTTCTTTCCTTCCACCATGTCCTAACATTTGAGGATGAATCCTTAAGTCTTTGGAGCATATGATTACTCTGTCCAATATTTGGGATAGAGCTGGCTACCTTGCTAGTCTTATCTAATCCGTCATTTATGACTCGTCTACCTATAGTATTCCTTTCTCTAGTTTCTATGGGAGGGGTTTCTTTAAACTTACAGGTGGTTACCTGTTTTTGTTCGAGTCTTTTTTCAATTCTTTCTAAGAAGTCTGAATAATCTTTTTGTCTTTTTAGCTGATTAAGGATTTCTTCTTTAAAATTCTTATTTTCCTTTCTAGTCTTTTCAAAAGTTTCTTCACTATGTCTAGCTAGAGAATTAACAATGGTTTTACCAACGTTAGTGATATAGTCTTTTACTTCATTATCTTTTTCTAATTGTTGCATAGTTCTAACTTATATGGCTTCTACAGTCTTTTCAATTTTATCTAACCTAGTTAGAATAAAAGGCGAGTCTATTTCTGCTTGGGAAGGTTTATTATATACGGCCTTAATTCCGTTTATAATTTCACCGTATTTTTCTTCCACTTGGGCCATGTCTAGTCTAAGTTCATTAATAATGCTATCCATTTTAGATAGATTATGTCTTTCCATATTATTAAGGTAATTTGCTAAATTCTGTTGAAATTTAACAAAGTCTGTGTAGAAGGTAGTTAACCCTTCTGTCTTAGCCTTTAAGTCTAAATGCAAGTCTTTAACAAAGCTACTATTATAGTCTTGGGTAGCTGCTATAGATGTAGAAATTAAATTTAATCTTTCTAATATAAGTCTAGTTGCCTTAGCTGCGTTGGCAATCTCATTTTCATTTATCTTGTAATAAAATCTATCATCATTTATCTTTTCTAAAATTCTTTGATAGAATTCGGATAAGGTCTGAATGGAGAGGTCTTTTGATACCTCATTCCAGTCTGATCTAACTATCTCCATTAGGAAGATAACTATCAAGTCTAGGGATAAGCTTAGCTTGTTCCTTAGTAAGTTTAATTAACTCACTGTCTTGGTTTTTAATTAAAGTCTTAATTTCTAAAATGTCTTTGTTAATGACTTCTATATGATTAGTCTTAATATTTATTTCTTGTAACACGTGGACTAAGTCTATATGGATTTGATTATCGATGTCTAATAATCTTTTAGAGATATTTTTTATCTCTGTTTCTAAGGTATGAGTGTCTTTTATTAATTGTCTTAATATAAGCAATATACACTTATTTTGGTCTATTATGCTATTAATAGCACTAGCAGTGACTTGTCTACTATCTGCGTGTTTGGCTGGGATATGTTCAATGTGTGAACAACCGTCTATGTGTGTGGTTAAACAACCTTCCGAGTCTAAATCAGTTATGGGTATAGGTTGGTAGTCTGGGTTGGTTCCAAAAATATCTTGGTAAATGCGAGGGATAAATCCCAAGGGCATTAAAATCTTTTTACCGTATGTCTAAAAGGAACGTCTTATGGCTCTGATACCAGAATTAGGGTTTTGGTCGGAATTTGGTGAGGTTCGAAAATCTTTAAAGTCTTGATATTAATTTTGGGTCTGAATTATAAATCTTTTAATTATATAGTCTTAAACTAAGTTTTTAGAGTAAGACAAGAGGGGGACCATCTATGGTAAATAACAAAAGTCTTTGGGACCACGAGGGGACCACTTTCGGGATAAGGACAAAAGTCCGCACGGAAAGTCCGCACGGGAAGTCCGCACCTGACCCTGGGTCTATATATATATATATATATACCCAACAATCACAAGATCAACTAATTGAACCCAAAGGTTGCATCGAGATCAATCAAGTTCGTTAAAAAAAGAACTAGTTCATCAAGCGCAAACTCATTCAAACAAAAAGAACTCAAACTCTGAATAATAACCTTCTGAACAAAAAATCATCTCACTTCAACATGTATTCAAGATACTCAAAGCTCCATCAACAAGTCGAAAAAAATTCCAGATGACTTCAACAACATTTAAGAGATCAACAAACAAAGCTACACGGGTTTTGAGAGTATTCGATACATATTGTACGGTATAACACTTCCCATATTGATCATACATAGCTCAAAGGATGTTTAACAAACAAAATTAAAGAAAATAAAAACATCAGCCACAACTTTCAAAATGTCTTTGAATTAAAAAAAAAAAAGATATGATTCTCAATCGTCTGAGTCGACTGCACAAAAAAACTTGATTGTCCAAAAAGATTTTTCAAGCACAGTCGATTGACTCATGTCAAAGTAGGTTTAGGCTACTCAAATTGGATTTGGAGTCACCTCAATCGCGTTTAAATCATTAAATATCTGCTGGGATTGGTGAGTAACAGCTTGTTGTCACCTACAACTTAATTTGAGAACTTCATAGGTTGTTGATAATCAACTTAGAACTTCAAATCAGTAATATAAAACTTATGGAAAGTGAGAAAAAGTAAGATAAAAATCACTCTCCAAACTGTACAATTTTTACAAGATATTTCCCTAACTAATTTTTATATAACATATTCTCCCCAAAATTCATTTATTAGAAAGGTCACTCCGTAAACCTTTTAAGCGACATTTTAAAAACATGAGCAGTGAATGTCAACATATATATGGGGGTATGAAGACAGTTCAATCTCTCAGCTCAGCACCAACCAAAGAGGTGATAGTTGGAGCATCCAACTTCATCACAAGAGCTGGTGAAAGAAGAGCAATAATTAGTTGTGGCTGTTCGGGACAACAACAGTTGCTGAGCTTCGACTAACTCTTGTTTCAGCCTCTCAACTTCCCTTTGGAGCTTTGTGTTATCTTCATGAGCCTGTTGTAGGCTTTGATGAAGGGCCTTATGGTCAACCTCCAGGCTCTGGTTCTTCCATCTCGCCCGCCTGTTTTGGTACCATATTGCGATTTGCCTCTGTGGGACGCCGAGTTGTCGAGCGAGTTGACTCTTTCCATCCGAATCCAGCTTGTTATGTAAGTTGAAGGCTGTTTCTAAGAGCCTCACTTGGTCTTGGCTCAGCCTTTTGCTGTTTGGTTTAAGTGGGTGTCTTTGGGCTCGATAATCGAACGTATCCATTTTTGCTTTTTTTTTTTTTGGGGGGGGGGGGGGGGTGGGGGGGGGGGGACTAAAGTCTGGACTCTTATACAGACATTTTGGTACAATGTTGAGATCGAGAGATATTTAGGGGGGGGGGGGGGGGGGGCGTCCTTTTCATGCATGCATGTACTCGTCACGTGGGAGTGGCCCATTCGAGCATGACCATGTGCTGTAATATCAAAGTCGTGGGGTAAAGATAAATAGTTTTCTTCCCCATTTGCTACAATGTTGGTCAAAGATCTATATATAAGTTACCTTTTCCTTTATTATTTTATTTTACTATGTTTCTATATGAACGTATTTAGTTCAACTTAGATTTACAGACGTTTTTAAACTATTGGAAAGATATAAAAGACCACTAATCTCTTGAAATAACGATAATTAAAATAAAACGATATTTACATGTGCGGATCTTCCCGATTCGCTATTAAACTGAAAAAACAAGCAATTGCTTAGCATCGCATCGGGTTAAATTTGGTTTAATGCAATTGAAGACTCTTTTATAATTATGTATAGTTAGGTTAGGTTCGTATCTTGTTGTAGTCATTGAAGTTAACAAATTTACATGACTAATTTGTGTCAAAATCTGTCAAGAAGTAGTCTCGTAAAATTAAATTCAACTTCGCCAGCTTCATAAAGTGTTTTTAGTTTGTGAGTCCTTTGCTGAGTTGACACTAAATATGATAATTTTCTAATTTAATCTTTGTGAACTATAAATCATGTGAAAATATGTACGTGATCATTTTTCATCTTTTTCGGGGACGGGCCTCTAGTTGAAAAATAGTTGCTTCATTTTAATTATATTTTTTTGTGCGGACTGTCCCGCATTTTAATAGTGTTAGACATATGTCACCTGATGGTGACCCCAAAAAAGAGAGAGAGAACGCCTATAATTTAGCCAATAATGTCTGAACTCACCGTCAGGTGAGACATATACAGTTCGCACAGTACTATATATATATATATATATATATATATATATATATATATATATATATATAGGTCACTTGACACATATACGGACTGTCCCCCATTTTAACAGTGCAGAACGGACATGTGTCGCTTGGCGGTGAGTTCAGAAAAGAGAGAGATCATGCCTATAATTTTTGGCCTCACTATCAGGCGACACATGTCCGATCCGCACAGTTAAAATACGGAACAATCCTGACAAGAGCAGTATATATATATATATATATATATAGAGAGAGAGAGAGAGAGAGAGAGAGGCTCAAGTGCGCACCAAGCTTGCACACTAAGTTTGCACATCATTTTTTTAAAATAGTAAAAAAAATATTTTTGAGTTGGTTTTTTTTATGTGATATCTAAACATTTCAACGGACCCATCTAAAAAAATCAGTTCAAACAAACTTTTTTTGCTATTTTTAAAAAGTAGGTCAAACTTTCGCATCTTTTAAGCACTTTAAAAGCTGCGAAAGTTTGACCGATTTTTTAAAAATAGCAAAAAAAAAAAAATTTAACTGATTTTTTTTACATGGGTGAGTTGAAATGTTTAAATATCATATAAAAAAATCAACTCATAAATATTTTTTTTAATTCTTAAAAAAAATTGGTGTGCGCCCGCACTGTGCAAACTTAGTGGTCACAGGAACCTCTCTCTCTCTCTCTCTCTCTCTCTCTATATATATATATATATATATATATATAGTACGATGAAAGTTGTAAGCTGTGATCGGGGGGGAGTTATTGTCTATCGTTGGCCTCTATGGTAGAATCAGTCGGGGGACCTACGAGGTCGTGGTTTACCCTACGGCGGATGTCAGCGGTTCGAGTCCGCATATCTCCAACTCGTGAACTTAGCCGATACAAAGCTATATGATAGCGCCCAATTTTTTCGATTCGGCGGTTTGATCTATGATTTTTCATTCATGGACGTTGATAAGATCCATCCATTTAACAGCACCTTAGGATGGCATAGCCTTAAAGTTAAGGATGGGGTTCAAACGAGGAAAGGCCTATGGTGGATACCTAGGCACCTAGAGACGAGGAAGGGCGTAGTAAGTGACAAAATGCTTCGGGGAGTTGAAAATAAGCATAGATCCGGAGTTCCCGAAAAGGTTAACCTTTCAAACTACTGTTGAATCCATGGGCAGGCAAGAGACAACCTGACGAACTGAAACATCTTAGTAGCTAGAGGAAAAGAAAGCAAAATCGATTCCCTTAGTAGCAGCGAGAGAAATGGGAGCACCCTATAGCGTGACCCATATATATATATATATATATATATATATATATATATATGTGAGGATGGTGTTTTACTGTTCCAAAAAATTAAGGGTCGAGATCGATTATCCTACTACGATCTAAGGGTCTTGCATTGTGTTATGTCACAACTTAAGCATTGCGAAATGACAAAATGGAACGAACCAAACAAAACTCTACTCATTTTCTCCCAAAACCCGTTCCATCTCGATTCCTCTCAAACCCCCCTACACTATCGCCTCCCTCTCAAACCCTCCCACCTCTGCTGCCTCCCTCCCTCCCACCTCCGTTGCCTCCCTCACAAACCCTCTGTGTTGCTTCACTCTCAAACCCTCTGATCTGATTTCCTCTCTATATATATTTCGTGAGTGTTTCTGACCACCCCATGTTGTCTTTCCCTCTCTTATTCTATTTTCCTTATATTTATGGGTATATATACTCATGAACATTGCCACCCATCTTCAGATTTGGGTTCCCACAATTTTATATTTCATATTTACTATTTTGAGATTTGTGGGTAAACCCCTTAAGATTATATCTATCTTCTTTATTTTATTTTTATGGGTATAGATACACTAATAATTGGAGATTTTTCCTATAATTTCATATTACGATATGGGATTTCAGATATGCAATTTTGGGTAAACCCACCAAGGTTAGATCTCTCTTTTTCAGATTTACGATTTGTCCTCATGATTTTAGATTCACAATTTGGGTTTTGATATGAATATTTGTTAATATTTGTATTGATTTGAAAATAGCTGGGGGTTTTTTCTATTATATACTTTGGTTTTTGTATTTTCTTAGATTGAATTAATGTATTGTGTGATTTCCTGTTTGGCTAAAATATGTTTAGATTATTACTTTCAGAGTGGGATTAATACTTATATTAGATTTAGGAATTATTTATTAATTTAAGGGCCTTAAGCCACATAGTGAGTTGGTAGTTCAGTGCTCAATTATTCATATTAGTACTCACGAGATTGATTGTTTAGTTGGTGTTTTTCATTGTCGTTTGCTTCTGCCAACAATATTTACATCATATAGATTATTGGGGATGGGTTTCACATCATTATATTTTCCTATGTATTTCAACAACAGAAGGTTGTAGTCTCATTCGTGCAATATACCGAAGCTCTTAAATTTGCTTATCACGCAGAAAAGATGATTCAAATATATGTACACACATTAACTCCCGACATATATAACAGTACAGTTAGTATTATTATGATCTTTAATAAGTAGAAGATATATATGGAAAATATTAGCACCTTGCAATAGTTTATTTTTGGAATAATGAAGGTTTGGGTCTTTAAAAATGTTTTCGTGTTTAATCCGACTTATTTTCAAAATTAACAAAAAACCATGTTGCCCAGATTATACTCAAGAGGGGAGTGAATTGAGTTTTTACAAACTTTAAGTCAAATTAAAATTTCAGAAGAATATTTAATTTATAATACTTTGACAATTTTCAAATTAATAAAACTACAAAGAATAAATCCAACAATATCAGATAAATGTAACCAACTAATTTAAACAACAAGAAATACAGATTTTAACACCCTAGGAATCTTAAATTAGTTTTCGTATTTAATATTAAGTGATATTCTGAAATTAATTATTTAATTCAAAAATAATTATTTTAATTTTAAAAATTAATTTAGTCAAATTTCTGAATTAATTTATTTGCAAGATAGTATGCCGAAAATATTAACTCAAGCAAGCATGTGAATAAATAAAAGTACGGAAAATAAATGACACCGAAATTTAACGTGGTTCGGCCAAATTCCGGACTACGTCCACGCGCCTAGAGCCCCTGCCTCCTTTGCGCTTCACTAAACCTGATCCACTTGCGGGTAGGATCAAACCACCGCGTACAACTGTTTGCAAGCTAACTCCGAGCTTCAAACCCCGTGGCCCACTTGCGGGTAGGAACCAATTACCGTTACAAACCGAAGCTTCAACAAAGCTTCACAACAAATCTGAATTTTTGTAGCAAGGTACAATAATGAAACTACTTAAAATACAATTTGTAATCTGAGTTTCTCCTTCTTTAATCAGACTTCAATAAATGAGGTTGAAGTAGGCACAAGTCCTCTTCTTCAATGATTGAGCAGATGATAAAATTGATTGCTCTCTTGAATGTGTAGCTGAGTAGTAAAATAAAAATGCTCTCAATAATATTTCAAGTCTTAATTATATTCTCATTTCTGGTCTCTGTGTTTAATGCAGCTCTCTAAAGCTTTAAATGTGTCTTCCAAAAACTAGATGTTAGACACATGTATTTTGAGCATTAATTGCTCCTGATTTTGCTGAGATGAGATAAAAAAAATCTCCAACTCTGATATGCAAATCTTCATTTTTATCTTCTCCATAAAAATATAGTTGTTGTAGCACATAAGTGGTAATCTGAAAATATATGTGATTGAAAGTAGATTGGATATGACTCATATATTTTCTGTCAAAAAAAGAGGTTAGTCCAAGAGATAATAATCAAATCTAAAATGTAACCATTATGTATTCCAAAAAAAAACTGAGCACAGACTGTAAAAAAAATTAGAAGCTGACCATGTCAGCTACAAGCGGTTCCCGAAGTACAAAAAAAAATTACATCAGCTCTATTAATTGGTCCGAAAGTTTTTAACATGAGACTGATAAACTATATAATATTAGGCGTAGCCAATAAAATCAATTACTTCGTAGCTTAATGTCCCTATCTAAGATACACAGCAGCACTAATGATTTAACACAATTGTTAAAACCAACCTATAAGAACTGATGCAACAGTCTCGGATGTGTAAGGCTTATACAGAATTGGTTTAATTAAGAGACACGCCATCTGCCATAATAGTATAAATTCTTATGACACTGACATATCAAATCACTTACAGGCGCAAGGCTCAAGGTAGCTTGATAATGATATAGCCTTCTATGACACTACAGTCTCGGACGATCTAGTTGATGTACAAACAGTATGAGATAAAAAAATCTGTAGCAAATCTAAGGCATGGATTTGACCAACCAAGAAGAAAACAAATTTAAGGCCGAAAGTATAACACTGCCTAGGATAAGAATTAAAGCAACCTAGCCTGACTTAAAAAGTTAAGGGCTTATCTTTGTCACAGACGAATTCTCGGTTAAGTCTTGTCAAATCCAAGGCAAGAATGTGACCATTTTAAAGCAGTACTCACGCAAGGACCAAGGATAATAATATATATATATATATATATATATATATAAGGTGTACGGATAGAAGGTAGCTACAAGCGTACGACAGTAATGAATATATATGTAGCTAGAGGCTTATTAATAACTGTAGACCATCACAAACAGTAACATATCTAACAATGTGAAGCTGGTTAGTTTAGACGATTGCCCTCTGTTTATCATATCTATGCTTTTGAACGAGGCAGGCAAACAACTTTACAACGCAATTCAATCCACTTTCCATGTCTTGATGGATTTCGTGGCTCGAGGGTTACTGCCAAAGCAGTTGGACTGCCAACGTCAGTGTTTACACAAGTACATATGTATAATTGTACGAATGTATTAACTGAGGGCATCACAAACAGTACATATGTATTAACTTTTACACAAGTATCTCATAAGCTTTCCAAAGCTCGTAACAGGTATAGCAAACTTATATAAAAAATAGTTTGACAGAATAATGTATTATAGACAAAATAAAATAAAATAAAATAAAATAATATGCTCTTAATAATTATATTAACTTTTACACAAGTACATATGTATAATTGTACAAATAAAATTATATAATGAAGGAAGAACCAGGTAATAAAAAAATATGTTTGGAATCATCAAAATCAATATATCACAATAAACTAAAATGTATAATATTTATCATTAAGTATTAATTAGTGATAAATAACATTTTCATTTACAATCTCCCCCTTTTTTATGATGACAAACAGTGATTCACATATATTCATAAAATAAATAAATTAAGCACAAATGAGTGAATCAACACAATTTCTCCCCCTTTGACATTATCAAAAAGATGTTTCATATAAATTCAGTGTCACGGGTAAAATGCGAAGCTCCCCCTATCAAAAATAATATAAGCATGGGATAAAATAAAAAAAATGGTAAGGGACATATGTGAATACCATGAATTTTCATTAATCACATATTCAACATAACCATATATCGGAATAACATCTAATAATCCGCAAGACATAAAAGAAAACCACATATGCATAGAAGATTACATCTTAAGGTTGTTAAAAAGATGACACACATCGTTAGTGTTTCCTTCAATCGTGATTTTCTCAATAACAACTTGGATAGGATTTTCAGCAGTGTTTTGAGAGGATGAACATGCAACATTTTCAGTAGAAGGTGTAGAAGCATGTGAGTGCATATGTGGAGGCAAGACAAATGGCCAAGAAGGAGGCTTCACCCAAGGGGAATGTGGCGGAGATGAGCGAATGGCAAGCATAGCGGCATCAAATGAAGAATATTTTTTATATTGAGAACCGCTAACTCCCTTAATTTGGGATTCACAATCTCCCCAAGTAGTATAAATTCCGGGAAATTTTCCAACCCACACGACATAAAACGACTTCATGATTTGTGAGTGATGAGGAGAAGCTCATATATGTATTTATATAGGAGTGGTGAATGACAGCTAGTGATAAAAAAATATGAAAGTGTGTCCACTTGTGATAAGATGTATTTGGAAGGTAGTGAAGAGAATCATCAATAAAGAATTAAAATTTTAAGTCATTTATGCATGCCATACCGAGTTCACGACGGA
This sequence comes from Sambucus nigra, assembly GCA_949130495.1. Classification (NCBI taxonomy): domain Eukaryota; kingdom Viridiplantae; phylum Streptophyta; class Magnoliopsida; order Dipsacales; family Adoxaceae; genus Sambucus; species Sambucus nigra. The sequence goes on along the minus strand of OX422222.1, from coordinate 194,297,661 downwards.
TAAAGGTAAAACGATCTTCAGATAATGGTTTTGTAAAAATATCGGCTAATTAAAGATCCGTAGAAATAAATCCTATGCGTACGTCACCTTTTTGAACATGATCGCGTAAAAAATGATGTCTAATTTCAATATGCTTTGTTCTAGAGTGCAGAATTGGATTTTTTGTCAGACATATAGCGCTTGTATTATCACAAAAAATTGGAGTATTGTGAAAAAACATTTTAAAGTCATCAAGTTGTTGTTTCATGTATAATGTTTGAGCACAACTGCTACCGGCGGCAATATATTCTGCCTCGATCGTGGAAAGAGCAACAGAATTTTGCTTTTTACTAAACCAAGAAACTAGTGACTGTCCTAAGAAATGACATGTACCACTAGTGCTTTTTCTATTAATTCTACAACCCGCGAAATCTGCATCGGAATAACTTACTAGTTCGAACGAAGTACTTTTAGGATACCATAATCCTAAGTCTTTAGTACCAATTAAATATCTAAATATGCGTTTTACGGCACACAAATAGGATTCTTTAGGATTGGCTTGAAAACGAGCACATAAACATACACTAAACATAATATCGGGTCTACTAGCGGTTAAATATAGTAGACTACCAATCATACCACGATATAAGATAATATTAACAGATTTTTCTTTTTCATCAACATCTAACTTAATAGAGGTGCTCATTGGTGTACCAAGTGCTTTACCATGCTCTAAACCATATTTTTCCAAAAGATCTTTAATATATTTAGATTGATTGATAAAGACGCCATTTTTGGTTTGCTTAATTTGTAAGCCTAAAAAGAATTTTAACTCACCCATCATACTCATTTCAAATTCTCTTTGCATAAATTCTGAAAAATCTTTACATAAATTTTCATTTGTGGATCCAAATATAATATCATCAACATACACTTGTACAAGAAGCATATCATCGTTATGAATTTTTATGAATAAGGTCGAATCCATTTTTCCTCTCACAAAATCATTTTTGAGTAAAAATCCACTTAACCTATCATACCAAGCCCTTGGTGCTTGTTTTAATCCATATAAGGCTTTATTTAGTTTATAAACATGATTTGGAAACTTGTGATTTTCAAAACCGGGAGGTTGCTTAACATAAATATCCTCACTAATAAAACCATTTAAGAAAGCGCTTTTGACATCCATTTGAAATAATTTAAATTTTTTATAACATGCATATGCTAGTAGCATACGAATAGCCTCTAATCTAGCTACGGGGGCATAAGTTTCATCAAAATCAATACCTTCTTGTTGGTTGTAGCCTTGCGCAACTAGTCTAGCTTTATTTCTTATAATTAATCCGCCATCATCCTTTTTATTTCTAAAAACCCATTTAGTTCCAATAATAGTTTTATCTATGGGTGTGGGAACAAGTGACCAAACATTATTTCGCTCAAATTGTAACAGTTCTTCTTGCATAGCTAATAAACAAAACTCATCTTTTTCGGCTTCATTTATGTCTTTTGGTTCAATTTCTGACACAAAAGCTAAATTATTACAAACATTCTTTAAGGAGGATCTAGTAAGAATACCACTAGAAGGTTCTCCTAAAATATTTTCAAAAGGATGATTATTAACGAATTTCCAATTTTTAGGTAAACTAGAATCATTATCATTTTTATCTTTATGGGGAGTACTTTCATTATTAATAGAATTACCAATATTAGAAGTAGTGTTTTCTTCATTAATAGATTTATTTACATCTATAACCTCATCATCATCTTTGTAGTTTTCAGTAAGAGATTTAGATTCATCAAAAGATACATGTATTGATTCTAGAACAACTAGAGTCCTTTTATTAAAAACTCTATAAGCTTTACTATAAAGTGCATACCCAAGAAAAATACCTTCATCAGATTTTGCATCAAATTTTCCTAAATTATCTTTATCATTTAAAATAAAACATTTGCTTCCAAAAACCTTGAAATAACCAATATTTGGTCTTTTATTTTTCAGTATTTCATAAGGAGTTTTATCTAAACATTTTCTAACAATAGTTCTATTTATAACATAACAAGATGTGTTAACAGCTTCCGCCCAAAAATATTTCGGTAGGTTATGTTCATTTAGCATAGTTCTAGCCATTTCTTGTAAAGATCTATTCTTTCTTTCTACTACACCATTTTGTTGAGGTGTCCTTGGAGCAGAAAAATTATGTTCAAAACCATTTTCATCACAAAATAATTCAACATCTTTGTTATCAAATTCTCTTCCTCTATCACTTCTTATAAAGACAATATTGCAACCTTTTTCATTTTGAATTTTCTTACAAAATTTGGCAAAAATAAAGTGTGTATCATTTTTATGAGTAAGAAAGAAAACCCATGTAAATCGAGAATAATCATCAATAATAACAAAGGCATAATATTTTCCACCTAAACTAGCAACTTTGTTAGGTCCGAATAAGTCTAAGTGTAATAATTCTAAAGGCCTATTTGTTGAAATATCTCTTTTCCTTTTAAATGAAGTTTTTGTTTGTTTTCCAAATTGACATGCATTACACTATTTATTCTTAACAAACTTTATTTTGTGCAGCCCTCTAACTAACTCATTTTTGGATAAAATATTAAGTTGTTCCATGTTGGAATGACCTAATCTTCTATGCCATAACCAACAAGTATCATTTAGGACAGCTAAACACTTGACATCTTGTTGAGATAAATTATCAAAATCGAGAGTATAAACATTTTCATGTCTAGAAGCAACAAACACAACATGATTATCTTTAGCATTTTTTATTAGACAGTAATCTTCTTGAAATAGAACATTATAATCTTTATCACACAATTGGCTAATACTAATTAAATTATGTTTAAGACCATCAACTAAAAGAACGTTTTCAATGCAAGGAGAGGGATCCTTACCAACATTACCTATGCCAATGATTTTGCCTTTGGAGTTGTCTCCGAATGTGACTAGACCTCCATCTTTGGCAATCAAGCTAGAGAATTTACTTTTGTCACCCGTCATATGTCTTGAACACCCGTTGTCTAAGAACCACTTTGTTTTGATCGAACTAGCTCTAAAACAAACCTACAATCAACATTTGAATAACTTTTCTTTTGGTAATGTGTTGGGTCCATATGGGTTAGCAAAAATAGGAGTCTCTTTAGGAATCCATGCCACTTTGGTAGAAAATATATATTTGCAGAAATTTGAGAAATGGGTACGTCTTCCACAATATGTACATAATGAATTTCCAATATTTTTAGAGTAATTTTCAAAGCTTTTCTCATTTTCTTTTTCATTATATCCAATTTCAGCCTTATCATACATCCACCTTTGGTTTCCAAGTAGCAAATTCAAATTTTTTTCTCCATTTACAAAGTTTTCAAGACACCAAGTTAAATCCTTAATTTCAAGTTTTAATTGTTCATTTTCAGAAGAGTGACTAGATGATTCATTAATTTTTAGTTTTGCCATTTCAGATTTTAAAGACTTATTTTCGGATTTCATTATTTCTATATTTTCAAGGAGAGAATCATATTTATGTGATAAAGAGGAATGTATCTTTTTAAGATTAATATATTTAGTTTTAATTTCATCAAAATTGTAAAAAAGTTCATCAAAAGCATTTTGAAGTTCATCATGATCATTTGAAGTTTCATATTCACTATCTGAATTAAAGTTAGAAGATACCTCATCATTATTTGCCATAAGGCAAAGATTTGCAACATCTCCATCACTTGAATCTTCATCGTTGCTACTTTCATCACTATCACTCCAAGTGGTAGCTTTCATGGCCTTTTTGTATTTTTCATTTCTTTTATCTTTTCTGTCATTCTTCCCTTCTTTGGCTTTGGGACAGTTAGGTCTAATATGGCCTAACTCTTTGCAGTTATAACATTTTGGCTCAAACTTAGAGGATGACTTTCCTTCATGTGCCTTCTTTGAAGAGAAATTCTTGTATTTTCCAGACAGTCCCTTCTTTTTGGCAAGAAATTTTTTGAATTTTCTGGTAAGAAGTGCTATGTCACCATCTTCATCATTATCAGTTTCCTCACATTCTTCTTCTTCCTCAATGGATTTGAAGGCAATAGTTTTGCTTGCCTTGGGCTTCTCATCTTCAGCAAGTTCTTTGAGTTCCATTTCATGAGTAATTAAAGACCCCAACAGTTCATCAAGAGAAATAGGTCTTTCTCGTATAGCTTCTTTGATTGCCATCTTCTTTATCATATACGCAGATGGTAGTGACCTGAGAATCTTACTAATTCAGAATCAGTATAATATTTACCAAGAGATTTCAATCCATTTATAATATTTGAAAATCTAGTAAACATATCAGAGATAGTTTCATCTGCTTTCATTTTAAAAAGCTCATAGTTATGAACAAGCATGCTGATTTTATCCCCCTTGACTTGAATAGTTCCTTCATATGTAACTTCTAGTCTATCCCAAATTTCTTTAGCAGATTCACAACAACAGATTCTATTATATTCATTTACATCAAGTGCACAATGCAAAATATTCATAGCTTTAGCATTTATTTGAATTTTTTTAATATCAGCATCATTCCATTCATTTTCTTCTTTAGGAACATTTTCATTATTAACAACTTTCATGGGGATATTAGGACTATTTATAATAACTCTCCAAACAGCATAATCATTTGATTGAACAAAATTTTTAATTCTATTTTTCCAATAGCTATAATTATTTCCTGAAAATAAAGGAGGTCTATTTATTGATTGACCCTCACCAAGAGATGAAACATTAAAGTTTGCCATTGATCTTTAACTCTAAGATTGTTAAATCTAAAAATAAGAAGAGCACTTGCTCTGATACCAATTGTTGCCCAGATTATACTCAAGAGGGGGGGGGGGGGGGGGGGTTGAGTTTTTACAAACTTTAAGTCAAATTAAAATTTCAGAAGAATATTTAATTTATAATACTTTGACAATTTTCAAATTAATAAAACTACAAAGAATAAATCCAACAATATCAGATAAATGTAACCAACTAATTTAAACAACTAGAAATACAGATTTTAACACACTAGGAATCTTAAATTAATTTTCGTATTTAATATTAAGTGATATTCTGAAATTAATTATTTAATTCAAAAATGATTATTTTAATTTTAAAAATTAATTTAGTCAAATTTCTGAATTAATTTTTTTTCAAGATATTGTGCTGAAAATATTAACTCAAGCAAGCATGTGCAAATAAATAAAAGTGCGGAAAATAAATGACACCGAAATTTAACGTGGTTCGGCCAAATCCCGGCCTACGTCCACACGCCTAGAGCACCTGTCTCCTTTGCGCTTCACTAAACCTGATCCACTTGCGGGTAGGATCAAACCACCGCGTACAACTGTTTGCAAGCTAACTCCGAGCTTCAAACCCCGTGGCCCACTTGCGGGTAGGAACCAATTACCGGTACAAACCGAAGCTTCAACAAAGCTTCACAGCAAATCTGAATTTTTGTAGTACAAGGTACAATAATGAAACTCCTTAAAATACAATTTGTAATGTGAGTTTCTCCTTCTTTAATCAGACTTCAATAAATGATGTTGAAGTAGGCACAAGTCTTCTTCTTCAATGATTGAGCAGATGATAAAATTGATTGCTCTCTTGAATGTGTAGCTGAGTAGTAAAATAAAAATGCTCTCAATAATATTTCAAGTCTTAATTATATTCTCATTTCTGGTCTCTGTGTTTAATGCAGCTCTCCAAAGCTTTAAATGTGTCTTCCAAAAACTAGTTGTTAGACACATGTATTTTGAGCATTAATTGCTCCTGATTTTGCTGAGATGAGATAAAAAAAATCTCCAACTCTATGCAAATCTTCATTTTTATCTTCTCCATAAAAATATAGTTGTTGTAGCACATAAGTGGTAATCTGAAAATATATGTGATTGAAAGTAGCTTGGAGATGACTCATATATTTTCTGTCAAAAAAAGAGGTTAGTCCAAGAGATAATAATCAAATCTAAAATGTAACCATTATGTATTAAAAAAAAACTGAGCACAGACTGTAAAAAAAATTAGAAGTTGACCATGTCAGCTACAAGCGGTTCCCGAGGTACAAAAAAAATTACATCAGCTCTATTAATTGGTCCGAAAGTTTTTAACATGAGACTGATAAACTATATAATATTAGGCATAGCCAATAAAATCAATTACTTCGTAGCTTAATGTCCCTGTCTAAGATACACAGCAGCACTAATGATTTAACACAATTGTTAAAAGTAAACTATAAGAACTGATGCAACAGTCTCGGATGTGTAAGGCTTCTACAGAATTGGTTTAATTAAGAGACACGCCATCTGCCATAATAGTATAAATTCTTATGACACTGACATATCAAATCACTTACAGGCGCAAGGCTCAAGGTAGCTTGATAATGATATAGCCTTCTATGACACTACAGTCTCGGACGATCTAGTTGATGTACAAACAGTATGAGATAAAAAATTCTGTAGCAAATCTAAGGCATGGATTTGACCAACCAAGAAGAAAACAGATTTAAGGCCGAAAGTATAACACTGCCTAGGATAAGAATTAAAGAAACCTAGCCTGACTTAAAAAGTTAAGGGCTTATCTTTGTCACAGACGAATTCTCGGTTAAGTCTTATCAAATCCAAGGCAAGAATGTGACCATTTTAAAGCAGTACTCACGCAAGGACCAAGGATAATAATATATATATATATATATATATATATATATAAGGTGTACGGATAGAAGGTAGCTACAAGCGTACGACAGTAATGAATATATATGTAGCTATAGGCTTATTAATAACTGTAGACCATCACAAACAGTAACATATCTAACAATGTGAAGCTGGTTAGTTTAGACGATTGCCCTCTGTTTATCATATCTATGCTTTTGAACGAGGCAGGCAAACAACTTTACAACGCAATTCAATCCACTTTCCATGTCTTGATGGATTTCGTGGCTCGAGGGTTACTGCCAAAGCAGTTGGACTGCCAACGTCAGTGTTTACACAAGTACATATGTATAATTGTACGAATGTATTAACTGAGGGCATCACAAACAGTACATATGTATTAACTTTTACACAAGTATCTCATAAGCTTTCCAAAGCTCGTAACAGGTATAGCAAACTTATATAAAAAATAGTTTGACAGAATAATGTATTATAGACAAAATAAAATAAAATAAAATAATATGCTCTTAATAATTATATTAACTTTTACACAAGTACATATGTATAATTGTACAAATAAAATTATATAATGAATGAAGAACCAGGTAATAAAAAAATGTGTTTGGAATCATCAAAATCAATATATCACAATAAACTAAAATGTATAATAATTACCATTAAGTATTAATTAGTGATAAATAACATTTTCATTTACAAACCCAATAGAATTTGAATGTAAAATAAACCTGTATTTTGACTAAGCATGAGATATGAAAACTTCCGTTCATCTATTTTGGAGATTTAACTATATCAATAACTCATATTATGAAATTCTTAAATTTTACAATAGACCAATAAATTTCTTTCTTCAGATTATGTTGAATTGGATGTTTAATAGACCAATTCTTAAATTCTTAAATTTGTGAATGTTTCTCAAATGAAACCAGAATAAACTCTAGCTTCTTCCAACTTATAACTATTAAAGTATATGCCATTCCATCTTATAGTTTTTTTTTCTAAATGGACCTATTTGTTGTTTTTGTAGATTCGAGGTAACCATCAAGCTTAATTGCCCCATAGGGAATGATGGTGGTTAGAATGATTAAATCTCATTGACTGATGGACTAGTGATGATTTCAATAAATGATGTGAAATGATCTCATTTTCCTATTCTCACTTGCTCACTCATACAAGTGTGTCCCTTACGAAACAATCTCATTTTTTATTTCTTATGCAGTCCTCTGTATATGTCATTTTTCTATTAACCATCACCATTTGCTAACATATTCTCTATCCTTGTTTTTTCATCCGAAACGTATTATCTCACAAGTTTTTTCTTTGATTTCAACGCCTAGAAATTAGTTTATGTCTCTTTATATTCAGTGCTTTTGTTTTTGGCGGGTTTTGAGAATGGGACATGGCTTCAATATATGTTCAAAATTCATTCATTGTGTGTCTCAAATTTATTTTACATTTTGAGAATACCTGACACTACATATTGTTATTCAGTGCATGAAAGTTCCCTACCGCCACTGTCGTTGTCAATTGTACTACACAACAAATGCATTGAAGTTTTGAATACTATTTTAATTCACAGCCTATGTAGGTAAGTATTTCATACATGAGAGGTCTTGATTATGTTATTAAGTTTTGATATATGATTTCCCTATAATTTCTGGTGTGTATTTATGATGAGCCTCGGGGATTAATTTTGTCGTAAATTTGTATTATTTTTTCAATCAATGCATGTAATATCATGGATATGGAGGAAAAACAACGATACAAAAAAATAGGGGTCGTGATGACATTACTTATTATTTAATGTCAAAATTCAGTTTTGTCAATTAATGCAGAAAACAACAGGGGTGGTGATGAAATTCCTTATTATTTAATGTCAAAAACAACACCAAGGTGGAGATGCTCCAGCACCTCTCGTGTTTTTTGTATTCTTGGTGTTTTATTTCAATAGTAAAATTTGATTTCTTTGGCTATTATAACCTTAATCTCAAGTTGTTTTCTGTTTCAGCCACTAAAATAGTTATATTAGTTCACATATTAAGTTTACTTTTCTAATGCCTTTTCTAATGAAGGTTGTCTCTCATTTTCTATGGTAGAAGCTACTACAGGACTGCTATGGTAGCAGCTGCTACAAGGCTTCTATGGTAGCAGCCGCTATGGTGCTTCTACGGGGCCGCTACGGAGCTGCTATGGGGTTGCTATAATTTTGAGATGTTGCTAACTGTAGCAACTTTAATTCGCTTGAATTACGTAATAAGTACAACTATTACATTGCTTAAGTTTCATTTATTTCATTAAGGTTTAAATGAATTAGATTAATCATTTATTGAAGCTAAAATATATTGGCAGTTGATGAGGAAATGGAATTATTATGGACTGTCGAAGATTTATGCCGTCAAGCTCCTTTGACATTTAGATCGGTATGCGAATTTTATTTTTTAAAATGGATGTAATATGATTATATGTTTACATTTATCTTAAAGTTGAGTGGAATTGATCAAATTTTGGCTTTGTATTTGTGTATGAAATTGGTATGTAGGTGATGGAATATCAAATATATGGATTTGTTTTCTAAAGATATACCTTCCATTATTTCACATTTCTGGTCATTTTTCCGACCAAGGTAATGTTCCTTTCATCATTTTGGCATTCCGACCAAGTCGACTCTTTTTTTAGCTGTAGACCTTTACTTTATATATTTTTTTAAAATTTAATCGTAGGCTGTTTCTTTTAAAAAACTAAGGTTGATTAGTTTTTTCTTGTAATAAAGTTGTTGTTTATTAGAAATGATTGTTTCAAAATGACTTTCTTTTAATAGATTGAAAATGACACTATTTAGTCAACTATTTATATAAATTTTCTTTAAAATGACTTTTTTTAATAATGTTGCTCTTTCGTCCATTGTCTAGTTAGGTTTTTATGTTGCAAGCATACTCTTATATTAGTATTACATTAGTATTGCACAATCCTTTAATTAACTGTCGAGAACTTGGTAAATAACTTCATTTAATTCAGAATCTAAGACATTGTGTGGATGTGAATTAGAATTAAAATCTAAGGGACGAATACACACATTCATATGCGCTATATAGTTACTAATTGACATGGTTTATATAATATTTGACTCACTATTTGAACTGATTAACTATATTTTATATTTTGCATCAGGTCGCAATTTGAAAACTATTGACAATTATTATAGTGGAACATGTGGGATGATCTTAGCTAATATATATATATATATGATTAGGCATAAATTCTTCCAAATTTACCCCTTAATTTCTTTTATTACCTCGGACAATGTAAAATGAATTAAGTTATCTCATATCTTGGCTAACGGTTTCGTTTAACAAGTACCCCGAGTTTTGTGTATTTCTTATTAATTTCACATGTATTTATTACACGAAAGGAAGAAAGAAACCGTAAGAAGCAAGAGAAAAGAAAGAAGACGAATCAGAAGGGCATTTCTACTAGGAATCCGATTGAGGACCCAAAATAAAAGTCGAAGATCTCGCATTCATGAACACATAGGAAGAAATGGAGTCCCAGTCCGAGTTCTGGATTAGAAGTTATGAAGACCCGAAGATGTGAGAAAATCACGAGATGTTGAAGAGAAGTTGAAGAAGGCAACCCGGACCAATCCGGTTTAATAGAAAAACGGATCAGTCCGGGGTCCCCAATCACTGTAAAGATGGACGTTTAGCGGACCAATCCGGTATCCCAAAAAAACAGATTGGTCCGGCCCTTAAAATCACTGCATAACAACTCGTCTAGCGGACCAATCCAATTTGTTTAGAAAACGGATCAGTCCGGCTACTAACCGGATCAATCCAAAATATATTGATCGGATCTATCCGGTGCTCGAGATTTGATTTGATCTTCTTCTTCTTAGAGTTTTGCATCAATCCAACTCTTGTAAATTACGTAAGATATAAATTTAAAAGAACTCCCATAAAAAGGGGGCTTCTAATTCATTTTTTAGAGAAGCTTTGTAATTAACGTAGAGAAGAAACAACAAAACCCTAGTTTGATTCCAGATTGAAATTCAAGTAAATTCATTCCAAGTCTTTATTTAATTATTGTAGTAGTTAATTCTTTAGCAGTAATTTCCTTATTCTTCATCTTCCATAGCTAGTAAAAATGTTTTCTTTCATTCAAAACATATTTTCTTTTAGGTTCAATATGTCCGGCTAAATTGTTTAGGGTTGGGATGCATGAACTTGTGAGAGTTGCATGTGTCTGAAATTAATCCTCTAAACTTAAGGGTTTATTAGACCGTATTGCGTAGCGAACACAACCATTGTAGATCTTTGGATCTCATTTGCTTCGGAGTAACCGGGATGCTTTAGAATGCAATGCGAGTGTAGCTATCGCGTTACCGCTTTACTCATCCTCTGATTACGTATGGTGCGGGCTTGAACCTCGTATACGTAATGCTTAGGAGTACTAAAGACTGGGTATGATTAATCACTTAAATTTACGATTAGTTTTATACTAGCAATACACTAGGGTTGAGGGATTGTATTCCCCACATTTTTTTCTCTTCATACTTATTACTTCATTCTTAGTTATTAATTCTTGTTTAATTCATTAGTTTCGTAGTCTTAATCTAGTTTCCTTTTACTAGTAGGATTAATTGCAAACAAATCATCTTTTCGTTCTTCTTAGAGTTGAATTTAGGTTAACCATCTGTCCTTCCATCGTCATGATTTTCTCGTCCTATTTCCCTGCGAAGACGATCCTGACTTACCGGGTTTATTACTAACGTGACAAGCTTGCACTTGAGCCTAGAGAGTACGCACTTTAGAGACACATTCTTAGTCGCGTTAAGTTTTTAGCACCGTTGCCGGGGATTTAGGTAGATGTAGGTTACATTCCGTTAATCTAAAACTTCGACCAAAAAAAAAAGCACAAAAAGATACTTCATCTCTCAAAAGCCTATTAATGCGAAATCCTGAACTCACTCTAACTCCCCAAAATACTCCAACCAGCATTCACGAAAACCCGATTGTAGACACCCCATTCTATTACCCCCTAAACTCTCCTTAGGTCCCTAGCACCTCCCTTCATCACTACAAAACCAAGTCATACCACGAGTACTGACCTAGAAGCCATCGGGCACTCCTAGGCTCCATTTGACCAAAAGTCAAAGTCTTCAAATCGACTGAGACTGAATGAATCTTATAAGGGCACTAAAACCCCTTTCTAACGGTTTGTCCCATGCGAGATTCCGACTTACCATGGGAAACGAACGACCTATTTTCCCCGAAACCTGACCTGGAGGCCACCGGGCGCTCCCGGGCTCTGTTTGAACTAAGTAAACTCTTCAGCTCGATCGATACTGAATGAATATTTAAAAGTAACTGAAACCCCTTTTCAACAATCCGTCCCATGCGCGATTCTGACTTACGGTATGGACGAACGATCCATTTTACTCCAAAAGGTCACCGAATGCTTCCAGGGCTCGGTTGACCGAAGTTAACTCCCCAAACTGGATCAAAATCTTTGGAATGTTGAAGTAAATCTCCAAACCTTTCCAACGATCCTCCTCGTGCGCGATTCGAACTTACCATGAACTCCCGAACCTGGGAGCGGTCCAAGGACTTTCGAAGGTCTCTAAGTTACCTTTCTAACGGTCCACCCCGTGTATGATTCTGATCAACGGTTTACATTCTGCGGCCGATTTATCGAAAATGCCTCAAACACACTGCCAAACGGCAAGTCCCAGACCCTGACTATCGGCAGTGTGCCTAAACGCACCTGCCGATTGGCAGGAACAGGGATATGACGATCGGAAATTCCCTGGGCCTATAAAAAGGAGGCCTGACCTCACTTGCAAGAAGAGCCTAGATCTGATAGATATCACTCTCAGCAAATCCAGAAAATCTCTCTCGAAGTCAGCGCGATTTCCACATCCAAATCCCTTTCCAACCTTCACTTTTCATCATCCTTTTCATCAAACTTGATGAATTCACTACCCTCCATCATCATCCAAGTCTAAGGGCTGCTCTTCAATATTCAAGATCAAGCTCAAGATCTTCAAGAATGTCCAATTTTCTCAACACTCTCCTTAAATTCTCATAAATTCGCAATAACTTGTTTTATCACTTGGTACTTTCATTATCTCATCTCACACATCCTAATATACTTTTTATTTAGTATTATTGCACATCTCTTATTTTCATATAAATAAAAACCCAAAAAGAAAAAGAAAAAGAGGGTTTGCTCATAAATTCCAAACGGGAATTCTCACACTTTTCTTATACTTTTGTCACAACTCAAACACTTTTTCTACACACACACACACACACACACAAATAAGAGAATCCCCCAATTAAATTTATGGGATAAACCCCACCCCTCATTTTGCATGCGAACTACGTGGACTTTGATGCCTATATAGGCTATGTAGGTGTCTCGGGGTAAAACCCGAGACTCGAGTCCTATTTTTACTTTTTATCTCATTTTCTATTTTCTATTAACTCCACTCTCTTATATTATATATATACATATATTTGTTCTTAGTGGCGTATTATTCCACATGCGTTATCGTTCCATCATAACGGTCAATATAAGGATAATCGCGTAAATCCTATTTTCTAATATTTTTATACCTTCATATGGATGACTCGCTTTACTTCTTCCATTGTGAAAGTCGATGATTCCTATCTCCACTATGTATACACATGCACACATATCATGGGAAAAATAAAGGAAAATAACAAAAACCCATGAGAGACCGAAAGGGCGGAAGGGGTGCCTAACACCTTACCATTTTGTAACTTAGCCTCCGGACCCTTTTCGAATCATTTTTGGTTTCGTATGCATCAGTATGTCTTTGGATGCTATCCTTCGGGATGGCACCCTTTCCTTTGTCTATTTTGAGTAAAATAGGCTGGCGACTATATCTCTATACATTTTTCACCTCACCCAAATGACGCCGACCGAAGTTCTCCCGAGAGGGACGTACGAGACCTAGGGTCCTCCCTCACGCACCCGTCCGCCGCGAGGATCAGGGGATGGACACAGTGGCGACTCTGCTGGGGACTTTCTCATGAGTTCTAGACTCTATTTACATGGATGTTATACTTGTTCATATATTTCCCCTATTTGTATGTTCCCCCTTTATTACTCACGTGTACCCCATGCTTATGCTTCTATTCACACACTTGTAGAAAATTCTCCATGTACACTTCGAACCACTTGCACCTAGGGTCACATATATCCACATGTTGCACGCATCACCCATCCATACATTGTGTACCATTGGTACTTGTACTTTGCTCCCTGTTTGGCATAATCATAAAAGACATTCTCATAAGATACTAATAAGATAATCATGTATGATTCACACGACATCACCAAAGAGTATTATTATTGACCAAATTTTTACCCAGTACTTCGTGATGGGCGCTGGTCCGACAGGGCACAGTTAGCCTAAGCGATATGACTCTTACCTTCCATTGGCCAAGTACCTTCGACATATATCGAACGGTTCCCCCCGCATCGTACCGCTTGACCGAAGTTATGACGGGAGGTATATCGCAGGGAACTCGTTCACGTTCGCCGAGTATATGGAATTCTCTCTCACACATACCGTCCCCACGAGGTATATGGTGAGGCGATTCATGTACACTCAGGTATATCAAATGGCTTGTCCACACGTACTGATTGCCCGCAAGAGTAAGACGTATATCGTGGAAGTCATGCCAAAGGGGGTAACCCTTTTCAATTCACCCAACAAACTGCATACCCACATATAGGTGTCAATCCTAGGACACACATGTTAGATTGTCGGTTTCTACCCGAAACTCCGCCGAAATTTTGGGTCGGCCTATCGCCCGAATTCTCGTGCATTTTTAAAATGGGACCCTATCCGTGAGCCTGGTCACAAGTCCAGCCATAGCATTGCATATATTAGAAACCTAATTTTTCTAGGCTCGGGTCCCGTCCGGCATTTTATTTTGCATTAGGAGAATTAATACAAGTGAAACATAATAATTGTAATAATCATCCTAAGACCGTCTCTCCTTTGTTTATCAAAAAAAAATCCAAAAAAAAAAAAATTATCCTCTCTTTATTAAAAATCCAAAAACATTTTGTCTTTCCATCTAAAAAAAAATTTCACCCCTTTTTCTCAAAAATAAATCCCATTTTACGCCTTCTCAGGTCGATCGCAAACCCTTAGCCGGGCTCTTTATTGGCTTCAGTCTTCAGTCAAGTCACCTCGGAGTTCCCTTTGTTCCCCTATTACTCCTTTAGAGTACAGAATCCATCTGCTTTCCATGGAGAACACAGATCAAGTACCCGTTGTGCAGCCGGATCTGACAACAGTCCTAGCTCAGCTTGTGTCCAAGATTGACAACCTCTAAACTGAGGTCCGAGAGATGCAATAAAACTAGGTTCCCAATTCTCAAGAACTCGAGGCCCTATTCCCTCGTGCTATGGATCCACCCGAGCCCATCTGGGTTCTCAAAGAGTATCATCACGCTCCACGTGCCCCTCCTGTTAGTGGACTGCTGCCTGCCCAGCTTCCTATGCCGAACCTTGCCGAGCCTATGGCTAACTTGCCTATGATCATTGATCCAAAGGAAGAAGAGTTGAATAAAGTCAAAGAGGACCTCAATATGCTCTTTAAGAAGTTCGACCAAGCTAGAATCTCGAGGAATTACATGGACTACACCCACATGTCTCCTTATCCTAAAGCGACGTTACCCGAGAAGTTCAAGATGCCAAATATTAAGAAATTCAGAGGAAGTGGACCCCCGATTGTTCATCTTCGCAGTTATCACCGTTCCATGACTCTAGTAGGTGCTTTTGAAGAAGTGATGGCCTAATTGTTTTCGCAAACTTTGAAGGATAACGCCCTCCGATGGTTTTTGTCTCTCGAAGAGTTCAAAATTCGTAGCTAGGAGGATGTATCCCGGGAATTCATATCGCAGTACAAATACAATAAAGATCTTGAGGTCACCTACCGTTATTTAGAGCTGTATAAACAGAACCCTGGGGAATCAGTCAGTAACTTCATCGCCCGATGGAGGTAAAAAGCAGCAACCATGACTAATCGGCCTTCCGAGGAAGAACAAGTCAGCATAGTGAATAAGATATTCTTACCCCATATCCGAGCAACGTAGGAGGACAATACTATCCCCACTTCCAAGCTCTCAGATAAGTAGGAGTAGAAATCGAGGGAGGTCTTGCCAAAACAGAAGTCGAACCAAAGAAGGTGCCCGGACAGTTCACCCTTAGAAAATATGACAAACTTGTCACTCCTACAGTCTCAACCATCAATAATATCTCTCAACCAACCACCTCATGGGTGCCAGAAAGCCGCCTTGTCCCAGTCCGAAAGGAATACACCGAGCTCCATGCTCCCTTCTCCAAAGTTTATCAAGCCTTATTAAGCCAAAACATTATCAAACCTTTGGATCCCCGACCATTGCCAAATCCACTCCCAAGAAACTTCGAGGCGGATGCCCATTGTGTCTTTCACCAAACTACTGGCCATACCACCGACCAATGCTTTCACCTCTGAAACATAATCCAAGGTCTAATTGACCGGGGTACCATCGCCCCACCAGCCAATCCTAAGCCAGACACTACTCATAACTCACTTCCAAATCATGCCAATGCCATCTTTCCGGAAGAGAACCCAAAATTCGATCCTTCAACTCAAATCACACCCATATACTTTCCTAAACCTCTCCAAATTTGCCCATATTTCCTCCTACACCCTACTAGTCTCCATGATCAGGCACTGTCACTCCTTATTAGAGCATGCATCGCAGTCCGTACCCATTCTGAAAATGGAAATATGGAATTATCATAAGTATTAAACCAACTCCTAGAGTTCGGGCCAAATTTTCCTCACAGATGATCATTGATTTCCAAAGGTTCAGTACCCTATTCTTGAAAGCAAGGAAATGTGCTCGAGAGTCAAATAGTTGGGTAGTACCAACCGATGAAGTCAGCCTGGATGATGTCGTCCAGATCATGGTAGAATTATTTAAGCAAACCAACAACACTTACAGTATGATCGAGTTACTTGATACTCTGAAGCTATAGGGGCACCTGGTCCCTTAACCCTTACACATCCCCACAGAATGGGATGACATGTACGAAGAAGACATTGAAGTCGTGAAATGCATCGACTTTGTATGAAAAGGAAGAATTATTTCCACCAGATGGGTGGAAGAATTTAGAGATTCGAATGAAGAACAATCTTTTGAGAAAATTGGCCCGGTAGCCGACATGTGTGGAATGATATCATTTGAAGAACTCCTCGAAGAAATAAACAAGGTGGAAAACAACCCGAGATCGATGAGGAAACGAGATTTATGTTTTTCTATTCTTTAGTAAATCACATAACCAGATCAAGGAGGCATTACCAGATCCCAAACTCACTACCAGCCAATGACAAAGGGAAGGGCGTTGAAAACCTTCCTATGCCAGAAATGACCCTCGAGGAGAGAAAGATCCTCGACCAACTGAAGAAAATTCAAGCTAACATCACTCTATAGGGGATTTTTATGTCTTCTAAGCTACACATAAATGCTTTTATCAAGTTGCTCACTGGACCTATAATTCCTCCTTCTACCACACCAGAAGATGTGGTAAATTTGGTCTGATCCTTGACCTCTACCCGAATGTTATCCTTTTCCAAAGAAGAAATCCCCAAGATTGGACCAAACCACAATCATGCACTCAACATCTCCGTCGAAGTTATGGGGAAAATTGTGCCACTCTCTTTTATCGATAATGGATCCGCCTTGAATGTCTGCCTACTGAGAACCTTCAAATATTTAGGCCTGAAAGAAAGCGACCTCGCTCCAACCTCTGCTAATGTTCGTGCCTACGATAATACCCATCGGGAGGTGATGGGATCCATAAAGCTTTTAATAGGGGCTAGCCCTATAAACCCTATCGTCGAATTACAAGTTATTGAGATCCCAGCCTGTTTCAACCTATTGCTAGGATGACATTGGATCCACAGTATCGAGGGCGTGTCTTCCTCACTCCATCAGAAATTAAAGTTCTTCACCGATGGACTCGTCATTACCATCTTGGGCGATGATGACAAATGTCGATGGTGCAAGTACCAGCAGTCCAATCCTTGAGATACAACACGGGTCAAATGATATGCTCCTATCAGGATCCCGGAAGGGGATAACTTCAAAGAAAGGGTTTGTCCAGAATACGACCCTCATAGAAACGTCAATGTGATTCAGATGTTCAAAAACATTCATTTCATGCCCGGACTGGGGCTAGTGCAAAGACAACAAGGGATAATTGAGACCATTGAACTAAATAAGGCTTTACCTCCTTGTGGTTTGGGGTATCAACCGTCAGAACAAGAGCTCAGAATGATCCGCCAGTCTCGATTAAAAAGAGGACTAGACTGCGTTCAGACTATTCCAGGTGATTACTTGAATGGAAGATTCATCAAAGAGGGCAAAGACTTCCCCTTTTGTGGATTTTTGGAACCATGGTATGACCATACAGACAAGAATATGAAGCCTGGAATGGAGATCTTCTTCCAAGATAGCTACCCATGGGCCAAAAATTACCAACACCTAGTACAACCGCTCATCAAAGATACCGAAGAAACTAAGGAAAGTGACTCCGAAGATTCCTTCAAATTACAGACACTAGGGCTGACACTCTGCATGGTTCATTCATGCACTACATCACTGGATCCATCCCACCTGATTAAAGCTGCTGATACACCTCTCCTTAATTGGCATGCTGCGCCAGTTCTACCTGCTGAAATCTCCCCCAATCCTAATGTTTACCCCTTTTCTTCTTCTGTTGTCCATCCTTGCTCAAATGTAATCAAGTCCTCTTTTGACGAGGTTCTCAATGTTGTTTTCCTATCAATGAAATAAACGAAGATTTTGAGAATCTTGTTGTGCCTTACATTAACTATTTGGATTCTAATAAAACTTTTGATGATGATGATTTTGTAAATGAATAATTCTTAACTAATCTAAATAAGGTTAATAATAAACAACATAACCGCGTTCAAATTAATGAAGAAGAGACTGTTGTTGTTAACCTCGGTTCTAGTAGCCAACTGCGCGAGATTAGGATAGGGACTACCCTCGACGAGCATGAGCATGCACAACTCGAAGAATTGCTACCACGACACCGTTTCCTCAAAGTTTAGTTCCTTCCCACAAAGGAAATCCCCGTAATGAAGTACTAGACGTGCTAAAGCAAGTAAAGTTAAATTTACCTTTCCTCGATGCCAATAAGAAGATTCCAGCTTATGCAAAAGTCATCAAGGACTTGTTAATCGTGAAGAGGAGGATGAAGGTAAAGAAAAACGTATTTCTAGAATAGAACGTGAGCTCCATTCTACTTAATGATCTCCCACCAAAATTTAAAGATCCCGATGCACCCATCATTTCCTGCATCATTGGAGAAAATAAAATTGAAAAAGCCTTACTTGACTTGGGAGCAAGTGTCAATATCCTCCCTTACACCATCTATAGGAAACTTGATCTGGGCGACCTCAAGCCCACAAAGATCACTCTCCAATTGGTGGATTTAACCATGAAGATCCCAAGAGGTATAGTTGAGGACGTGATCGTCCAAGTTGACACTTTCTACTTTTCGATAGACTTTGTCATTTGGGACATAGAGCCCTCCTTTTCTTCGAGCAATTATGTTCCCATCATTCTCAAGCGCCCATTCTTAGCTATGGCTAACGCAATAATCAATACTCGAAATGAGCAGATGCAACTCACTTTTGGGAATATGACCTTAGAGCTAACATCTTCCATATAGCCCAACATGCAGGGGAAGAAGATGATTTTCATGCGGTGAGCTTAATTGATGAGATCGTAGAGGAGTACTTTGAGGAAAAATATTGAGGAGATGTCCTAGAGACCTGCCTAGTGTCGAGCCATGAGAGTGAGGGGCGTATACTGAATTTGATAAGGAAGTTGAGGAGTTGAGAGAATTACTTGATGAGAGAGCATCGGACGAGGACGCGAGAGATGTAAGTTGGGTTTCTCGATTCGAGGAGTTACCGCCAAAGGAGGCACGCATGGTTCCCTCGAGCAATAAATTTCCAAACCTCTAATTGAAGAAACTACCCTCCCATGTTAAATATGCATATCTAGGAAAGGACGAAACATTTCCTATTGTTGTCTCCTCTAGCCTAGACGAAGAGCAGGAGGGTAAGCTATTAAAGATTCTGAGGAAGCACCAAAGTGCTTTTGGCTGGTGTATTGCTGATTTAAAGGGGATGAGTCGTTTTATTTTCACCCACAAGATTCACCTTGAGGAGGATGTAAAGCCCTCGAGAGAAATGCAAAGAAGGCTAAACCCCAAAATGAAAGAAGTGGTGAGAATCGAAATCATTAAGTTATTGGATGTCGAGATTATCTACCCAATCTAGGATAGCAAGTGGGTGAGCCCTATTCAAGTTTTCCCAAAGAAGTCGGGCGTGACAGTGATTAAAAATGCTAAGGGAGAGCTAGTTCCCCAACGTACCACAACCGGGTGGCGCGTTTGCATTGATTACCAAAAACTCAATGCAGGAACTAGGAAAGACCACTTCCCCTTACCATTTATTGATCATATGCTTAAGAGAGTAGAGGGTCACCCTTACTACTTCTTCCATAATGGTTACTCCGAATATAACCAAATTAAGGTAGATATACTTGACCAGGAGAAAACGACCTTCACTTGCCCCTTTGGTACGTTTGCCTACAAACGTATGCCATTCGGCTTGTGTAATGCACCTGCGATCTTTCAAAGGTGCATGTTGAGTCTATTTAGAGACATGATTGAGAGAGGACTCGAAGTGTTCATGGACGACTTTAGCATTTTTGGCACCTCTTTCGATCGTTGTCTAGTGAATCTAGAAAAAGTACTTACCCGGTGTGTGGAGAAGAACTTAGTACTAAATTGGGAGAAATGCCATTTTATGGTCACTGAGGGAATAGTTCTTGGCCACATAGTTTCATCTAAAGGGATTTAAGTTGATAGAGCTAAGATATATGTCATAGCCGATCTACCCACACCAAAATTGCTTAAAGACGTGCGCTCCTTCTTGGGACACGCGGGGTTTTATCGAAGGTTCATTAAGGACTTTAGCACCATCGCTAGGCCCTTAAGCAATCTCATTATGAAGGATACCCCATTCGAGTGGAATGAGGCATTCCAAAGTGCTTTTGAAAAATAAAAAGCATGCTTGTTTTTGCTCCCATCATGTAAGCGCCGGATTAGTCCTTACCATTTGAGCTCATGTGTGATGCAAGTGATTTTGCAATAAGGGCTGTTTTGGGCCAATCTAAGGATAAAAAGGCTCATGTCATCTACTACGCTAGCCAGACTCTTACCAGACCACAACTTAATTACTCCACTATGGAGAAGGAATTTTTGCCGTAGTATTTGCTCTAGACAAATTTTGATCATATCTCATTGGGTCACCATCACTTGTTTCACCGACCACGCGGCTTTAAAATACCTCCTTGCGAAGAAAGATGCAAAGCCGCGCCTCATTAGGTGGATCCTACTCCTGCAAGAATTTAATCTCTCCATTCGAGATAAAAAAGGAGTAGAAAACGTCGTCGCCGATCATCTATCTCGACTTTCGTCCAACGTACCTAGCGATTCGATACCCATAGACGGATATTTTTTGGATGATCAACTATTTGCTACCTCTTCTTTGCCCTGGTTTACGGATATAGTGAATTATCTTGTCACGGGAGCCGTCCCTCCTGAGTGGACACCACATGATAAGAAGAGGTTCATTACTTGGTCACGCATTTTTTTCTATGATGATCTCTTCCTTTTTAAATATTACGCTGACCAAATCATCCGACGATGCATACCGGATGATGAGATACCGAAAGTCATCCAATTTTGTCATTCGAAAGCTTGTGGAGGTCACTTTTCGACAAAAAAGATGGCTTCTAAGATTCTTTAAAGCGGATTCTATTGGCCCACAATATTTCGGGATGTGAACAATTCTTGCAAATCTTACGATAGGTGTCAAAGGGTGGGAGCGATTACTCGACGCGACATGATGCCATTAACCCCGATACTCAATATTGAGATGTTTGACTACTGGGGTATTGATTTCATGGGCCCTTTTCCCCCATTTTTGGGTTTCCTATACATCCTTGTCGTGGTAGAATACGTTTCTAAATTGGTGGAAGCCATAGATACCAAGACAAATGACAACACAATGGTGATTAGGTTCCTACAGGAACACTTACTTTCCCGCTTCGGTGCTCTGAAAGCGATAATTAGTGATAATGGAACGCACTTTTACAAAAGGTCATTCGAGAAACTATTGGGAAAGTATAGCGTCGTTCACAAGGTTGAAACGACTTATCACCCACAGACGAATTGGCAGGCCGAATTAGCGAATCAGGAAATCAAGCAGATCCTCGAGAAGACTGTTAATCCTAACCGAAAAGATTGGTCACTTCGATTGAATGATTCACTATGGTCCTATCGTACCGCGTATAAAAATCCACTCGGCATGTCCCCATTCCTCTTTGTGTAAGGAAAACCTTGTCATCTTCCCATAGAGTTAGAGCACAAGGCGTATTGGGCCATTAAGAGATTAAATTACGATATGGACAAAACCGGTGAAGCTCGTAAGCTACAACTTAATGAGTTAGAGGAGATACGTAATGATGCGTATGAGAATGCCAAGATTGCGAAAGACCAGATGAAACTAGCACATGATAAGATTATTCGACGAAAAGAGTTTCAACCGGGACAAAAAGTGCCCCTCTATAACTCCCGACTTCATCTATTTCCGGGTAAATTACGATCTCAATGGACTGGACCATTCGTTATGAAGAGCATATTCCCCCACGGAGCAGTAGAATTGGAAGATCCCAAGGGGGGGGATGCGTTCAAAGTCAATGGACAGCGCCTAAAGCTATATATTGAGGCGTGCGTATAAGAGGTCGACACCATCTGGTTGTTGAACCCCATTAACGGGGTCGAGTGAGCATAAATTGAGAGGTTGTCGCAAGCCTGACGTGTATGGGGTGAAGTCTTGTGTATAGTAGTTGCATGTAGGATAGGTTGACTAAAGTTCGTAGGATCACATCACACAAGCAGAGAGGAAATCGAGCACCAACACGTCTTACGAGGCGAGAATTTCAGAGCTGTAAAATTTTTGAGGAGAAGGTAATCAGGTCAAACAGGGGTCGAATCGTAAGGAGGAGCAACCGAAAGTCATCAGAGGTGGTTATACCATCCCATAGGGGAGCTAGAGCATTTCTGGGGATCGGACCAGTTCGGTCCTGGGCACCCGGATTAGTCCGGTTTGGCAAATTTTGAAATAAAAAACTACACAGGCCGGACCGATACGATCCTAGAGTCCCGGATTGGTCCGCTGTCTGCAACTCTTCCCTTTCCCTAGGTTCACCTCCTTTTCCCTCCATTTTTGTCCCTTTCCTTCCCACCAACCATTTTCCTCCAAATCCTTCCCCCTTTTCCTTCCAAATCCTTCCCCCTTTTCCCTCCAAATTTTACCCAACCCTATCCCCTCACCGCCTATAAATTCCACCTTTCCCCACCCCATTTCACTACCACCACTCACTCCTCTCCTCTCTTTCCCTTATTCTGCCCAAATACTCCCATTTCATTTCATTACCATGGCCAATCAACCACCTCCCCAAAAATATGACTCTGTCATAATTCTCGGCAACGGAGCCACCGGCTACCGCTCCCGTCAGGAGAAACGGTGGTGCGAACGTTTCTTCGTCCAGTCTTGCAAACTCCAAATTGAGTGACAAGTCATTTGGAATGACATGCCTAATGCTGTCACCGCCCTCTTCATGGACTGAGGTTGGTGTCGTTTTCTTAACGAACCCCATGACGTGGTATGGCCCCATACGGTGCGCACTTTCTGCGACTCCCTTGTTCGCACCGGCCACCACACATCTCAAGCATACATTGGAGGCGTTCGTGTTCCTTTCTCTTTGAAACGTCTATCCCAGAAGTTGGCTGCCAAAGATGTCCCTAACCCACACCCACACATTTACCCAAACCCTCTCGCCCCACTCGAAAAAGATGTGTGCATGTCTCGCATCGACCCCAATGCTATTTGGAACATAGAAACCTACCCGGTGGGCCGGCTAAGTGACAAAGAGAGCCTCACTTTCAAAATAGTGTGTGCCAACATTCTCCCCACGGGTAATCAATCGGCGATGCGCCCAAGTCAAGCCACTCTCGTCTACCACCTTTTCAACCACAACACCACCATTAACCTGGTTGCATGCATTTATAAAGATATATTCTTCGCCGCCAAGGAAAAAAAAGGCATCACCCCTCTCCCCTTCCCCCGACTCATCACATCCATGCTAGCCGACGTCGACATTGCCCCACCACAATATTTCCCGCACCTCCCAACTCTGTTTGCGTCCACCACCCGAACCAAGCAGGAACGCCAACAAGCCCGCATCCAAGCCCGATTGACCCAAGAGAGCAGCGAAGAAGAGGCGGGTAGTGATGAAGAAGAGGAAGAGAGCGGGGACGGCGATGAAGAGAGCAGCGACGAAGAGAAGGAAGATATTGAGATGGGCGAGGA
Source organism: Sambucus nigra (assembly GCA_949130495.1). Taxonomy (NCBI): domain Eukaryota; kingdom Viridiplantae; phylum Streptophyta; class Magnoliopsida; order Dipsacales; family Adoxaceae; genus Sambucus; species Sambucus nigra. The sequence continues at coordinate 194,273,438 of OX422222.1, read as the reverse complement.
TGACGAAGATTATGACAGTGGTGAAGATTCTGATTTCTCACCCGCCAATTCTAAAATTAATCACCGTCTCTCGGCGGTGGAAACCCGAGTCGACGGTTTCATCACACAATACAATAGGGATCAAGTTTAATATCAACGGGATCAGGAGGCCTACCGAAGGGACACAAGCATGATGCATCGTCTCCAAACCCACATGTATGAGTTTAGCTTCGGTGGATCCCCTCCAACCTTCTTCTATGACCCCTACGATCCCAATGCACCCAGACCCTCCAACCCACCACCCCAATGAAGCCCTTATCTATTGTTGTTGTTGGTGGTGGTGTTGTTGGTGATTGTTAAAACTGTTGGTTCTATATTTCCTCCCCCTATCCCTTGCAACACATCATTTCTGTTTGCTATAAAAAAATTTGCATTTCTGTTTTATTTGTTCGTTTTATTTTCTCGCACTTTTAATTCTTTTTGAGTTAGATTTTAGTCCTTTTTTTCTTGAGGACAATGCAAAAGTCTAAGTTAGGGGGGGTCACAAGTGCGTCTTTCTAAAACTTCACAAATTTTCAAAAATGCCCAAAAATTTCAAAAAAATTGAAATTTTTTGAAAAAACCAAAAATATTTTTCTTTAAAATAAATTAAAATTGGAATTCAAATTTTTCGAAAATATCATCAAAAGACGGTTTAAAGTTTCAAATTGTAAAAACATAATACACAAAGCCAAAATTGACCAAAGATGAAAATTGAGCAAACGTAGACGACTTAGCGAATACATGTGGAGATTAACAAACCTGGTGAGATTCGAGCCTTTCATTATTGTGAATTTATAAATCAATCCGAGTTAAATGTTAACTCAAAGTTCTCTTTATCTTTCTAACAAGTCGTCAATGGATCTCAATTCTTTCACTTTGATCGGTTATGGAAAATGTGTCTGATATTGCCTTGAAAAAATGATAAATATGTCTCTAAATTAAAGTAATCTCAAGACGCATATGGTAACGCAATTAGTATTTTGAACAATGAAGTAGGCCCTCATTTGTCACCCAAAAATATTGGCCAAAAAAAGTAGCGAAAAATTATCCCTTTTGTAAACCAAAATTGAGCCAAATAAATTTTTCCCTTTTGTTTGACAACCCCAAAAACCCCAACTGGCCCGGAATTGTGAAAGTGGATAATCCTAGAAATTAAGTCCGAAAAGTGCATAAAAAGGGGCAAGAAAAGAATAACTATGCTCACCAAAATTAGCAAGAAAGAATAGTGTGAAAAACATAAAAAAAAATTAAAAAAATCAGAAAAAGGAGCAAACGCCCGGAAAAAACACTAATGGACATCATAAGAAAATTTTCCAATTTCGAAATTCCCAATCACCCTCATTTTACCCAACATACCTCTAATCCATTAAAGTCCTAACCGAGTCCTTTATGAGAAATCGGTTACCGCGTGGAGAGCTAAAACACGATAAGATAATAAAAGAGACTATAGATATGAATTAGAGGCAATGTTCCCATTTTTTATAACCGTAATCCAATGATGAGATCCGTTTACCATAAAATTTCCATCTTTCTATTTATGTTCGTGAATTTGGTTCCTATACATTTACTCTTATAAATCACGCATACCGAGAGAAAATAGCCACCCTTTCGAGAGATTCGTTTGTGGGAGCATCCCGTGAGATTTTGAAATCAAAACAAATTTTCGGATAAGCAATGTAATGATCAATCGGTGGAAATTTGCGGTCAAATTTCTGGCTTCTCACACATGCACTATGATTTGAGATTCTTGAACATGAAACGATGATGACTATTTTCTGGAAAAGTTTGAATTATACAATTTTTGCGTATTTTGAATTTTCCTTGAGTCGAATTTTGTGGGTATATTCGTTGCAAAACCCTCACGACACACAACTCGTCCTACTAGGGTAACCTAGGGGTTTAAAGGCTAGTTGCATACGCTAAATGCAATCGCTTGCCCGCGAAAGAGGTATTCTATCCCATTTTTTTGAGTTGGATCATGTTTTGATTCTTTTACATTGCTCGGGACGATCAAAGTTTTAAGTTAGGGGGACTTGATTAGGCAGAAATTCTTCCAAATTTATCCCTTAATTTAGAGGCTTTTATTACCTCGGACAAAGTAAAATGAATTAAGTTATCTCATATCTTGGCTAACGGTTTCGTCTAACAAGTACCCCGAGTTTCGTGTATTTCTTATTAAAATCACAGGTATTTATTACGCGAAAGGAAGAAAGAAAGCGGAAGAAGCAAGAGAAAACAAAGAAGATGAATCAAAAGGGTAAAAATGTTATTTATACCAGGAATTCGATTGAGGACCCAAAATAAAAGTCAAAGATCTCACATCTGTGAACACATAGGAAGAAACGGCGTTCCAATCTGAGTTCTGGATTAGAAGTTATGAAGACCCGAAGATGTGAAAAAATCACGAGATGTTGAAGAGAAATTGAAGAGAAGTTAAAGAAGGCAACCCGGACCAATCTGGTTTAATAGAAAAATGAATTAGTCCGGGGTCCCAAATCACTGTAAAGATGGACGTTTAGCAGACCAATCCGGTATCCCAAAAAAACGAATTGATCCGGCCCTTAAAATCACTGCATAACAACTCGTCTAGCGGACCAATCCGATTTTTTAGAAAATGGATCAGTCCGTCTGCTGATCGGACCAGTCCAGAATGAATTGACCACATCGATTCGGTGCTCGAGATTTAATTTGATCTTCTTCTTCTTAGAGTTTTGCATCAATCCAACTCTTGTAAATTACATAGGATATAAATTTAAAAGAACTCCTTGAAAAATGGGCTTCTAATTCATTTTTTTAGAGAATCTTTGTAATTAGCTTAGAGAAGAAACAACAAAACCCTAGTTTGATTCTAGATTGCAATTAAAGTAAATTCATTCCAAGTCCTTCTTTAATTATTGCAGTAGTTAATTCTTTATTCTTCATCTTCCATAGCTAGTAAAAATGTTTTCTTTCATTCAAAACATATTTTCTTTTAGGTTCAATATGTCCAGCTAGATTGTTTAGGGTTGGGATGCATGAACTCAACCCGATGTGAGAGTTGCATGTGTCTGAAATTAATCCTCTAAACTTAAGGGTTTATTAGACCGTATTGCGTAGCGAACACAACCATTGTAGATCTTTGGATCTCATTTGCTTCGGAGTAACCGGGATGCTTTAGAATGCAATGCGAGTGTAGCTATCGCGTTACCGCTTAACTCATCCTCTGATTACGTATGGTGCGGGCTTGAACCTCGTATACGTAATGCTTGGGAGTACTAAAGACTGGGTCTGATTAATCACTTAAATTTACGATTAGTTTTATACTAGCAATACACTAGGGTTGAGGGATTGTATTCCCGATCTGTTTTTCTCTTCATACTTATTACTTCATTCTTAGTTATTAATTCTTGTTTAATTCATTAGTTTCGTAGTCTTAATCTAGTTTCCTTTTACTAGTAGGATTAATTGCAAACAAATCATCTTTTCATTCTTCTTAGAGTTTAATTTAGGTTAACCATCTGTCCTTCCGTCGTCACGATTTTCTCATCCTATTTCCCAGTGGAGACGACCCTGACTTACTGGGGTTATTACTAACACGACAGGCTTGCACTTGAGCCTAAAGAGTACGCACTTTAACGATACATTCTTAGTCACGTCAATATATATATATATATATATATATATATATATATATATATATATATATATATATATATGATTTTTTTACGAAGTTTGTTTCTTTGAAATATTTTTTAGATGAATTTGGGATCTTTGAATATTGTAGGACTGATTATTTTCCCTTAAAAAGTGTGGATAGTCTAATAAACAAAGGAGACTTTGTTCATTTTTTTTTTAAAAATTGATATTTTGATTATTTGAGGCAGTGTGAATTTAGTTGATGAATATTGTATATTTGATGTTATATGTGAATTTGTTTGATGAATTTAGACCATATGAATATTATTTGAATATTGTTGGACAATTTTTTATTTGTTAAGCATGGTGGATAGTCATATAAATAAAGGATATTATGGTCAATTTTTTTCTAATTACACTTTATTTTATTGGGAAACAATATTTTTGTTGTTTTGCAATTACGCACTTTGAAATCTTTTGTCTATATATATATATATGCTCTTTAGTAGTTCTACTGTTACTGTTTTTTTTTTTGGGTCAGAAATCACGATATTCTAGTTGGTGTTTTATATAAATAACAAATCCTATACATCAACAGATGACAGAGATATTTATTGTAGATTTACTCTATGATAGGTGGACTAATTTGGTGCAATTGTACCGGATCTTTGAAAACAAACATTACTCTTTTATACACCGTCTAACTGATTTTACACACCTTTTATATAAAGGACCCTTTTATGATCAATCAAATATTAATTCATATGTTTGTCATTAAATATTGTTGATTTATATACTCTAAAATGCTATACAAGATTTAAAAATCCTTTTTGTTCAGGGTGTCCACGTGGCACATGAAATGAATTTACCCAAACCTTATAATTTGATAATTCTATGCCCATTTCATTTCTTTTACTCTATGCTTCTTCTTCCTAATGTCTCTTGATATTCCCCAATGTCTTCTTGATATTCGTCTTTTTCTCTCCCCTATTTCTCCCTGCCCTTTCTCCTTCCCAATTTATCTGTTTTACGATCTTATAAATATATCAACACCACACTCTTTTCTTCTCCCACACAATTTTTAGCAGAACATTTTGAAAAGTGTAAAAGTGGTGATCGCTTAAATAAGCTCTGATACCAATTTGAAAAAACGCGACTGTGTGATAATTGATTAAATTCGCAACTTTCTACGTTGGCACACTTATTTAATTAGAGTCTATTTTTAAATCAAATAAATTCATCCCCTAAACGTGCATCTATATATGATAAATCATTCAAACCATGCATGAAATATAAAGACGACCAATATAGGAAAAAAACTCTTTCGGGTAAAAACCTTTTATAACACTTTGAAGAATTCACAAGACTTTTGACTTACATAGAACCTCATAATCACCCACAAGTGTGTAATCCACAGTGCCTTCAGCAAACCTTCAAAGATATGAGAGACAGCTAAATACCCTCCAGGCGTCGGTTCGTCGTCTTCGGCTCGTCCACACATAGAATGACTACGTTCGGTATCCACCGATCAAAGATGGAGATGCCTTCTCCATAGAGGTTGAACAAAATCAAAGTTGTTCTTAAAACACCAAACAATTCACTAAAGCATGTGGGAGTTTTGTGAATTGAAAACCAAAAAGGGATTAAAACCCTAAAGGAAGAAGCCCAAAGAATTCTGCTTTCGCAGTTTTTCTGTTCTAGAAAACATATGAACTTCTTAATGAAAACGTTACCAAATAATGAATATTTATAGGAAATATGCGCCGCCTCGAAAATAGAGCTCGTTCGAACGAGATCATCATGTCGATCGAACAAAGGACAACTGTCGTTCGAAAGAGATCGCGCGACATGCTATCTCGCGCGAACGACATGCTATATCGCTCGAACAACTGTTACGAAAAAATTATTATTTTAATTTTCGCTTCAACACTTAGAAAAAATACTCATTCTCAAATTTTGACGAAAAAGCCCGCTCCAACACTTAGAAAATATTTTGTAAAAATATCCCAAAAGCTTTAAGTGAAAAGTTAAGGTATTAAAAACATAACCTTACCAAAGTAAACTTCGCGGAGTCTTTTTGATGAAGAACTTGATATTCGGATTAATATTTAATGCTTGAATGTTCTTGAATTCTCTTCGACGGTGTAGCGGTATAAGACATAATAAATTGATAACGGACTTATAAAAATATGTCCTTACAAATCTCCCCCTATGTCTATGCCGGTACATACATAAAAAATCCGAATTATCAAAAACCAAAGATGCCTATACAAATCTACCCTCCCATGAATAAATTTTCAAGACCTCAAAACTGTTCTTCAATCATCTTCGTCAAATCTCAAAGCTTTACTCATCAGGGTGTTAACATCATGATCTTTAATCTTTGTACCTACACACATGAGAAAATGTAAAATACACGCATCGAGTTTGAAATGATATAAGAATAAAGCATTAATAAATCAAATCTCCCCCATAATACAAAAACTCCCCCATAACTGATAATTCTTTCTCCCCCTTTTTATGATGTCCCCAAATAGACAGATAAGAAGAAAAAAATCAAAACATGGAGTGTCACGACAAAATGCATAGCAAACAAAGATCAAACTACACGCATGCAAAGGAGTACAAACATCCACAAAATATTTTGGATTTTTCAATTTTTTTACAAAACTAGGATATACAAAATAAGATAAAAAAATCACACCATGGATTTAAAATCAAACAACCAAGTCATGGAAATGGAATGAATGGGTGTGAACACATTCGATAGGTAAATCAACTCAATCAAGCATATGTGCACGATGCATATGTGTACCCCTAACGAATGAACATTAAAAGTATCCTTAGGTGAAAAGATTGTTGAATTTAGATGACATCATCTTATACAAATCAACAAATCAAAGTCAAAATAATTTCCACCCCCAATAAAATCCAAAACTATTTAGCGCATTTTCAAAAATTTTAAGGACGTGCGAACCCGTTATAAAATCTCCAACCAAACACCCTCATATATTTTTTCTTTTTAGAGGTAATCTAAATTCTCAAACTTTGGAGAATTGGTGCAAAAACCTAAATGGCCCATAATTGGCATGAATTTCTTTTTATTGCCTTTAAATTTTTTTGGGCTCTTTTAAACCTCTTTGGACCCGGGATAATAAAATTCCTCAATTTTTTAGATCCAATTTAACGGTGACTTAGTATTCGCAAAGGAAAAATGAACCTTTCGCAACCCTTCCCCGTTCAAACAAAGCGCCCAAACTCACAAAATGGTTCTTATATGCACAATCTCCTTATCAAAATTTATTGCGTTTGGTTCGTTTTAAAGGACAAGATTGAAGTGAAAACACCCAACTAACATGTGATAAGACAAGCACAATAATCAAACAAATCCGTGTATGTGTGCAATAAAGGAAACATGAGTCAAACATGTATAAAGTAACACTAAATTACATCTTAATGACTCCAAACATTATAAAGCACAAGGATGAATTCACCTATTGTCTCAAAACAATATCAAATAGTCACATGAAAAATAGAATGATGTTGTGACTTGGTCATCCTAAGTGTCCATCCATTTATGGTGCAAACAAAATACAAAAATCTTTTTGGATTTTTCAAAAAAAATTATCAAAATAAAATCTTTTTGTATTTTTTTAAAATTTTCAAAAAAATAATAATTTATACAAAAATGCTACATACTAGCAATAGGCAAATAATGACATCATGAAAATCATCCTATGCTAGTAAACAAGTCAAACCTCAATCATTAGGTGGAGAGGGATTTTCCAAAGGTGGTGATAACTTATGAAAAACCTCCATCAATTCTTGTGAAGTTTTGACTAAAAACTTAACTTGCTCACCTAAATGTGCAAACTCTCTCATGTAGTCTCCGGGAGCATGTAAAGTACCATGTGTGGGTGTATGTGTATCAGAAACACGTGTAGAAGAAAAACGTGATACATAACCCAACTTAAAGCAAAATTCCCTAAGGTGTCCTCTCCTTTTGCAATGGGAACAAACATATATAGGCCTAGGAACACCTTTCTCAAAAACTCTAGGACGCACCTATCACTAAAGTGGGAACTGGCTCGGATGCTAATTGAGAAGTATAAGCACCGTCGTGGCTTATTCCTAAATTCTCACCTTTACCCTTAAGAACAACCTTTTCAACCTTCTTAGGTGTGTTCTCAAAATTGACTTTGGCCTCCCTGGCACGTTCGAGATCACTCTCTAGTTGGGATACACGTGTCGTCAGACTAGACAACGTGTCGGTCAAATCACACTTCTCCTTTCTCAAAACCTCCTTCTCTCTCTCCAAATCTAAAACCCGATGACCTAAATCTCGATTATACTTCTTTGTTTTCAAAGTCTCGGTGTACAAATCTCTAAAATCTTTTTGGAGTTCACTTTCATCTCCACTCTCACTCTCGCTATCTCCCTCACTCGAAGAACAAAAATCACTATCATCGCTCTCGTGTGCACTCTCGTGAGACAAAGTGGGTGTGCTCACACGACTAGAAAAAGAGACAACCATCCCATGTACTAAACCTTTATCGGACTCATCTCCCTCATCACCCTCATCTCCCTCACTATCACTAAGAGTGGCGGGCATAGCAGTCTCTTTGCCCTCACACTCAAAACACCTGATCTCATCCTCCTTGTCACTATCTTTGGCCTCCACTTTCTTTTTATTTGACTCAAAAGGACTCTTTTTGTTGAAAGAATTTTCTTTATTCATTTTGAGAAACTTTTTAAAAAATTTCGCAAACAAGGCCATATTAAAATCTTCCTCAGAATCAGACTCATAAAAATTTTCTTTCTTTTTCTTAAAATGAGTCTTTAAAGCAACACCATTATCCTTAGTCTTAATGGTTTTTGTAAACATGTGAATCTCATAGGTTTGAAGATCTCCTACAAGTTCTTCTAACTTAAGTGATTTCAAATTTTCCAAAGAGTTCTAAACAGTGACTTTAGGAATAAAACGTTTTGGAAGAGATCTCAAAATCTTTTTAATGACACGCGTGTTATCAATCACCTCACCCAAATTAAAATTGGTGTTAACAATGTCCGACAAACGTGCATAAAAATCATCAAAGCATTCAGACTCAGACATGGTGATAGTCTCAAATTGGGTGGCCAAATTTTGTAACTTAGATTCTTTAACTGCATTCGTACCCTCATGGGTCAATTTCAAAACATCCCAAGCCTCTTTAAAAGTGGTGCACATCATAATTCGACGAAAATCATCAGGAGTGATAGCTCCAGAAATAGCACTCAAACCACGTGAATTAAATTTAGACATTTTATGATCATCTTCAGTCCAGGATGACACGAGTTTTAAAGAGAAAATATTATTAACGGTGACCGTGGGAGGAGTCCACCCATTTTCGCAAAGGTACCAAACACGCTCGTCAATGGCTTTTAAATTAGATTTCATGAGAGCTTTTCAATAGGCATAATTAGACCCGTCAAAAATAGGCATCCGATTATATAAGTGCTCCATAGGAAAGATTGCGATTTTTTAAAAAAAAATAATATCACACTATTTTGTGAAAAATAGGAATACACGATAAATTAGCACAACATGCTCTGATACCAATTTGACGACGTGAGAAGTCAAATTGTATCAAAAAAATAAATCCTTGAAAAATTAGGATCACGCGATAAATTAGCGTAATCCGCTCTGATACCAATTTGTAAAAGTGGTGATCGCTTAAATAAGCTCTAATACCAATTTGAAAAAACGCGACTGTGTGATAATTGATTAAATTCGCAACTTTCTACGTTGGCACACTTATTTAATTAGAGTCTATTTTTAAACCAAATAAATTCAGCCCCTAAACATGCATCTAAATATGATAAATCATTCAAACCATGCATGAAACATAAAGACGACCGATATAGGAAAAAAATCCTTTTGGGTAAAAACCTTTTATATAACTTTGAAGAATTCACAAGACTTTTGACTTACATACAACCTGATAATCGCTCACAAGTGTGTAATGTACAGTGCCTTCAGCAAACCTTCAAAGATACGAGAGATAGCGAAATACCCTCTAGGTGTCGGTTCGTCGTCTTCGGCTCGTCCACACGTAGAATGACTACGCTCGATATCCACCGATCAAAGATTGAGATTCCTTCTCCACAGAGGTTAAACAAAAGTAAAGTTGTTCTTAAAACACCAAACAATTCGCTAAATCATGTGGGAGTTTTGTGAATTGAAAACCAAAAAGGGATTAAAACCCTAAAGGAATAAGCCTAAAGAATTCTGCTTTCGCAGTGTTTCTGTTCTGAAAAACGTATGGACATCTTAATGAAAACGTTACCAAATAATGAGTATTTATAGGAAAAATGCGTCGCCTCAAAAACAGAGCTCGTTCGAACGAGATCAGCATGTCGCTCGAACGAAGGGCAACCGTCATTCGAACTAATCGCACGACATGCAATCTCGCGCGAACGACATGCTATGTCGCTCGAACGACTGTTGCGAAAAAATTATTATTTTAATGTCCGCTTCAACACTTAGAAAAAATACTCATTCTCAAATTTTGGCGAAAAAGTCCGCTCCAACACTTGAAAAATATTTTGTAAAAATATCCCAAAAGCTCTAAGTGAAAAGTTAAGGTATTAAAAACATAACCTTACCAAAGTAAACTTCGCGGAGTCTTTTTAATGAAGAACTTGATATTCGGATTAGTCTTTGATGCTTGAATGTTCTTTAATGCTCTTCGATGGTGTAGCGGCATAAGACATAATAAATTGATAACGGACTTATAAAAATATGTCCTTACAAAAAGCAAAATATAGTTGTACCTCGACAACATCGGTCATTCAAACGGAATGAGTGTTGCTCACCCCCACCGATAGCCGGCGTTAACGGAGGGAGATTTGACCACTGAGTAGGTCCACATCATAGAAAAGAGAACCGGGCATCCAAATATGGGAAAAATCGAGATGAAAGAGGAGGAGACGATGTGCATGGAGGATGCCAGAGCATTCTGCATCATTGGTGAGGGAAAAATCATGGTCGACTACCAGAATGAAGGGGCAAGAGATAGAGAAGAGGAGGTGGTGGGCCTGAAGCGTGGTGATTGTATTTTTCAGGAGACAAAGCTTGCGGCTAAGGTTTTTCTCCCTAAGGCATTGTTTGGCTAGAGGGATGAACCTCGGTTGGGCAGCTGTTTGGCAACAGGAATCAACTTTTTGGAGTTGTGTTGTATTTTAGAGATAGTCATTTTTGGCCACGGTGAATAAGAGACATAAAGAAGCTTTGGGGCTAGAATTAATAATTGTATATTTAGGCCAAGATTATAAATTTGAAGGAGTATTATTCTTTAACGCATGTGAAGTTGGTGAGTTTGGATTGGATCTTTTGAACCTAACCCGCGTCAATAAGTAGATTTTTTAACAATTGATGTTTCATTTCTTTCGGATTTCACCATTTTCTCTGTTTGACTCGTTTGTTTGTTAATTTCTTAAGGATGTTATACTTTCAATAAAATTGAGATGATTCCTGTTTGTTTTTGCGTTCATTTTCATGTTGATACTTCTTAATTGTTGTTAGTTTTATGGCATCATCTTACAATTTGTGTTTCAAATTTGAATATCTTGGATAGTTTGGGAATTGGGTGTTCAAGTGCATTGTGTGTTGAGTTGTTACTTACTGGTATTTTTGTTCAGTTAGTTTTGAATGTGCTTACTAAAAAAATGTCAAACCCATCAAATGATTCAAAAGTGATGAACCCCCATAATTGAAAAGCTCCCAGTAATGTTCATCAATGTCAAACCCAAACCCTCATTTCAAATCCAGTCATAAACACTAACATCAAATTAAAACAAATGGAAAAAACAAAAGTGTACTATTTGCACCTTAACACGTATTAAATTATTAACTGTTTGTATACATGTGCCATATGAGTTGTGTAATGCCATATGAGTATTTTTTTTAAACTATTGATATTAAGTTAGTTAATCAATAATTATTTAAATATATAAGTTCATACATGATACATGTGCCATACACAAATTAAGGAAAATCGAATTCCATTCCTTGAACTATCTAACTTGCTTTGTTTCTAATGAGTTGTTTGAGAAAAATATAACCACTTTTAGGAAGCATAGCGTGAATTCAAAATAGGGAAAAACATGTCAGAATATCAAAGGGTAATTGTTACATATACCCATACTTATATATTATTATAGTTTATTCTAATTCTGTTTGTTTATTGATTAAGTCTCTTACATTTTTCTGGACCACTGGATCGATTTGCTTTGTGAGTTTATTGTCTTTTTTAAGTTTCTAATTTCTGTGTGAAATTGATTGATTATTTGTAAGTATCAAATGGATAGCACTATGTGTGATTTTATTCGTTTCATATTTAATTTTCATTTTATCACTATTAATCTTAACGTTCTAGATATGGGTTACTATCTTCGAATTTTAAGATTTGGAGAAAACTTATGAATTGGTGAACACACGATTTTAATTTAGTCAAAGGTGAATAAAATTATTTTTCATCGGTATCTATTTCATTTGTAGTATTAATGAATGAAAATACTTTTACATCTTTATTTTTTTCCAGTTTATGGATTACTTTCAAGCATTTGCAGGAAGGTATTCTATAATCGCTCGCGCATCGTGCGGGTTAACACCGAGTTGAACATATTTTGGCAAAGACTTTTCACCGGTGAGATTCTAAAATCCGCAAACTAACTTTACTATTGGAATTGCTCCAAAAAAGTCCCACAAGCGAATCAATGAAACAAAAAATTGAGACCTCACCTCAAAATTAATTGGTCATGCATTTGTTCTTTAATTGGTCATGCACTAATTTGTTCAATTCATGTTTCACCTCATATCCCTAATAGGAAATCCATGCAATTATATTATAAGGACTTTAAATTTGTTAACCCAATTTAAAAGTTGGTCATTGTTATATTTTAAAAAACCTAGACAACTTATTTATTAATTCAATATGTCATTTAATCATGTAAGTAGGTCACATGATTCACTTTTAAAGTGGATTAATAAATTTGAACTCATGTTAAAGTTTATATACGCATAGAATGTACTCTAGAGTTCGGCCCAATGGCACCACACTTGTGTAGCAGGGAGAGGACGCATTTGCATGTGTGTTTAACCCCACACGTGAGTGCCATCACCCAAACGGATTCAAGCATTATCCCATTATTTGTTGGAGTAGACATTTAATGAAGTGTGATTCTACCATAAGTTACCTCAATTTAGAAAAATCATCAACTTTCGTGGAGTCACCACCGTTATTGGTGCAGAGGATTAGAGTTGTGTTAACCTGAGAACCATAGTTGTTCAATATTGGAAGACAATTGTTCACGAGTCTTGGGCATTGTGATCGAATTTGACTTCGAGATATTATGTCACGAAACCTGAATTAATTTTCGTTACTTAAGACATTCCACATTTTTTGTTTAATATTAAGCGTAATGTATTAATTTCATATAATAAAAGTAACAACAATTTTTTTAGTGTTTTGTTTCCAGGCATTAGTGTGTGATTTTTCCTCCAAATTGAGAATAAGTTTTTCATATTCTTATGTATTGTATCAATGATGATTAATTTAGGGAAACGACTTTTGTTCCCCTTGAAGATATTTTATATCGTCTTATTTTATATTTAATTATATTTATAAATATTTAATTAGCATGAGTGTTGGACAAGAATACCTTCAAAGGCTAAAGATTGTATAGCAACTGAATTATAATAAGCTGAAAAGTAGAAACCATTATATACAGAGTAATAAATTATTAGAATTATGGATATGATATAAATCTTAGAAAATGAAAGAATTAAATTTTTTTTCTTTGATTTGAAGTTTACTTTTCTGAATAAGGATTACGCCGTAATTGATTGTAATTAATTTTGACATTTCTAACACAATGCATTATCAAATCAAAATCGTCGCTAGCCAGCATTCGAATTTCTTAGGCCCAAGCCAGGTTGGAATACCAAAAGACACTGTATGTCCTGTCACATCAAATGAAAAGTGAGCATGAAATTGAAACAAAAGAGTAGGTTTTAGGTCAATTATAGAGTAATTCTAATTAAACAGCCTAAATGAACCGCATCGCGACTGCATAATTACGTGACAATACAACTCATCACTGATACGAGGTCCAAATGATCTACAAAGACAATGAATAATTATGTGGCATTACACCTCACAATATCTTAACCATTTATCTGTGTCTTTCTTTTGTTATCAAAATCATTACAAAAATTCATCTAAAAATTTGTGTTTGAAAAATAATTAAAAATTTATATTTTTAATAAAAAATATTTTATTTATAAAAAACTGTTTTTGAAAAAGAATCTATTTTGAGAATATTTTTTTTACTTTCATAACTGCTTTAAAAAAACATTTCAATTATTTTAAAGAGATTTATATGTTTTTTTTATCAAAAGATTGTTTAGAAAACATAAAAAATTATTTTATATGAAATAAAACTGTTTTTACAAAATAAACTGCTTTAATTACTAAAAACCATTTAAAAAAATTACCGACGATTTAAAAACTTATACAATGCGACTATGAATCTTTTATTTTTTAAGTAACAAAATCACGACCCAAATAAAACGCGACGTGGCATTGAGTCGTATTTTTTTCATACCCTGGCGCGGACCATTTTTTACTATTTTAAAAATATTTTTTTACAATTTAGAAAAAATGGTCTGCCCCAGCTGTATGTGTAGGGGGTTCGATCACCTATACTTACCGCTGCCGCGGATCATTTTTTCTAATATATTGGTCCGTACTAGCAGTATGTCTAGGTGGTATTATAAAATAGTTTTAATTTCTAATATGTTGGTCCGCACTAGCAGTATATCTAGGTGGTATTATTAAATAACTTTAAAATAGTTTTAAAATGATCCGCGTTATATTTTAAAATGATCCACATCAGCGGTATGTATGAGTCTTAAAATAGTTTTAAAACTAGTTTATAATACCACCTACACATACTGCTAGCACAGACCAACATATTAGAAAAAATGGTCCGAAGTAGCGGTATGTATAGGTGGTTGAACCGCCTACACATACAGGTGGCGCAGATTTTTTTTTCTAAATTGTAAAATAGTAAAAAATGGTCCGCACTAGCGGTATGAAAAAAATACGACTTCATGTCACGTCGCGTTTTATTTGAGTCGTGATCGTCTTACTTAAAATATAAAAGATTCATAATCGCATTGTATAATTTTTTAAACCGCCGGTAATTTTTTTAAATGGTTTTTAATAGTTAAAACGGTTTATTTTGTAAAAACAGTTTTTATTTTATATAAAACAAATTTTTAGGTTTTATAATCAATTTTTAATAAAAAAAACATATAACAATTTTTTTTAAACAATTGAAATGTTTTTTTAAAACAGTTATGAAAGTGAAAAAAAATATTCTTATTAAAAACAATCTTTTATAAAATAAAATATTTTTTTTATTGAAAATACAGAATTTTAATTTTTTTTCAAATACGAATTTTTAAATGAATTTTTGTGATGATTTTAGTAACAAAATAAAAAACAGATGAATTAAAATATTGTGAGATGTCCCACACAATTGTTCAATCGTCTTTGTAAACCATTTGGACCTAATATCTATGATGAGTTATATTGTCACATAATGATGCGGTCACAATGCGATTCATTTAGCGATATATATAGAATTACTCTCAATTATATAATTCATACTTACTAAACTGAAGTTTTAGTTAGATATGTTGACACGTGACGAAACACAAGCTAAGAGCTAGTAAAAATCTAATTGTTATCAGACCAGCTCGAGTTTGTTACGATTTTAGATAGTATGAAACTAAAACTAACCAAAAAAAGAAAGAAATTGTGAAGCAGATTGACTATGTCAAATTCTCAATTGACATTTTGCGTGCACGAAATCATGATAATAGCAAAGAGTATGCTATCGTTAATCACGTCATCACTCTAATTTCAACCCCGACTTGACGTATGACACAGTGACATATCCACATCTGCCAATGACGTATTGATCCAAAAAATTGCAGAAGTCTAGTATTAACCAACCTAGCACTATTAGCCACGTGTGATTGTAAATAATTGGAGTGTTACGTCGTTGGTCGCGGCTGCATTGTTCCCCACTCATAAAGCCCGATTCATTATTTTAGGGTACTCATTACGACTATGGGGCGGGTAAAGTTTGATCTCATTTTGATTTTTGGTACTGTTATAATAATATTTAATCTGCAAAAATTACGAATCGTAAATGGTGATTAGTTGAGTTGTGCATATGCTGTCATGAACACTTCATATTATGCTATAAAAAAAAAATTAGGACCGTGGGATACATATTAGAGTCAGTTTAAAAATGTCAAACGTGCAAATTAACACCACCAGATTGTCTTTATTCCAAGAACATCCTCGTTATTTGTTGCTTTCCATTCCACCACTAATTACGATTTTTCTTAAATACTTACTCTGAGTTTACTGTTTAGTATAGATCTAATTACACACGTATATTTTTATGTTAAAGTCAATTGTACAGTAATCTTATCGAGATCTATCGAAAGAGCCAATTATTAAATGTTAATAACAAATTTTAGGAGATAGGCGATCAGATGATAAAATTAAACTAATCATCAAATGATGGATGACATTTGCATGTGAATAAATATTGTAAATGCTAGGAAAGGAGGGAGAAGAAAGTAAGAGAGGCAAAGATTTAAGTGGTTCAACTACTAATTGACCTAAGCCCACAGAAATGTAACATTTCATTATCACTCACTTAGCTTTTCACTCAATTATTGGACAACTGAACCGTTAAGTCTCTCTCTCTCTCTCCCCCTCCGGTCAGTAGCATAACACTACAATAGAATACACTTGCCCCTTTGGCGATAACTAAATAGATTATTTATATAAATGAGTGAGGAATTAGGGCGTGTCCACGCCACATATGTCATTTTTCAGCCGGTGAGGAAATACATGCCCCTTGTGAATTAAAGCAAGAAAATTATGAGTTAGTTAATGAACATGGAAGGAATATCCCATATTTATTTATGTTCTCTTTTGAGGGGGCATGCCTCCCATTCTTAATGGCATGTGATTCGTTTTAATGGTGGAGTTTAATTGTGTGATTTACTTAAAATTTGACTAATGTTGATATCTTTCAGTACAAGGTTACCGTCAGTAGAGATAAGGACTCCTTAGGTGGATGAAGGTTGAACTATTGTATTAGGCGTCTATAGCTTGCTCAGTAACGTCATTTAATTATTCTCTTCCAATTAGGTCCGTTGGATTAGGTATTGCAACGTGGTGGATATTGAAAGGCGGAGGGGGTGCCCTCCCCAACCCCGAACCCATTTGATATGCTTAAACCTAACCCCGTACGTCTCGACCAAGTTTATAAACCACCCACACCCGACCCTACCTCGTGAAAGGACCATGCGGGGGTGCCACCCCCACCTTGCCCCCGTCAAAAGATTTAACCATATGAACTAAATTGTAAGTTATAAAATATGAGATTAAAAATGAAACATCGCAGGTACATATTTCTCAAATATAGGACTTAAATTCTACGATTCAACAAGAAACTCACCTCTCTTCTTCAAATGAATCCACCAAAAAAGAAACCAAATCATTTTTTTCGCAATGCAAAATTTCTTGACCCCCCCCCCCCCCCCCCCCCCAACACACACACAATTTTTTTACCAAACGAAATAGAGAAGAGAACAAGCCTTGAAATTAAAATAAACAATAATACCAAATAAGAATGCAGTATATTAAAATATATTTATAAAGATTAATTTGTTTAAATCTTACCAACAGATACCCTAAAGTGAGACATAGAGATATTGTGTACCTAACTTTAAAACAAGAGAGAGAGAGAGAGAGAGAGAGAGAGAGAGAGAGAGATCATGGTGACAACAAATGGGAGAGATTAGGGCCTATATTGGGGGTCTTGGGTCGAATAACGATGAGTGATGAATGAAAAACGCACATCCTTCCCTTTATCTCCAGTGAGAGTTTTGGGGCGAGATATACAAGTGGGTATTGTAGGGAATAAAACCATAAAGTGATAAGTATATAAATATAAGGATAATTTAGAATTATTATGTCTAATCGGGTTGGGGTTTAACACATTTAACTCCCCCCGAACCCTACATTTATTTTTAATTTAAACCCGACCCCAGCCCCAACCCTGATTGAGGTTTTATTCTTAAACCATGTAAATATATTTTATTTTATTTTAATTAATAAATTATTTACTTATTGATTTTGAAATGAGAATTATGTTTACGGTAATGAGAATCACGTTTGTGAGAATGATTTATATCTATTTAAATATATAATTTCACATAAATGTCGGTCAAAAGAGCTCACTATGAATTCCAGTGAGTTGGGTTCATTATGATTATAGTTGATCGGAATTCCGGTTCTAGCATTATTGAAACATTCACAACCTACATAAAGAGTTGATATCCTATTGGAACGGTTGCGATACAATTCTAGTAGTTTATCTCAAACTACGAGAACTTGTATGATTGTTTGAGAGCTTATATGATAGTTCGCCAGAGGATTATGATCAATACATTCTAAGAATGTGTTGGAAAGGACCACCTGTGAGATTAGAGTCTCGGGGTTATCTTGATTTAACTTGGGAAATTGCACACCATTTGCAAATGATGCATAGATTCTTAATCCCGAGAATTATGAGGATTGGAATACGTATATGATTGTTTATTTGATTGATATGGGTGTGATTCGATTTTTTATTGAATCAAATGATCCCGATATATTGAGTAACAGTTATATGAGTACGTCTGAGATCATAATTCATAAGAATTTGCATTCGGGGATAACTTGGATTGTGATACCCCTTGATAGACTTATAAGATTTGTTTTCACCAGTAAACCTGATAAGTGGATTATTTTATAATCATGTGGAGTAGCAACACAAGTTAAGTCTGAGAATCAAGTAACTGATTAGATGAACGCGTCATCCTCATAGACATTTAGTAAGGCAGCAACCATTTGTATTGATTTTTGTATTCCTTACTCAAAGGAGTACAATGATGAATCTTATCCTGAGGGGTATATTCCTCCAACCTTTAAGAGGTTTAAAATAATATGAGGCAACCCAAAAGATTATTTAAAGAGATTTGTTGAGCATATGGGTGTTCATTAGAACAACAAAAATCTACGTTTAAGGGAATTTTCAAAATCTCTCACTCAAAAAGCCTACACGTGGTATTCTGTGGCCAAAGAACACTTACCGATGGCAGGAAACTGTGGACCACGGAAGGAACTCTGCAGAGAAGAGGCTCGAGGCAACAACAGAAGGAGCTTATAGGCAAGGTAGAAACGGTAGGATTTATGGGGGGAGGGGGGGGGGGGGGGGGGCGAGAGAGAGGTAAAAATGGAGAAAACAAGATCGGGCAAAATGGGTCTTTAGAAGAAAAAGGGTCAAATGAATAGTGAGGGAAAAGTAAAGGGGGGAAAATACCGTGTTTATCAAATGAGACGGTTTACTTTTTTTCCCCTTTTATAATTTATCAAATGGGATGGTTTTCGTAGTATAAAATAATCTAAATGGGGAGGTTTTTTACGTTTGTCCCTTTTGATGATTATCAAATGAGACGGTTTTATAATTTCCTGTTACAAAATGACTCAAATGACATGGTTATTAAAATCCTTCCTTTTATTTGTACACAAAATAAGTGCTAAAAATTTCACTCACGTAAAGGAGGATAAATAAAAATTGAACCAAATATATCTTCTTTAAGGGTCGGTAATTAAAATTCGTCCCAAATAGTCATTTTAAGGGATAAAATGACACGATCATTGTGGTGTCAATTATTATGCAACACAAATAAATACAAGAGAAGCAATTATCAAGGAAGAACAAGGAATATAAAATGACAATCACACAACAAAGGATGTACGTGGTTCAGCAAAGATGTGCCTACGTCCACGATGGTGCAATCGATATTATTTCTATCTACTCCGGAGAGTAATTATAGAGAATATATTTTGTCCTTTTGCCCCGGACCTAGGGTTTAATATATACATGAACATGTAGGTAAGTGGAGGTGATGGGTTTCTCCACGTTTTCCATCTCCCCTATAACTTCCAATTGTGGGAACGTGGGGGAGACCGGATCAATATAAGAGATGAGGGGCCCGGACTTTGGGCCGCCAGGACTGGGCTACTCGTCCAGGCCCATGGTTCTAAATTTTGGGTACCCACAATTGCCCCTAAATTTGTTGGGCCATATTTATGGGCTCAATGGATTTAAATGATCAGCCATTATGGCTGATTTGCGATTCCTCAAAAGTGGTGAAGTTGATTTGACGGCACCCGCTTCACTTATTGTGCGCTATGATTAGAATTTGAAGGCTTGTTGGGATAGCCACTTTTTCTCCCGTCACTTCAGCCTTTCAAGTACTCTTCTATCTTCTGAGAACTCTAGCGCCTCGTTCCTTCTTCTCTCAGTTTCCATTCCCATTGTTTCTTAGTTGTCTGAGCTCGTGCTTCTTCATCACTTGAACCGATTGTCTGAGCTTGTGCTTCTTCATCACTTGAACCGATCTTCTACTTTGTAAGTTTCCTGTGCCCTTTCCTTGTACTTTCTCTTTGGTTTGTAGCTTTTCTTGGGTCTTCCAATGGCGAAGATTGGGAATAGGTCAATCTCTGAATTTAGGAAGTTTTATAACATTCCTGAGTGGGTAGATATTGAGTGTTGTGCCTCCCCTCCTAGGAATGTTAGGGATATAGATGATGCTCATTGGATCCATGTTCTGTTGCTTTCCTAGGGGGGACTCACTTTCCCTCCCAATGATTTGTTCCTGTATTTATTTGGCTATTTCAATATTGTTCCTGCACAATGCTCGCCCAATGTGTGGAAAATAGTGAATGGTGTCCATAGGATAAATCAATTGTATGGTACTAGGTTAGGACTTGTCGATGTCTGTTTCTATTACTCCTTTTCTCGAACTAGCTCAGGTGTCCTTTACCTCAAAGCTAGGAGCCCTGACAGGGTACTGGTAGTAAATCTACATGATTCCCACAAGGACTACTGGCAAGAAGGTTTCCTTGTTAGGAATTGGCAGTTTCCTCCCCAATTTGAAGGGTCGAGGTCTGAGAGGTTCTTTGTTCCTTTTTACGGGGAGGAATACATAGGTAGACATTGTACTGTTGTTCCAACTTTTGCTGATTTGTGACCTTTCTAACTTTTCTTTTCTTTTTCTTGCGCAGCAAAGTCAAAGAACTTGGAACCTGCACTTAACGAGGCTCGCCTTTCAGAATTGGTAAAGGCTTGGAAAATCAGGGAGCCCTTAGGTGACGGCGAGCACCCTAGATCTGCTGCTTTCTTGCTCGAGTATAAGAATGTTGGCTCCAGCTTCATAGTGAGGCCTGTGGATAGTATACCAGAGTTTGATTCCTTCGAAGATACTGCTGCCAAGCCTATCCATCTGGACGAGGAGGAGACCAGCTCTGAAAGTGACTTTGCAGGAGCCGTGAGTAATTTGGGTGGAGGGAGCTTTGATAGTAGCAGTTCCTCAGACCGTGAGGAGGTTTCTGAAGCTCGGAGATCGTCAAGCACTTCTAGCAGTTCAAGTGAAGACATGGTTCCTCCGAGGAAGAACTTAATTAGGGATGATGATGATGAGGACCACGTGCTCCTTGCACAGAGGTCAAAGAAACAAAAAGCCACTTCTGGGTCCGTGGCTACTGGTTCCCGGTCCTCCACTCAGGAGTAGGAGAGGAGAAGGAAGAAAGAGGAGCAGGTGAGAGAGAGAGAGAGAGGAAAAAGGAAGAAGAGGGGAAGAAGTTGGAAGAGAAGAGGAGAGCGGAGTAGAGGAAGAAGAGGGATAGCGAGAAGGAGGAGGAGAAAAGAAGGGCTGAGGCGAGGATGAAGGCTGGGCAGGCCTTAGTCTCAGTATCTGCTCTGCCTGAAGGGGTCTCCGTGGCAATTTCTCCTCAGCTAGCCCCGGCTCTGCTCGAGAGAGCTGTCCTCCGGCTGATCGCCAAAGGGCAGTAGGTTCAGAGCACCTGGCCCTTCAGGCTAGTCAGAGGCTTGCTCTGGTGAGGTTTCTTTTTCCCTTGCATTTTTCTGACTTCCCTCATTTTCCTCTTCTAATATCTTCTCTTTTTCACAGTTTGTTACTGACTTCGTCGTGCTGTATCGTTCACGCGACGAGCTGGTGAAGAAGAACAGTGAACTGGAGCAAGAAAACTCTGCCCTGAAGCTGAAGGGTAAGGAGCTCGAGGCCAATTTTAAGGTTGTTGATGCTGCTCGGATCTCATCCGACTTGGCTCTTGCCACTGCGAACAAGGAGAAGGATGCGGCGATCATGGTTCTAAGGGAGCTGAGGTAGGCCTACGACCTAGTTTGCTCAAGCAAACTTGCTGTGCTGGAGGAGAAAAGGGTGCTTTCTGAAGAGCAGAAGAAGAAGGAGTCTGAGGCTGTCACTGCCAAGGAAGACTCTTATAATTCAGGCTGGGCTGCGACATACGAAGATGCTGAAGTTCAGATAGGATATATTAGTCGTCTGAACTTCAAGAAAGGATGGAATAAGGCTCTCATAGCTGCTGGGGTGGATGTTGCATCCCCACTTTTCAACGAGCACGACCTAGGGCCGAGGCCAGTCGTAGACGAAGACCCTGCCCCAGCTATTGAAGGCCCTGATCCTGTCCCTCAGGTGACTCCTGCTGATGTTTCTCTTGTTAAGGGGATAGAGGCCATCCCTGTCGAGGACAGTGCTCCTGCTAATGCTGATAAGGAAAAGGGGCCATCCACCTCTGGGCCTCCTGAGGTTGCTAATTGATAGGGTATTTGTACATTTGCGTTTTCTAGTCTGTAAATTTTCTTTCTTCAGCCTGATGTAACTTTAAATTTTATTAATGAAAAAGCTTCATTTCTGCTTGTGCTTATCTCTTTCTCTCCTTTATCTTTCTTTCACTTGTAGTTAGTTAATGTGGATGATTATATTCCTGCTACTTCCCAGTTGGGTAGGACCCTTGGTCCCAATGCAAGACCTGAAGTTTGCCTGGCTTTTGTTAAGCTTTGCAAGTCCCTCAGGTCTAGAAATCAGAAGTATAAGGAGCAATCCGAGCTAGTGGCTAATATGAAGGACAGGCTCCGAGAGATGGAGGACATTGGTGCCTCAGTGCAAGAGGAAGTCAATATGCTGAGAACAAGACTCCTAGAGGCCACCGAGGTCAACCAAGTTGGGGAGTTCCTTCAGCAAGAGAATGAAGACCTGAGGAGGGAAGTCTTACAACTTAGGGAGCATGCACCGAGCACTGTTCGAGCAGTATTACAAGGCTCCTCCTCATCGTGAGTTGGAGCTGATCATAATGTTACCCCTCCCATGTTGCGAAGTCTCACCCGCCCTCCCCTTCCGCGAGCTAGTAGGAGCACCAGGGAAGGAGAGGAACTTCGCGATAGGGAAATGGAAGAACTCCGCGGTGATGTTTAGCGAGCTTATGTAATTGCTGTTGGGCTTCAAAGGGACGTCACCCGGTTACGGCACTTGTTCAAGAAAGGTCCTCGGCAAGCGTGGGCTGATGGTTATGATCAAGGCTGGTCGGATGCTCCAACAAGGCTATTTGAGTTCGAGGAGCTTTCTTTCATCAGGGGATGGCTAAGTGCCTTGAAGGAGCTGCAAGTCTCGAGGAACTCGGTGCTATGGTATCGTCATGAGATGTCTTCCTCCACTCTGGTGCCCAACCCATTCAGTAAGGACGATCGATGGATCCCCATCGATGCTATTCCTCGGAAATTATTGGAGTCGGATGCGAATGAGGTTGTGGAAGAGTTTTCTCCTACTCCTGATGACAGACGAAGAGCTCGAGTGGCTGGTTATCTTGCTCGGAGGCTTCCACCCCCTTGAGATTTTGCCACTTGCTATTGTTTTTTTATTTTTGATAATGTAAATGCTTTGGGTGAGCTCGCCGACTAAACATGTATTATCATTGTTGTAAGTAAGATGGATTAATAAAAAGTTGGTTTTTTGGGCAATTTTGCTAACTAAACGTGTATATCCTACTTTTCATATCCTTGCTGCTTTATGATCTCTTCTGTTTTGCAAGTGTCCCCCCAGTCCAGTATAATATCAAAGTACCATTGCGCCCCACTTTACCTTTTAGGTTGTGTCGTCACACTCCCTTAGGCCTGAGTAGGGCAATTGGCGAGGACATACCTGGTATTGGATGTCTTCATCCGATCAGGATTTTTTTCAACCGAAGTAGGTTTGATAACCAGTATAAGATTTGGTTGTATCGCCTAGGAATCCTCTGTAGGGCTTTATATATTTCCAGGGGCAATGCTAAGAGGTCTCTCGTGTCTTATGACGATGACCTACGGAGGGGTATTCCCTTGCTATAGTAATCAATGTGCTTGTTATTTGGAAAAGATGTGCGATGAATGCAACTATCACCAATAAGAGTGTAACCAACTAAGTAACTTTCATTAGTGATAAGGAAAATGAACTTCTTTTTTCATAACAAAAGAAATGCAAGAAAAAGATCTAAAAATAGAATTTCTTGAGATTAGCTGCGTTCCATGCTCGTGGTATTTCTCTGCCCTCCATCGTTTCCAAGTGATAGGCACCTTGCAGATTGTCTTTAGTTACTTTAAAGGGTCCTTCCCAGTTTGGGCCTAGCTTGTCGTCTGACGACTTCACTGTACTGCCCAGGACCTTCCTTAGAACATAGTCCCCAACTTGGAACGTCCTCGGGCTATCCCTTTTGTTGTAATGCTTCGCGAGCTATTGCTGATAGCTCGCTAGCTTCACCAGGGCCTCTCTACGCTCGTCGGCTAGGTCGAGTTCGGCGAGCAATGCTTCATCATTCAGGCCTTGGCCGACAAGGTTGGATCTCATTGTTAGCAAACCTGCTTCTAGTGGGATGACTGCTTCCATGCCATATGTCAGTAAAAATGGGGTTTCTCCTATTGCTCGTCGAGGAGTGGTTCGGTACACCCATAGAACATGGGATAGCTCTGTTACCCATGCGCCTTTGGGTCACTGTAATCGCTTCTTTAATCCATCGATCATAGTTTTGTTGGAAGCTTCAGCTTGGCCATTGCTCTGAGGGTAGGCCACCGAGCTGAAGTGGTGCCTGATCCCATGTTCGTTACAGAAGTTCTGAAAGGGGCCACTTTCGAACTGCGTTCCATTATCGGTGATGATGGTTCTGTGGATTCCAAACCGAGTGATTATATTTCTCTATATGAACCTTATCATATCAGCATCTCGGATGTTCACCAGGGATTCAGCCTGGATCCATTTGGTGAAGTAGTCAGTCGCAACCAACAGGTATTTACGATTGTCGACGGCGGTAGGCAGTGGTCCCACGATGTCCATTCCCCATTGGGCGAAGGGCCATGGGATGGACAGGGACTTCAGATCACTGGTGGGTTGGTGGGCCATAGGAGCGTAGAATTGGCATTTCAAGCATTTGCGGACATATACTGCGGAGTCCTTTTGCATGTATGGCCACCAATAGCCTTCCTTCATTGCTCGAAAGGCTAGACACCTTCCTCCGATATGACTTCCACAGATTCCTTCATGAAGCTCGTGTAGCACTTACTCGACATCACCTGGGTGGACGCATCTAAGGTAGGGACCGAAGAAGGATTTCTTATACAAGTCGCCTCCTGTGGATAAGTGAAAGCGAACAGCTTTGACTCTTATCTGGTGGGAAGTTTTCTTATCATCTGGGAGCGTGCCATCCTTTAAATAGCCCCTTAAGGGGTCTATCCAGTTGGGGGTCGATCCCACCTGGAGTACTTGTTCCACGTTTGGTAACTTGCTGTTGTGGTTAATGCTTGAACAAATGAGGAAATCGATGGGGATGACCCTCTTAAGGTCAGAGTCAACTGCCGAACTCAAGGTTGTTAAGGCATCAGCATGACTGTTTTGCCTCCTGGGAAACTGCTGGATGTTGATCTCTTCAAAGCTTGACATTAATTCTCTCACTAAGGCGAGGTAGGCTTCCATTCTTTCATCCTTTGCACTGTAATCTCCACTTATCTGATTGGAGACTAGTTGAGAGTCGCCGAACACCAGTAAACGTTTTGCTCCTAGAGTTTGCGCCTTTTGGAGACCGTCTATTAGGGCTTTGTACTCTGCCTCGTTGTTGGAGGCTGAAAATCCAAGCCTGATTCCTTATTCGAGGATTGTGTTTTCTGGAGTGATGAGGACAATGCCTACCCCTGCCCCCTTTGAGTTGGAGGCTCCATCAACAAAGAGTCTCCAGGTTCTCTCTGTTGCTTGGTTATTCTCTTGCCTTGTTGGTTGAGGTTAGTCAGCGAGTTCCTCGCCCGTGAATTCGACTATGAAATTAGCAAGGATCTGACCCTTGATAGCTGTCCTTGGTTGAAATTGGATGTCAAACCGGCCGAGCTCGGCTGACCACTTAGACAGTCTGCCCAACAAGTCCTCTTTCCTTAGGACCGCCTTAAGGGGATGTGATGTAAGGACGATGATAGTATGAGCTTCGAAATCATGCTTCAGCTTCCTCGAGGCTATTACAAGTGCAAAGGTGAGCTTTTCCAATGGCAGGTATCTTTACTCAGCATCTAATAAGGTCTTTCTCGCATAGTAAACGGGGTGTTGGATTCCTGCAACCTCGCATATTAACACAGAGCTGATGGTGTGATTGGATACCGAGAGGTACAGGTACAAAGAATCCATTTGCTGTGGTATGATAAGTAGAGGTGGAGAGCTTAAGTAGGACTTGAGCTCGTCCAAAGCTCGCGAGCAGTCTCGGTTCCACTCTATCAGTTTACTCCCCTTTAGAAGCTAGAAAAAAGGCTTGCACTTCTCGGAAGATTTGGAGATGAAGCGATTTAAGGCGGCGAGCATTCTAGTGAGCTTCTCCACGTCGCGGATTGTTCGAGGGGGATGTACCTTGTTGATTGCATCGATCTGGTCTGGATTAGCTTCTATGCCTCTCTTACTGACCAAATATCCAAGAAATTTTCCTGACTGGACACCGAAGGAACATTTTCTCGCATTAAGTTTCATTCGGTACTTCATGAGGATTTTGAAGGTCTTTGACAGGTCTGAGAGGTAATTTTCCTTCTTCTTGCTCTTAATGAGCATGTCATCGATGTAGACCTCCATTGTATCTCCCATTTGATCCTTGAACATTTTTGTGACCAGCCGCTGATAGGTTACCCCCGCATTCTTGAGCCCAAATGGCATGACCTTGTAGCAATATAACCCAACTGTCGTGATGAATGTCGTTTTGTCCTGGTCTGGGGCATACAAGGGGATCTGGTGATATCCTAAGTACGCATCCAGAAAACTCATCTGCTCGTGAGCTGCAGTGGCATATACTAGTTGGTATATCTTTGGGAGGGGGAAACTATCCTTAGGGCATGCTTTGTTGAGGTCAGTGAAGTCGATGCAAACTCTCCACTTCCCATTATTCTTTGGAACTACTACTGGGTTAGACAACCACTTGGGGAATTGCACTTCCCGTATGGATCCTGCATCCAGCGGTTTTTTGACTTCCTTTTCGACCGCTTTAGCCTTCTCGGGTGCAGTTCTCCGTGCCTTCTGCGTGACTGGCTTGAACGTGGGGTCGACGGGCAGCTGATGACAGACCATACTAGGATCAATTCCATGCAGCTCGTATGGTTCCCATGCGAAAACATCTACATTGTGTCTTAGCAAGGTCGTCAACTCCTTTTGTTCTTGGTCGGTGAGAGATGCTCCAATCAAGAAAACTCTGCTACTGTCACCAATTTCAGCGATAACTTCTACCAGGTCCTCGACGACACGCTCAGAGGGGAGGAGCCTGGTCTCATTTACTCCATGTCTTCCATACTTTAATTGCTACTTAGAAGGTATCACACCCTCTTCAACCTTCTCGCTGGGTTGACCGACCTTCTTCTCTGGCTTTGGTCGGATGGCTGCTATGAAGCACTTCCTCGCCATCGCTTGGTCGCCGTGGATCACCATTACTCCTTGCTCGGTTACATACTTGAGCTTCTGATGGTAGGTCGAGGAGACCGCCTTCATCGTATGAAGCCATCCTCTGCCGAGGATGGCCTGGTACGGTGATTCTATGTTGAGTACCAAAAACTCAATCATCTTGGAGACGTTCCTAGCACAAACTGGTAGCACTATCTTGTCGAGGGGCATGGTCATTTTTCCAGCGAAGCCGACCAAAGGAATAGTAGCTTCCTTTAGGTCGGCGACGCTCAACTTTAATTTCCTGAATAGGTCAAGGTACATTACTTCGGATGAACTTCCTTGATCGACGAGCAGCTTGTCCATGTCAAAGTTGGCTATCCTGAGTGTAATGACCAGGTCATCATGATGTGGGGTCCTTACTCCCACCAAATCTTCATCCGTGAAAACAATATGCCTGTTATAGTTGACGTCCTCTGCTCGTCGACGCTTTCCTGACTGTGACTTTGCTGGATCGATTTAAAAAGCCTGTATTACCGCTGTAAGTTTTTTCATTTCCATTCAAGCTGAGTTCCCTTGTATCTGCTTGACGTCAGATACTCCGTGGATTACTGCGAACTCATGTCCAGCATCATCCTCCATCACGTTGTTGGGTCTCGCCTCTCTGTTGGCAGCCACTTTCTCTGCCCTCTTTTCCATAAAGTTGTTCAAATGCCCGGACTGGGCTAACTCCTTCAGGTGAGACTTAAGAGCTTTGTAGTGCTCGGTTTTATGTCCCCCCTCTTTGTGAAAAGCGCATCTTAACGCATTGTTCATCTTCGAGGGATCTCCTCCCATTTTCCTGGGCCACTTGATGAATGGCTCATCTTTGATCTTCGCGAGAATTTTGTAAATTGGTTCTTTGAAGACGGTGTTGACCGCCTAGAATACTTTCGACGCGTCATGGTTTCCTTCGTTCTTGGAGCCATTTTTGCCTCCGTTCTTTCCTCCTTTCTTCTGGTTCTCAGTTTTCTCACTTCCCTTGGTAGTGAGTTTAGCTCGACCGTTCTCTCCTGTATTAGGGCGGGTGACATCCTCCACCTTTGCGTATTTCTTGATTCGGGCCATTAGGTCGTCAATAGTCATAGCTTCCTTCTCTGTCAGTGACTGGTAGAGGAGGGAAGAACTAGGGAGCCTAATTTTAAAGGAGGCCACTGCCACTTCCTCCGCGCAGTCCTTGATCTCATTGAATAACTCCCAGTACCTCTTTGCGTAATCTCGGAGGGTCTCTTGAGGCGTTTTCTTCATTGTCATCAGAGCATCCATCCTTTTGGGATGGGAGCTACTAGTAATGAATCGGGCCTTAAAAAGTTCGGCTAGGGATTTGAAGTTCTTGATCGACCGGTGGGGGAGCCTTTCGAACCACTTCTGTGCTACATCATGAAGGCTCGAGGGAAAAATGCGGCACATCAGGGCATCTCGGTGACTCCAGAGGGTCATGGCCTGTCGGTCTTGCCTGACGTGATCGATGGGATCAGTTTTTTCGTCGTAAATCTTGAACCTTGGAATGGCAAATTTCTTAGGAGCTTCCTCCTCTTCGATTTCCCTTGTGAAAGGTGACTTCATCTGGGTTTTGAGAGCTCGCCTCGCGAGTTCTCTGGTTGATCTTGTTCCGTGGTGAGCGAGATGCTGGTCCATCTCCCTGCGGACCATGTTTCGTATGTTCTCGTCGCTGTGAGCAGGGCTCTAGTAGAGGCGAGCTCTTCGCAGCTATTCGCGAAGGTCGTCGTCTGACTCGCCTCTTTCGTCCCTTTGAGATTCTCGCCTAGGGCTCCTTCCTTGGCTGCGAGATTTGCTCGCCTGAGGGCTAGGAGTGCGATATGGGCGTCTCCTATTATTAGGGCAAAGCTCCCTCTTCAGTCTTTCCAGTCTTCTTTTTAAGCGAGCATTTTCAGCCTCGTATCTGCAAGAAGACTCCCTTTGCTCATGGAGCCTTGCCTCGTACGCATCAATCAATCAGGATATGTGCGTGGACCTCGTTGGTCCCTGACTTTCTTATGAGGCTGGTCTTTCCAGGCGAGGTCTATGATCTGAACGTCGGACATCAGACCTAATCCTGCGAGGAGCAGGTGGCTCTTGAATATCACCTGTTTGGGGGGCATTGCTGCTGTGACCAGACATCTTAAACTCCTTTCTTGACGTGGGATCTTCTCAGGGAAAGATGAACGTTTCCCACAGACGCCGCCAATTGTGGTGATAATTATTATGCAACACAAATAAATACAAGAGAAGCAATTATCAAGGAAGAACAAGGAATATAAAATGCCAATCATACAACAAAGGATGTACGTGGTTCAGCAAAGATGTGCCTACGTCCACGGTGGTGCAGTCGATATTATTTCTATCTACTCCGGAGAGTAATTATAGAGAATATATCTTGTCCTTTTGCCCCGGACCTAGGGTTTAATATATACATGTACATGTAGGTAAGTGGAGGTGATGGGTTTCTCCACGTTTTCCATCTCCCCTATAACTTCCAATTGTGGGAACGTGGGGGAGACCGGATCAATATAAGAGATGAGGGGCCCGGACTTTGGGCTGCCAGGACTGGGCTACTCCTCCAGGCCCATGGTTCTAAATTTCGGGTACCCACAGTCATTTATAAGAACAAATATTTGTAAGTGCTCATAGCTTAGGCTTTATTTTATTTTTGACGTATCCCATTACAAACCAACTCATCGAACTGAACTGCGACATCTCCAAGATCGAAGACACCCCTGCAAGATATGAAGGTATAAACATGGGTGGTCATAAATTTTATATATCATATATGGGGATGTTATCTAGAAAAACGGAGGCTTTTTGTTAAGAAGGATTTTAAAATAAAAATTATTTTTTAGCCTCATTCAAATGAGAAGCAGTCTCGCTCGAACGATAAATGTTATCTCATTAAAATAGGTTCTAACGACTTTCAAATGACTTTGATTTTCCTTGGCAGAGAATTGTCATTTAAAGGATGTTAGATGGGCATTTGAACGAAAAAGCCCATGTCATTATAACTAGTTTGGATCTCATTTGAATGAAACAGTAGTTTTCATTCGAACGAAGTCCGATTTCATTCCAATGATGTGCATCGCCTCAAAATTCATGATAACCTTATAAAAACCTATTTGAGAAGTTTTTCAGGGGACTTTGGCAAAAATGATTTCTTCATATATGGTCCAAAGGCTTTCCTTTTTGATTTCTCAAAATCACTTTTAGATTCACAAATTCATCATCCCTTTATGTGATTTGTGAAATTTGTGAAACCCTAGTTTCAAATACCATTCACACACGTTATGAAGATTACTCTACGATTGAATTGTGAACCAAGGGCTCATTGCTGAAGAGGAAGAAAGGTTGACCGGTGAATATCGAGGGTAGACGCCTACCGCGGACGACTCTGGACTGAGTCATATTCTATAGAATGTTTTGAAGACTCTACGCATCTTACTTAGGTTGTCTAAATATTTTGTAAGTCGATTGCCTATCAAATCATTCGATAGTGCTGATTATATGTTTTTTCCCTTTTTAGGTATTTTTTCCTCATCTCTATATGTTTGATTGCATGCTTGGTTTGATAATTAAAAATTAGAACACATCTCATATGCACACCTAATTTAATCGAAGTTGGTAAAAATTTGATTTGTTAGTGGGACCTAAGATACAAATAGATTTATTGAACCACTAACATTCTGGAATTGATATCAGAGAGGGTTACACTAAATTACTGTGTGATCTTTTTATAATTATTTTATATCAATTTTTTCATAAAAATTATTGATATTTAAAAAATTTGGATTTAATGAAAAAGTTGTATAATAGGATGCTTATTTTAATGGTTCAAATTATGCCTACTGGAAAGATAGAATGAGGTCTACTTTAAAATCTATTGGTGAACATGTTTGGCTAGTGTGAAAGAGGGTGGACACCGCCGAGAGTGACAATTGATAATGTCATAAGTCAAAAACCTATTTCTGCATGGACAGGGGACAATTTTAAATGGAGCAAGTTTAACTCACGTTGTCTGAGTGCCATCTTGGGAGTCATCACCCCTGATGATTTCTGATGCATTATGAAGTCCACCACGTCTAATGAAGCTTAGGATACCCTCCAGGTAACTCATGAGGGAACCAGTCCTGTAAAATCTTCTAAGGTGCAAAATCTCACCACACAATTTGAAATAATTATTATGCTTGAGTCTGAATCTTTTGATGATTTTTACGGATGTATTTGATATAGTAAACTCGGGTTTTATGCGTGTAGTTAAGAAATTTTTGAGATATCTTCCTTCCTAAGGTCGTCGTGCTAAATTCTTTAGGGATACTAAATACTCTTAGGTTAGAAGAACTTGTAGGAGACCTTCAAACATATGAGATATATATGTTTCCTAAAACTTTTAAACCTAATGAAAAAGGGATTGCTTTAAAAACACAAACTAAGAAAAAAAAGAAAAACTTTGTGATTCTAAGTCTAAGTTTGATATTGAGTTCGATGACTTAGTCTTTTTTTGCAAAAAAAAATCTTAAAATTTTCAAAGAAAAATTGTCCAACGGAAAGACTTTTGAGAAAAAGAAAAATGAGAACGAGGGAAAGAGTGGTTGCGAGACAGATAAAGAGATATGATTCTACAAATGTGAGGAAAAATGGCATAAGGCACATGAATGTCCCACTAGGCTTAAGAGATATGGAAAAAAAGTTACACATAAGGCCACATGTAGTGATAGTGACATCGAGTCAGTGGATTCCATGAGTTAATCACCATATGAATGGAATTTATGAAAGTTTAACTCAAGCCACGTTAGCAATTCTAGATTTTCCCATTCCAATGAGGACATATCTAAATGTGAAAGCCTTGACGATGTTTCGAATCATTATGGAGAGAGTGAGAGTGAGGAAGAGAATTCGAGTGAGGAAGAAGCTTGCCTCCAAAAATGATTTTAGTGATCTTTACATTGAGAATTTCATAATTAAAAGGCTTAAAAAAGATTTATCTCTTAGGGTGTTAGATTTGTAGAAGGAGGTGAAATTCTTGAGAGAATGTAAGGCATTGGTGAGTCAACTAGAAAGGATAAAAGTTTTTTGTGTGATCAGTTGATTGTTATCGATAGGGAGAAGTCCAATTTAATCAAAACCATTTCTAGTCTTACGAAAGATCTTCAATCTTAATTTGAGACTCGTGAAAAACTTGAAGCCAGTGTATAAAAACTTGAGAGCGATCTCAAACGTGCTCGGGAGGTCAAGGTCACTTGGAAAGATGCTCCTCGATCCCGTGCTAGGTAGAATTGAGAGGCAAGAAATAGGTTATGACAGTGCATCCACTTCCAAAATCGTACCTGAGTTGATTCTTGAGTTTGTGATATATCCTTATGGCCATCAACATAACCCACTAAGGCGACCTAAACTACAAAGGAGAAGTCGTCCAAAATGTTTTGAGTAAGGTAGACCTAAGCCCATATATGTTTGTTCCCATTGCAAACAAAAAGGTCACCTTAAAGAGTTATATTTCAAGAGAGGGAGAGTTTCTCATATGCGTAATCTCTGGTATGCTCGCACATGAGTTCTTACACATGTTTCCACATGCTCTCCCACACGTGTTACTCCGCATGATCCCACACATCACCATAGAGATTTTAAAGTTTTAAAGAGTGAGGATAGTATTTAGTCAAAACTTCACAAAGTTTGATGGATGAATTTCTTATGATGTCATCTCCTTTTGAGAACTGCTCTAGGCCTAATGATTGAGGTTAAGACTTGTTTCTAGAATATGGTGATTCTCCTTTTCATATCTTATATCCCTATTTCTAGATTGTATTATCATTGTATTTATATGATTTCTTTTGGATATATTTTGAAAATTTTCAAAACGATTTTCGTTTTCTGAAATTTTTTTGCAAAATACAAAAAGCTTTTTGGTATTTATGAAAAAGTTGAAAAAGGTTTTATTTTGATAAAAAAAAAATAAAAAAAGACAAAAAGAGTTTTGTGTTTTTAATTTTCACCATATATGGATGAACATTTAAGATTTTGGATTACCCCATCATTCCATTCATTCACGTGACTTGTTCGTAGTACTTTGGGACACGACTTTATTTCATTAGTGTGCTTAATAATGTGTGGATCCATTAAGTTGAACATTGATGACTACTATTGACATATTAGGCTCTTTGTCACCTTTATTGCACACGCGCACGATCTTTCTTAACATTTGGCTTACTTGTCATTTGTCGAAAAAGATGTTCTCGTCTCAATTTTTCTTAATAACGAACCAAATGTAAAAAGAAATAAGTTGTGCGCGTAAGATCCATTGCCTAAATTCCTTTATATTCCAGAAAATATTGTCATATGTTAAGCAATGAAAAGGGGCTGCGAAAGATAAAAAAAATGTTCTTTGCATTAAAAGCGACCATATGCATGAAAAAAATGTAAAAAGATTAGATCCACATAAAAACAAAAGTGTTAGGCCAATTTTTTGTAGATTCATTGATGTTTCACTAAATTTGAGCACTATGATATTTCAAAATAATTGAGATTGAATTCATAATATATGAGATATTTTGAGGGAGTTAAAGTCGAAGATATCAATGGGTTTTCACAACGGACTTTCTCGAAAAAACGGTTAATAATTTGGCATTATTAGTGTGAGAATCATTTAAGTTCATGACATATTTATTAAGTTGAGTCGATTTCATTTGAGTTCACTATTTTTACAGCTAACATAAACTTTGAGTTCTTTCTTTAGAAGTTTCTCATGACTTCATGCACACTTGTTATGATTGTGTATGTTGATTTGCCTACGAAAAATGTTCACACAATTTCATTTTGCATTCACGATTTGGATATTTTAGTGTTATTCCTTTATGTGTTGTATTTGTATAGTTTATACTTTATATTTGAAAAAAATGAAAAGTTTCAAAAATAGTTGGTTGAAAAGTTTCGTTTGAGATTATCATTAGTTGTGCATTCTTGTGACAATATCTTGCTTCTTTATGTGATGCTTTAAATTCATGACTAGTTTCTACTCCTTTGTCTATTACGGACAAAAAAGGGGGAGGTTTATTTTCTGTTTAAAACTCGTACGCACCACCACAAGTCTTTTTTTCATGTGTGTAGGTCCTTTCCTACTTGATGATGAACTCATGAACTACACAAGATGAAGACAAAGTTGCCCATGGAAAGAACAAGTTCAGTTTGAACACAAAACATGCTTTAATTTATGTCGTTTCCTTTATAGGGGTTGGGAGGACATTAGGAATCATTATATTAGAGGGATTTTATTGCAATTTTTTTCGATTTCGTTTTGTACCGGAATAGCCAAAGGGGGAGATTTGTAAGAGAAAATATTTATAATTGCTCATAGTTTAGGCTTTTTTATTCTTGGAGTATCCTCTTACAAATTGACTCATTGAGCTGAACTCCAATATCTCCAAGATTGAAGACACCCTTACAAGATATGAAGATATTTGTAAATTTTATATATCATATGTGGGGATGTTATTTTTTTTAAATCGAGATTTTTGTTAAGTAGGATTTTAAATGTTTTTTTTTATTTTAAAATCCTTCTTTACAAAAAGCCTTGATCTTTTTAAACATAACATCCCCACATACGATATATAAAATTTATGAACACCTATGTTTTTTAACCTCGTTCATCTCGAACGAGAACAGGTACCTCATTAAAACAAGCATCTAACGACTTTCAAACGACTTTGATTTTCCTTGGTAGAGAATTATCATTTGAAGGACGTTAGATAGGAATTCAAACGAAAAAGCCCATCTCATTAGAACGAGTTTGGATCTCGTTTGAACAAAATAGTAGTTTTCATTTGAACGAAGTCCGATTTTGTTCGAACGATGTGTGCAGCCTCGAAATTCTTAAAAACCTTATAAATACCTATTTTGAGCAGTTTTTTCATGGGACTTTGGATCAAATGATTTTTCCATATATAATCAAAAGATTTTCTTTTTTGATTTCTCAAAATCACTTTTAGTTTCACAAACTCATCATCCCTTTATGTGAATTATGAACTTTATGAAACCCCAGTTTCAAATACCATTAATACACCTTGCGGAGATTACTCTACGATTGACTTATGAACCGAGTGTTCACTACTGAAGAAAAAGAAGAAAGGATGATCAGTGGATACTGAGGGTAAATCGCTACCTTTGGACGAATTTTGATTGAGTCGTATTCTATTGAAGGTTTTAATGACTTTGAGCATCTTACTTAGTTTGTTTAAATATCTTTTAAGTCGATTATCTGTCAACTCATATAATAGTGCTAATTTTATGGTTTTGCCCATTTTAAAGATTTTTTTTCCTTATCTCTGTGTGTTTGATTGCATGCTTAGTTTGGTAATTGAAAATTGGAACGCATCTCATATGCACACCTAATTTAATTAAAGTTAAAATTTGGTAAAAAATGGATTTGTGTTTGTGTCCTAAGATACAAATCAATCCATTGAATCACTAGTATTCTCACCGTCCCAAATAATACCGTCCCAAATAACCATTTTTCTTATAGTGATTCCCTCTATTTGATTGTGTTCATTATGTTGGACAAAACACACTTCGAGTCATAGTCTATGTTCATCCCCAATGCTTCATGATCAATATTTCAAGACATAAATTCACAAAAGATGTATCCTAAGAGTTTGATAAGGAAAGAAAAATTTATGACTTTTAGGGTGAAGTAAAAAATGCTCAAATGACTCACCGTATGGTTTAACATAAATTAAATATGGATTCTTTGATTGAAAAATATGTTAATCTTGTGTTTATTTTTGATATGTTTGTCATAATCACATGCCATATACTTTCATGTATCAAATATATTTTTAAACTGAGGAATATTGATGTACACAAGCATGACCTCATCCTAAGTTGGGATAAACTCGACCAAGTTCGACCTTGGTAAATTATCAAGTTAAACAACTTATGACGACTCGGCTAAAGTCCTACCATAAGGGGCCTCTTTCTTGGCCAATACTCAGACATATGACATCATCAACTATCTCAGTTCCCTTACATATCTCATCGGCCTTGTTCATGAGCATAGGGGTCGAGACTCATATGAAGACTCAGCTTAGCACATTGACGGTCATCCCATCAGAAGACTGACCTAACGACTCTGCTCGGTATGGTCCAGGACGGATGACACTTGACACTTGGTAGAATACATATGGGTTCCATGAGTCACCATCCCACGTGGTCAAACTGTTATAATAAGATCTTCATGAGCACATGAGAGAATATTTCATCATCGTGACATACATATGTCAGGGATAGGTGGTTAATTCTCACTAGTTGCCTAAACCTTTACATGCTTATTACATGTTTGGGGATAAAATGTGCGCCCCAAGGACTGTATAGACATGTCATATCCTTCCTTAGAGAGGATCTGAAAATACAAACCCCAGCCAAACACTGTAAATACCTTCTGTAGAGAGAGAAAGTGCTAGAATTGTGTCTAGAGCCATTAAAGCTCATTTGTTATAGTATACAAACACTCATCACCTGCATAGTGGAGTAGGCTAATGGCTAAACAATTTACATGTTAGTGTTTATCCCCTTCTCCTTACCTCCTTCTATATTGTTTATGTTATTCATCATCCTATTCTCTGTAGATTTACTAGTTTTAGCTCATTATAAGTTTAAGTGTTGGTATCTTTTGAGTGTCATCATTTTTGCACCGTCTGTGGGAATGAAGGTTCATCATCTTCCTCTCCTTTTTATCTTAGTTTCCACTTGATTCTCTGGTGGTTGGTCTAGTTCCACCTTTATTGGACCTGAATCACTATTAAAAGAGTTCTAGTTTGGACCTCCAAGCTTTTTCGAGCTCACGTAGTTTATTTGCTCCCTCGCCAAAGAAATGGATTTCGATCTGCCTTCGAGCATTGGCCCCAGCTCTAACTAGGCACCACCTAAGGCAGAAATGGCTGATATGGAGGCGGCCTTGCACTTGTTGGTGGCCATCCAGCAAAAAATGTAAGAAAAAATTATGGTTTTCATCTAAAGTATGATGGCCAGACCTTCAGGAGATGTGGCATAGATGATAACTCTGGCCTCTAGAGATATGGATGCGAAGATAGGGGACCACCCACGGCCCCATATAAGTAAGCACAACATCATTGGAGTCATAGGGACGTGGCCGACCCCAGGAGACTCCTCCTGGGAAAATAAATGCACGAAAATCCATATGACCTTGATTATGATGAAGATGATTACTGGGAGCCGTATGAAATTTCTGGTAACCTAATTCATCCAACACTAACTAGCAAAGGAAATAATGCTTGACCAACATGAGAAAGTCAACCCAGGGCATCAACATTTGACAAACATAGCTGAGGGTCAATTCTTAACCATCTACCTAGTAAGATACCTACGAGACCGACTCTCCCGATCTCGCAACATTACATCCTACAGGGGGAATGGATGATGTGGTGATACATAGCCCTAACAGGACCGAGAGGGGTAACATAAGGATGTAAATATCCAGAAGAGGACTAGTGGCCGATATCAGATGCCTAAC
The DNA here is from genome assembly GCA_949130495.1 of Sambucus nigra. NCBI lineage: Eukaryota > Viridiplantae > Streptophyta > Magnoliopsida > Dipsacales > Adoxaceae > Sambucus > Sambucus nigra. The sequence continues at coordinate 194,235,327 of OX422222.1, read as the reverse complement.
CCAACTGACAGAGAAAGAGGAGGAGATAATGCAATGGTAGTCAATAATCCATGGAACAATTCGATTCAAAGGATGGAGGATAAGATCAGTGACCTGCTAAAAAGCCGAGACCCAATCCAAAGGGGGTATGTGGAAGGGTCTCCTTTTGTAGCGAGGATTGTGAGCTTTCCCACTCCAACCAGGTTTAAACCTTCAAGTGTTTCTCCCAAGTATAATGGGAGTACGAATCTGATACATCACATTCATATGTATCAGTCTACGATTGACAATTACCTTGTCTCAAATGAGGTGAGATGTAGAGCTTTCTCCAGCACTCTCACTGGTGTAGCTCATATGTGGTACACTTCTCTTCTTAAGAACTTCATTAAGAGATTTAAACAATTAGTCGAGAAGTTCATTCATAACTTCTTCTTTAATATGAAGCCCCGAAAGAAGGTGATCCATCTCTTGTATGTGAAATAAGGGAAGAATGAGACGCTGATGGACTATATTGTGTAGTTCAATTAGGAGAATCTTGAGGTGGAGGATTATGAAGAAAATATCACCCTGACAGCCTCATGGGTGTACTGTAGAAATCCAAGCTACTTTGGAAGCTAGTCGAGGACCCTCCCAAACCATGGTAAAAATTCTAGCTACGGTTAGGAGAGTCATGAATGTAGAGGAGTCCATGGCAGCCAAAGGGGAAGATTAGAAAGAATCCAATGTGAGTAAGTATCAGAAAGCAAAGGGGAAAGATGGGAAGAAAAGGTCGACTTAAGAAAATCTTTCCAGCTACATGCCATTAAAAGTAAGTCCTGGCTTGATATTGAATGGGATTAAAGATGATAAAGCTCTTAGGTGTCCTGAAAAGCTTAAGTCCCCTCCCCAAAAGAGGGATTAAAATAAGTGGTACAAGTTCCACCAAGACCACAGCCACATGACAGACAAGTGTTTTGCTCTCAAAGACGAGATTGATGAAATACTGAAGCATTGGAAACTATAAAAGTAGGTTAATCGTAATGGTTCAATAGATAACACAAGAAATAAGTGCGATCGACTAAGAAATGAGAGGTTTAGATAACCGCCTCGGGATGATAAGAAGAATAAAGAGTTAGATAGTGATAAAGATGACCCAGACCTCCCTCCTAAGATCCCTGAGCCAAAGGGACGCATGAATATGATTTTATTAGATGCTAAAATGATCAGTGGCGGAATAGTTAGAGAAGAGACTGAGTCGACCGACCGTAAGGCACACGTCAAGAAAGCAAGGTATGTGCCCAAACAAATGGAAGTGAACTCAGCTTCTTCAGAGCTGAAGTAGAAAAAGATGAAGGTACACATGGATACATTGGTTGTGGGCTTCTCATGAATGGACTTTAAGGGCATTTTGGGCCCCCATGATGACCCTTTAGTCATCAGCACCAGGGTTCATAGGTATGATATGTCTAGAATACCGATGGATGGCGACCAGTTAGTTGGCATTATATTTTAAGATTTCTTCTAGGGGTTAAATCTTAGTAAGAAGAGGTTGGTTCCTTATCATCAACCCCTGATAGGGCTCAGTGGAAAAAAGGTGTACCCACTTGGGGTGTTTGAGATGGAAATCTACATGGGTACCTTATCAAAGTGCCTAACAAAGAAAGTTAGATTTTTCATGATGGATGAGAACGTGTTCTTAGCCTATAATATCATCCTTGGTAGAGTAGCACTCAAATAATTCAAAGCAGTACCCTTCACAGTTCACCAATTGGTAAAATTCTCGATTCCTTATGGGGTAGGGGAAGTACAAGGTGATGAGGTAGAGGCCATAGAGTGTTACTTCAACTCGATAGAATAGAAAGAGGCCCACAAGAAACTCACAACCTTATATAATATTAACACTCTAGACCCTAGGGACGAAATTAAACTGAAGAAGAGTGAGGCCACAAAAGAGGTAGAATCCATCGTCCTCAATGAGGGCAAGTCAGAGAAAACCGTCCAAATCAGATCTTTATTAAGAAGGAGGTGAAAGAAAGATTAATAGAGTTGATGAGGAAGAGAAAAATAATCTTCTCATGGATCCATGGGGATATGCCAGATATTAACCCTGAGGTTAACTGTCGTCGAGTAAATATTGATAAGGATTCTAAGCCAGTAAGACAAAAAAAGAGGACCTATGCCATAAATAGGTATGAAGTCATCCAAAAAGATATAAAAAATATCCAATCGATTAAGTTTATTCGTGAAGTGCACTACCCTGATTTGATATTTGATGGTGTGATTGTACCAAAAGCCAATGAGAAATGGAGGGTTTCTGTAGACTTCATAGATTTAAATAAGGCCTCCCCAAAAGACAGTTTTCCTTTGCCTCATATAGACTAAATAGTAGATGCCACGGCTGGGCAAGAGCTAATAAGCTTTATGGATGCATACTCCAGATAAAACTAGATATTGATGGATGAGGTCGATGCAAAGAAGACTTCCTTCATCACTGAAAAAGGAACCTATGCTATAACGTCACGCCATTCAGCCTTAAGAATATAGGGGGAACCTACCAGAGGTTGGTTAGTAAAATGTTCGAAGATTAGATCGGTAAAATCACGTGGCCGACCTTGAGAGGACATTCGACACCATGGATCTCTACAAGATGAACTTGAATCTGGATAAGTGCGTATTCGATGTCAAAGCAGGAAAGTTCCTCATCTTCATAGTTAATCAAAGGGGGACTGAGTCAAACCTAGTGAAAATTTGGGTGTTAATAGAGATGAAGACTTTGAAGACTATACAAGACGTGCAGAGACTGACATGAAGAGTCATTACTCTCAACTGCTTTGTTTCCAGGATCACATATAAGTGTCTTCTTTTTTCTAAAATTTTGAGAAAAGCATTCGCCTAGTATGAGGAGAGTGAGAAAGATTTTCAATAGCTTAAATCTTATTTGGGATACCCAATGCTACTATCTCGACCCATCTAGGGAGAGAGATTATTCCTATACCTAGTAGTGTCAGAATCGACCATAAGTGCAACTATTATTCGAGATGGCTAAGGAGTTAAGGTACTTCAACATCAAGGCTCTTCAAGGGGCCAAACTGAAATACCCAAGGATGTAAAAAGTTACATATTCTTTGATCTATGCATATTGAAAAATTAAGCCCTATTTTTAAGTTCATACTATAGTCTTGCTCACCGACACTCCTTTGAGGTAAGTCATCCATAAACTTAAGAAATTGGGTAAGTTGATGGCTTGGTCAATTGAGTTAAGAGAGTTTGAAATCGTGTATAAGCCAAGTAATGTAATTAAGGGGCAAGCATTAACTGATTTTATAACTGGACTTATTTGGGCCGAGGCCGATGATAAAGAAGACGAGATTACAACATTGCCTAAGAAGATAACCATAGGTCTGGCTATGGCCGATGGTGTGAGAGTCGACCCTACTAAAAAAGATGTTTTTTCAGAAATGAGGCGAAAGATGAAGGTCCCAGTATGGAGTTTATTTGTGGATGGCTCCTCTTGTAAACGTGGTAGTGGGGCTTGGCTCATATTATCGTCTCTAGACAGGACCGATATTGAATATGCCCTGAGATTAAGTTTTAAAGCTTTAAAGAATGAATCTGAGTATGAGGTTTCATTGGCAGGCCTATCCTTGACCAAAGTGTTGAACGTCGACCATATGATAGTACACAGTGACTCTCAGTTCGTTATGAACCAAATTCCAGGGATTTATGAAGCCTAAGATGAGAAATTGGCCAAGTATTTGGCAAGGGTGAAGAAGGTCTTGACCAGCTTCAAAGAAATAAACGTGAAGAGGGTCCCTTGACTCGAGAACAGTCAAGTAGACGCATTATCAATGTTATTTGCTTCTATCAGAATAGAGATTATGAGGTCTGTCTCAGTTGAAATCCTGTACAAGCCAAGCGAGGATGAGGACGACAATAGGCTTCAGTTTTGCCTAAATTTGAATCTCGAAGCATCATGGGTGGATCATCTCATCAAATACACTAGGAACGAGGAGCTCCCAGATACAAAGGCCGAGAGGAAAAAGTTATGATATAGAGCGACGAAGTTCACCATTATAGGGGACGTCATATATAAAAAGGGCATCTTACTCCCGTTACTTTGATGTGTTCACCCCACCTAAGTGGAATACGTCTTGAAAGATGTTCTTGAGGGTCTATGCTCAAGTCACATTGGGGGACGATCTCTGGACAAAAGGATTGTGATGCAAGGCTACTGGTGGTCGACCCTCAACAAGGATGCGGCCGACCATGTAAAGAAATGTGAGGAACGCCAGAGTCATGTTTGCATCCCCCATTAACCTCCTCAGACTTTATCGTCTATCACAACCCCATGGCCATTTTCAGTGTGGGGAATCAACCTGGTGGTACCTTTATCCAAGGTGCATGTAATTACAAGTATTCGATTATGGAAAATGACTACTTTTCAAAGTGGGTGGAGACTGAGGCCATGGTTTTCATAATTGAGACGAAGACCTTCAAGTTCATTTGGAGGAACATAATCTGCAGATATGTACTACTCCACAACTTGATTTTTGACAATGGAAAGCAGTTCAAAAATAAATCCATAGAGGCCTATTGCCAAAGGGTTGACATCAAGCAATTTTACTCCGTATCGGGCTGCCCCCAAGCCAACGGCCAGACCGAGGCCACCAATATTAGATTATTAGGTAAAATCAAGAAAAATTTGGAAGATGCTAAGGTCTTTGGATAGACGATTTACATGGAGTCCTGTGGGCTTATATGATGACAAAGAAGGCTCCTACAGGAGAAACACCCTTCATGCTGGCCTATGGGTTAGTGGAACTAATCCCTATTCAACTCGGTCTACCCAGTCACAGAGTCTAGACTTACAACCATGAGATCAATAATGAAGAAAAGAGGCTGGACATGAACTTAATAGAAGAAATAAGAGAAGACGTCGAGGTCAGACAAATGACATATCAACAAAGGATGACCAAATTCTATAATAGGATAGTTAGATCAAGACCAATTGTTGTGGGAGATCTGGTGTTAAAGAAGGATTGGATAAAGACAAGCAAGTTTCACTTGAACTGGCATGCCCCGTATAGAGTCACCGAAGAGGTGGTCCCTAGGACTTACAGGATGGAGAACCTAGAGGGAGAGCCTTTCTCCAATCCATGGAATGCATATCACTTAAATAAATATTATTAATAGGCTTGATGTGACACCCCAAATTAAATATCGGTGATCAGTCCTTTGTTAAATTAAAACAAAATATCCAGTTGGGTTTATTCTTAGCATCACTGTCGAAAACTGTTAATTAGTAATCACCTAAATTAGTTAATTAAGCTGGTGTCAAATTTTAGTCTTTTAAATTAACAGGTAATGATCTGAAATAAGTAAATAATTAAATAAACCACATTCAGCATTCTAATTGACCAACATAATAAATAATGAAATAACTGAATAAAAAAAGATATGATTGGAATAAAAACTCCAGCCTGAAACTCCAATACAATAATCCATAACTAAAACAGAATCCAACAACTGAAAATAAAATAATGCATCGAATTTGAAAGATATAGAGGAGTTTACTACCAAGTCCTGCAATCGTCCACAACAACTGAAACATGTCAAATGAGAATACACTCCTAAGTTGGGTGTCCCTGTGGCTGGGCACCTAAAATGGTTTTTACAAAAAAGATATGGGACACGGGTCAGAGCCCGAGTAAAAACAATTTAAAAATATTTGAAAGTATATAAAATGCATAATCAGTAGATATTATATACATGTTAGTTTCACGTGCTCTCACTTGAGGCCTTCACCCCTCAACTATTGTGCAAGCCTAACACATTCTGCTAACCCGCCCTAGTTATGCTACCTCGCCTAACTAGTTCAAGTCCATTATCTTACTACACATACTTATTCGTGATGCCTACCCTATCGTTTATACAATACGTTATTGATTTGTTTTCTCATATCATTTAAATCAATTAAGAATTCAACAATTAGATGTTAAGTTTCCATATTCTTAGATTATTTTAGGTATCACTATCTTTCTCATCTACTAAGCACACATAGTAGGATAAACCACAAGTATATATATTTATCATTTTATTTTTATATATATAGATATACAACACCCCTAGGTTGAGACTTGTGGTGCAAGAATACTCTGCTATCTAGTCCCCCTACATAACGTACTAATTAAAGGACTTTCGATTCGAAATAACTCTCGAACCACAATATACAATTCACACATAATTGGAGGCGAACATAGTTCAAGGCCTTTGGGCTACGCACATACCTACACACCCAAATGACCGGGCACACCCTCATTCACACAAGCGGTGCTCATTCCTAAGTTCTATGTCCTGAGGTACAAGTCAAAATCCCCCAAGATGGATCAAGATAAGACTATCCCCTTTTCAAACCTCCCGCAATAGGAAGCAGCGTAGGTATGTCATACAAATAATAAGTCACACATTAGGTATTCACACAACCTATGTATATATATTCAATAAAGGTAAGCATCTACCCTATTATATATTTCATACGTAGTCTACATAACTCTCGTATGCCTATGTATCAATAATATACCGCGACCTTCTTATTTGTATAAGCCCGAGTGTTTTCCATCACTTGGAAGGTTACCAATTGCCCCTTAAGTCTATTCAGTAGCTATCTCACTCATTCCCTAATGGTCTAGGTCACCGTTTCTACCTAATTCCCCTGACATGATATCATTCTTTGAATTAGGTTTTTATTCCTCAATTAAGCCTAATTAATAATAGCCCTTAAGTTTCTCTCATGTGATTAAGTCTCAAACCCAATATTCACCTACTGGTATTTTAAAATAAATCTCTTTATATATAAAAATGATGTCAAAGGTTAATTCGATCATTTCCCGCGAGTTCTAACTAAAATGGGAGAAAATTATCAAAATCTGCGCAGCCGAATCGATTTGGCCTTGGATCAAATCGATTCGCCCACCGAATCGATTCGGCCAAGGAGCCGAATTGGTTCGAACGTAGCAGGTCTTCTTCTTCTTTCTTAAACCATTATAGGTTTCACCATTTTCATTAAATCAAACCTTCATTATATGAACCCAAACTCCAAACCAACCTTACCAAACATCATTCCTTTATACATGATTTCTAACATTTTATAGTCATAAAAACATCAAAAAACATCAATTAATTCGAATTAATTCAAGAATAACCTCTAAAAATCCTAGTTCACCATTTTTCATCAAGAACCACTATATAACTCAGATTTCGTCATATTTTGATTAGCAGTAGTTCATGAAATTCATCTTCTTACATAAGGGATTCAAATCTAACATTAATTCAACCTAAAATATGATCTAAATTTCCCAATTTTGTCCTCATCATTCTGAAATCAAGATAATAAACATCCTACTCTAATATGGATGGTATATCTTTCGTAAATTAATATAGATAAATACTTTCCTCTCTTTGAAGGTCTAATCCGCTGTAGAAGAGTGGTATATTTGTAATCCTCTCCTCTCGATCTATGCATTGATGGTGTTTATGGTACAAAACAATAGTGTGTTATGACCTTGGGGTCTCCTCTTTCCTTCCTCCTATGGTCTCTCTACAACTTTTTAACTTCTAACACTATAAGACTCATCTGATCAGCTGATATAAACCTAGGAATTTCGTGGGTCTCCCTTATCTAAAATTTTAAAAGACGGAAATACCCTCCTGGAGTGCCGATTTGGCCTAAAAATGCCCCAGGACACGAACTAAACCCCCGAGTACACTTTTCGAACTATCTCGATCCTTTCAGACACATTGACGTGCTTGCTTTAAATGACCATTTGTATATGAAAAGTAATTTTTATTTTTGAAATTAAGTTTCGACACAAATAAAATGCGCGTCCCGACTAAATTTATTGTAACTGTCATATTTTTCACTCACGATAACTATAATATTTCATTATCATTATTCTTACTCATTCACTAAGCGATATTCAATATAAATCAATATTAACCCTTATCTCGCTAATTCGTATTTATTTTACCAGATTAATTTTTTAAATATAATTTAATTAATGCCAATCAATTTTTAATATAAAAATTAATAAAAGTATGGGGTGTTACATACTTCCCCCTGACAATAGAATTTCATCCCGAAATTCAGAAAAAGAAAATACCTAGTATGAATAATTTAGGATATTTTTTACGCATCTCATCCTTGCGCTCCCAAGTGGATTCTTCGGAATTTTGATGTCCCCGCTAAACCCATACTAGTGGAACTACCTTCGACTCGTGTCTCCTCTCGCTATAGTCTAAGATAGCAACCGGTCTCTCCTCATATGAAATATCGGGCTTCAAATCGATCTCCTCCAGAGAAATATAAGTGTGAACCAACTCATCTAGATGATATCGCCTCACCGAAGAAATATGAAAGACATCATGAATCCGATGCAGGTGCTTTGGCAACCCAAGTTTGTATGCAACTAGCCTAATCCTCTCGATGATAGGGAATGATCCCACGTATATCGGTGATAACTTCCCTTTCTTCCCGAATCTCATTATCCCCTTCATAACAAATACACGTAGCAGCACTTGATCCCCCACATTAAACTCTAGGAAGTACTGCTTAGCATTCGCATAACTCTTTTATCGGTCCTGGGCTAATAAACTCAATCTTGGACAACGTATACTGAATCAAATCTAGCCCGAGAAGCATGTTGTACCCCACCTCCAACCAATAAGCGGGCGAACGACAAGGTCTACCGTACAATGCCTTGAATGGCCCCATGCCAATCGTGAACTGGTAGGAGTTATTATACGCGAACTCTAATAGTGAAAGATATTACTCCGAACCTCCCCCAAAGTTAAAGATACACATCCATAGCATATCTTCCAACATCTGATTAGTCCTCTCCATCTGGTTTAACGTATGCGGGTGATAAGCCATACTCAAACTCAACTCGGTACCCATACCCTCGTGGAAGCTCTCCTAACATCGAGATATAAAAATCTTATCCATATCAGACACAATGTCTAATGGCACCCCATACAATCTCACTATCTCAGTAATAAAAATCCGGGCATACTGTCCCGTAGTGTAATCAATCCAAACTGGCAGTAAGTGATCTACCTTAGTCAAGAGATCCATTATCACCCATATGGAGTCGCGACCCCTTTGTGATGTAGGTAATCCAGTATGAAAATCCATGGAAATGCTCTCCCATTTCCACATCGGGGTCTTTAATGGCCGTAGAACCCCTGTCGGCTTCTGATGGTTCACTTTCACCAACTGACAAGTGGCACACCTAGAAACAAACTCAGCAATGTCTTTTTTCATTCCACTCCACCAGTATTTCCATCTCATATCCTGGTACATCTTATCCACTCTGGGATGTACCATAAATCGCGACCCATGTGCCTTTGTCATCATTGCATGTCGTAAATCTTTCTCCCCTGGGACAACTATTCTCCCATTGAATCGTAAACCTCCCTCTGAACTAACAGAGTATAACTCAGCTCTCGCAGCTAAGATCTGTCTGATCTACTCCTGATAAAATGGATCCGCTGCCTGAGCCTGCACTACCCTCGTGACAATCTGAGGGGTGACAGTCATAACTGACATAAATGATCGAGTCACTGAATCTTGATATCCCAACTCCTTCCATTTCTCCTTCCACAGTTCATCTACATCCCCTACTGGCCTGCGGCTTAATGCATCTGCCACCACGTTAGCATTCCTCGGGTGATATTAGATGTCAAACTGATAGTCTTTCACAAATTCAAGCCACTTGCGTTGACGCATAATAAGCTCTCTCTGAGTGAACAAGTACTATAGTGACTTATGATCTGTGAACATGCAAAATATCTCCCCCAGTAAATAGTGTCTCCAAATCCGTAATGCAAACACGGCTTCCTCTAGCTCCAAGTCGTGGGTGGGTTAATTCCTCTCATGAGGCTTAATCTTGTGGGAAGAATACTCTATAGTCCGGTCCTCCTGCTGTAGCACATACCCAAGTCCCTATAGGGATGCGTCATTGAAAACAAGATACTCTACTCTTTCCCTGGGAAGTGCGAGTATGGGTGATAAAGTCGACTTTTCCTTCAGCTCGTCAAAAGCCAACTAATAAGCGTTATCCCGAACAAACGATACACCTTTGCGAGTCAAATTAGTCAATGGACCCGCAATCTTCGAGAATCCTCTGATAAACTGTCTCTAGTACCCGATTAAACCCAAGAAATTGCGCACCTCTGTCGGTGTCATGGACTGTCCCCACTCCCTCACCACTGACACCTTACTCGGGTCCATCGATATCCCCAATGCCGAAACGATATACCCCAAAAATGCACCTCATGTAGCCAAAATCCACATTTTTCAAAGTTTACGTATAACTGATGCTCACGCAGTGTCTATAAGACTCGACGCAAGTGCTCGACATGCTCCTCATTGGTTTGGGAATAAATCAAAATGTCATCAATGAAGATGATAACAAACTAATCCAAGAACTCTCTCAACACCCAATTTATCAAGTCCATAAATACAGCTGGCGCATTGGTTGTCCCAAATGGCATAACCCGAAACTCATAGGACCCATATCTCATCAAAAAGGTAGTCTTAGATACTATCTGCTCTCAGATGCGCAACTGGTGATACCCAGATCCCAAATATATCTTAGAAAATTAGGCGGATCCTCTAAACTAATCTAATAAGTAATCGATTCAGGGCAGCAGATACTTATTCCGTATCGTGACTTTATTCAGCCCCCGATAATCCACACAAGCATAAAGACCCATCTCTCTTCTTCGCAAATAATACTAGGGCACCCCACGGTGACGTACTATGATGTATAAAACTTAACCCCAATAGCTATTCAATCTGATCTAATAGCTCCCCCATCCCTATAGGAGCCATACGATACGGTGCATGAGCTATTGGCCGAGTCCCCGATGCCAAATCAATGACAAACTCAATCTCTCTACTAGGGGTAGTCCCGGTATCTCCTGAAACACATTGGTAAACTCACATATGACTAGGATCTAATCAAGTGAAATCACCAGCCCTTGAGAGGTCTCATCCTCTATATAGTATAGATGAGTGGACTATCCTCCCTTAGGACGAGGCATCGCCAATAAAAACATCTCTTGGACGGGGATCGTAAAAATTATACTCCTAATATAGCAGTCAATCATGAACCTATACTCATCTACACAATCCATTCTTATGATGGCGTCGTACTCTGACATATCTAATATAAGCATATCCGCAGGAAAAACTAATCTTCCAATATCTATACTCACTCCCCGATAGATAAAGAATATTAACGTCCCATTACCCAATGACAAATCTACACATGTAACTGTTATGTCTATCGTATCTAACAACCCTGTGGCATGTGCAAATCTAGTAGCTATGAATGAGTGTGAAACCCCATTATAAAATAAAATGCGTCAAAAAATGCCATGCATAAGAAACGTACCCTCAACAGCGGGTGGAGCCTCTGGATCTATAGCCTGGTGGACGTGATACATGCTCCAATACTGTAATTGCCCCTGCTAAGGTGGGGTTATTGGAACGGCTAGTACTACAGGTAATGCTAGTACGGGTGCTGGTGCTGGGAGGGCAACGGGGAAGATAGGTCTCTAAGGCTCCTGGTGGCCTCCCTGATGTTGCTAAACCCGACCCTTATCAGAGAAATCCTATCGCTTGTGGCCAACCCTACCACAAATAAAACACCTGCTCATAAAGTTACCTCCCCTCTGGACCTGCTGACCTCGACCCTGCTCTCCGTTACCATCCTTTCCCTAGCCATGATGAAATCTTTGCTGGGCTGACTGGCCCTGAATCCACCCTATCCTTGCCGATAATCCGCAAAATGGAACCTCTTAGCAGCATCCCCCTGGTGGGGACCTTGCTCACCTTGCCTCTATTGACTCTAAGATGACTGTGCGCCGTCGGCACTGTTATCACCAATCCAGCCCTGCTGGCTGGACTCCCCTACTCGTTTGTTCCCCTTAACATGGAAGCGGTGGTCCTGAAAATGTAACAAAGCAGCATTCAACACCTTAATGTATGGTTTCAAAGAAGGATTAGCCTACAGATGCGGTCGGATCCTCCAATTAAGGCCATTTATAAATAACTGTATCCTATTTTCCTTAGTAGGTACCTCTCCTGGAATGAAGTTAGCTAACCTCATAAATTCTTCCTTTTACTTAGCAACGGTCTTCCCCTCCTGGGAGAGATCTAATAGTTTCCACCTCATCTCTGTCTGGATAGCGGATGGAAAATATTTGCGGTCAAACCGTTCCCATAAATCCTGTATCTTCATACCATCTCTCTCCTCCGTGGTGATAACAGACTCCCACCACTATAGTGCCGTTCTGATTAGCTTAAACGTAGCTAAAATCTTCCTCTAAACATCCGTGCACTCGTACATCCTCAAATGCCTCTGGATGTAGTTCTTCCATCGGCTAGCAACCACCACGTCTGAACTCCCTTGGAACATGGGAGGGTGTTCTTTTTAGAAGGAATCTCTAACTTGCTCCCAAGCATAAGGGAACGCCTGCATTTTAGTTGGGGCCATGACCTGGGCCTGGGGTGGTGCTTGCTTTATTGTAGCCAATGCTGCATTACCGCCTGTGCAACTATGGCGGCAACCTCTACGGCATTTATGGTAACTTGGGCTGGAGCTGCCTGAGTCTCTGGCTGTGCCTCTGGGTTGGCTCGTGTGGCACGTCGAGGAGCCAACTGAAACGAGAAAGAATTTTCCATCAGTCCACAATTCAATATGTCTTAAAATAGTTGAAGATGTAAATGCGTAATAGAGAATACAACAATCCTAATAGCAGGTCTCTATATCAAAGAACCCATTGCTGAAAATCGTGGTAAGCCGCACAGATCCTAAAGAAACTAGAATCTGATGCTCTGATACCATCTGTGACACCCTACCCAATTAAATACCAGGTGATAAATCCTTTATCACCTACATTAGTTAATTAATATGGTGTCAAATTTTAGTCATTTAAATTAACATGGAATGATATGAAATAATTAAATAATTAAATAAACCACACTCACCATTCCAATTGACCAATATCATAAATAATGACATAACTGAATCAAATAAGATATGACTAGAATAAACACTCCAACCTGAAACTCCAATACAATAATCCATAACTAAACTGAATCCAACAACTAAAAATAAATGAAGTATAGAGTCTCTAGACCGACTAAGATAAATAAAATGATGCATCAGATCTGAAAGAAATGGAGGCGTCTTCTACCAAGTCCTGAAATCGTCCATACCAACTGCAACACATCAAATATGAATGAACTCCTAAGTCGGGCGTCCCTGTGGCTGGACACCTAAAATGAGTTCTACAAAAAAGATTTGGGAAACGGGTTAGAGTCCGAGTAAAAACAATTTAAAAATATTTTCAAGTATTTAAAATACATAATCAGCAGATATTATAAACATGTTAGTTTCACGTGCTCTCACTTGAGGCCTTCACCCCTCAACTATTGTGCACGCCTAATGCATTCTACTAATTCGTCCTAGTTATGCTGCCCCACCTAACTAGTTCAAGTTCATTATCTTACCACACATACTTATTCGCGCTGCCCACCCATATCACCCATGCAATACGTTATTGATTTTTTTCTCATATCATTTAAATAAATTAAGAATTCAACAATTAAATGTTAAGTTTCCAAATTCATAGGTTATTTTAGATATTACTATCTTTCTCATCTACTAAGCATGCACAGTAGGATAAACCATAAGTATATATATTTATCACTCTCTCTCTCTCTATATATATATATATACACACACACAAATACATCACTGCTAGGCTGAGACCTGCAGTGCATGCATACTTAGTTATCCAGTCCTGGCACATCACGTACTAATTAAAGGACTGTCGTTTCAGAATCACTCTCGAAACACAATATAAAATTCACACATAATTGGAGGGAAACATAGTTCTAGGCCTTTAGGCTACACATATACCTATGTACCCATATGATCGGGAACACCCTCATTCACACAAGCGGTGCTCATACCTAAGTTTATGTTCTGAGCTACAAGTCAAAATCCCCCAAGATAGCTCATCAAGATATGACTGTCCCCTTTTCAAACCTCCCGCGATAGCAAGCAACGTATGTATGTCATATAAAAAATAAGTCACACATTAGGTTTTCGCACAACCTATGTATAAATATTCAATAAAGCTAAGCACGTACCCTATTATATATTTCATACATAGCCTACATAACTCTCGTATAGCGTATGTATTATCAATATACCGCCAAACTTCTTATTTGTATAAGAATGAGTGTTTCCTATCACTTGGAAGTTTACCAATTGTCCTTTAAGTCTATTCAGTAGCAATCTCACTCATTCCCTACTGGTCTAGGTCACCGTTCCTACCAAATTCCCGGGACATGATATCATTCTCCTAATTAGGTTTTTATTCATCGATTAAGCCTAATTAATATTATCCCTTAAGTTGCTCTCACGTGACTCAGTCTCAAACCCAATATGAACCTACTGGTATTTTAAAATAACTCTCTTTATATTTGAAAATTATTTCAAAGGTTATTTGATTGTTTCCCATGAGTTCTAACCAAAAAGGGAGAAAATTATTAAAATCTGGGCAGCCGAATCGATTTGACCTTGGATCGAATCGATTCTCTTGCCAAATGGATTGGACCTTGGATCGAATCGATTCGCTTGCAAATCGATTCGGCCAAGGATTCGAATTAGTTCGGACATAGAAGGTCTTATTATTCTTTCTCAAACAGTTACAGGTTTCACCCTTTTCACTCAATCAAACCTTCATTATATGAACCCAAACTCCAAACCAAACTTACCAAACATCATTCCAACCTTTATACATGATTTCTAACATTTTATAATCATCAAAACATCAAAGAACATCAATTAATTCGAATTAATTCAAGAATAACCTCTAAAAACCGTAGTTCACCATTTTTCATAAACAACCTCTATATAACTTAGATTTCTTCATATTTTGATTATTAATAGTTCATCAAATTAGTCTTCTTACATAAGTGATTCAAATCTAACATTAATTCAACCCAAAACATGATCTAAATTTCTTAATTTTGTCCTAATAATTCATGAAATCAAGATAATAAACATCCTACTCTAACATGGATGGTATATCTTTCATAAATCAACCAAGATAAATACTTGCCTTTGTTTGGAGGTCTGATCCGCTGTAGAAGAGTGGTATATTTTTTTATCCTCTCCTCTCGATCTACGCATTAGTGGTGTTTGTGGCGCAAGAATGGTGTGTTATGGCCTTGGGGTCTCCTCTCTCCTTCCTCCTATGGCCTATCTATAACTTTTTAACTTCTAACCCTAGAATACTCATCTGATCAGCTGATATAAAACTAGTAATTTCGTGGGTCTCCCTTATCTAAAATTTTAGAAGACCGAAATACCCTCACGGGGTGTTGGTTTTGCCTAAAAATGCCCTGGGACCCAAACTAAACCCCCGAGTACACTTTTATGATTAGCTCGACCCTTCTGGACACATTGGCACACTCGAAATGACCATTTGGAATATCTAAAGTAAATTTATATTTTTATTTATGAAATTAAGTCCCGACACGACTGAAATGTGCGTTCCGACTAAATTTATCGTAACTGCCGTATTTTTCACTCACGACAATTATAATATTTCCTTATCATTATTATTACTCATTCACTAAGTAATATTCAATATAAATAAATATTAACCCTTATCTCGCTAATTAATATTTATTTTACCGTATTAATTTGCCAAATATAATTTAATTAATCCCAATTAATTCCCAATATAAAAAACAATAAAAATATGGGGTGTTACACTTGAATGCCATTTATATGTTATCCTCTTTGTATACAGAGTGCTTGTATTTGGAATATTTTAAAGTAATAAATAAACGAACAAGTGTTTCCTCATATATTCCCGTGAAATTATCCAATGCATGGTTTTAATTGGTCTAAGATAAATAACATCATTCATATGGGGAATTAGTCTTGCCCCACTCTTAGTGATACGAGAAATCAGGGGAGACTTGTCTCATCCATGAACTCTCAATAACACCAAGAGGGGGAAATAGTGTAACAACACCACTTCGGTGGTCAAAAAAATAAAAATTCTATTAAAAATCATTTCATTATGGTTGTTTCTAATAACATTAATTTTGTGACTCTAAATTTAAGCTCTCCCTCGGCGAAGACGAGAGTGTATAAAGAGACGAGGCTCATCCATACACTCCTTAAAAAAATGACGAGGGGTACCTGTGATCAACATCACTTTTTTGGTCACTCTGAATTTAAACTCTCCCTCGGCAAAGACGAGAATGTATGAATAGACGAGGCTTTTCCATACACTCCCAAAAAATGAAGAGGGGGGGGGGGGGGGGGGGGCTTTTGATCGGCATAATTAACTTGGGAACTTTAAATTCTAAATCATTTAATTATGGTTATTTTAAATATCACTAGATTGTGAATTAGGTGTTATCCTTCCAATCTAATAAGCCACGAGAGTAAACTTGGAAAAGTCATTCACATGGTTAAAATCATTCGTACGACAAAGTATAGTAAATATATCATTAACAGTAGAACACAAAACTTGGAAAAACAATAATATTCACTGATGGATAGAAATTACATTAGTAGATAATGGAAAATGTTTGTACTACAGAAGAATATTTACAAAATCTTTAAAAAATAAAATACATGAGGAAGAGGGTATGGGCCATATGCGGCCACCCTAAATATTTGGATAATTAAGGTTGGATATGTATACATCTCCCATCCCAGCAGCCTCATCGCCAGCACCAGCAGCAACAACCTCATCAAAAGTTTCAGCTGGGCTCTCGGCTTCTACTTTGACCTCGTCTATGGCAATTTGAAGGAGAGCATTCGATAGGTCAAGAGCCTCCTGATCCGATTGAATAGAGGAGACAACCTTAGGGAATTTCAAAATGGTCCATCAGGAGGACATCTTGGCACCTCTTTTAAGGTACTGGAAACTAAAGTCACAAACTCCTTAGAGTTTTTATAGGCCTCCACAACCTCATCCCAGGCTTTCTCGATGGCCTCAGAAGAAGTAGCCTCATCCCTGGCCTTTTTTACAACCTCAGTTACCTCGGTCTCATTCTTGGTTGACAGAGTGGTAAGGGTGCCATCCTTCTCCTTCCCAAGAGTTTCCAGAGCATTGTCATGCTCCTTTTTTATGTTAGTAAGGGTCTTTTTATGGTTGGACCTAGTGGTTTTCACCTTGTCCTATCGGTCCTTCTCGGCCTAAAAGAACCTTTAGGCCTCTTTAACTTGGGGAAGCTTCTCGGCCATCCACTTTGTGGCATGAGAAAAGGCACACATGGACTGTAAAAATACAATTCAAGGATCAGTTTGATACGGGATAAGAGATAATGAAATTAAAAATCAATTAGGTAAAGTTGGATGAGATAATTACCTAGGCCAGATGATGGACCTCGAAATTGAGGACCTGAGGCACCTCCATAGACTCAAGGAATCGCTTGTTATATGCCAAGGGAAAAGGTAAGAATGGATTCCTTAAATTTAAGACAACTCATAATGAGGGAGTCATCACTCGCCTTGAGTTGGGTGAGCCGAGTCGCTATGTCATCGTCATTGGAAGCCTAGGAAGCAGAAGATGCTAGCCTCTCATCATGCATCTGGGTCCTTGGCCTCATCTCCCTATGGTGGGGGAGGTTTTCACCATCTACTGGTTATTTTCTCTGTTTACTTACCTCGCCATGGCCCGGGCCACTAGTGGCTGTCTTCTTACCAATAGGGTTGGCAAGTTGTTTACCTTTTTGGCTCAGGGCTTCATAGAGACTGGGGGCCATCATGTTCCAGATATGATATGGTGTGTTAAGAGGATGATCTTCAAGAAAAATGAAAGACTATGATTAGTACAGACATGTAGAGATGAGATTACAGTTGAAAATTAAACATAAAGCTCAAAGAACTTACACAACTCATAGATGGGACCATCCCTCAAACCAAACGACTAAATAAAAGAAGGGGTCATTAAATCTTCAAACTCAGGTAAACCCCCGTCTTTACCCTGTAATCTCAAGACTTCAAACCTATCCTTTTCATCAATACTGGGGCTTGAGTCTAATATGGCAGACATGGAAGGATTGGCCCAAATATGAGGAACCATCGACTCAGCATCAGCACGTTCAGCGTCGACCGTGAATTCCAAGGCCCCAGAGATAAAAAAATGTAAGTCGGCTTCCAATGATGGTTCAAGGTTTTATTGACTTGAATGATTTTCTTATTAGTCTTCCTTGCCTCCAAAAGATAGTAGCCGGGCTAGGCTTTGGTTGATGAGACATTATAACAAGCCTTGAAGACTCTAACTAAAGGCTTGTCCTCATACTATGACATATAAAGGGGAATGAAGCTGAATATAATCCTCCAGGAGTTTGGTGCTAGCTGGGTACGAGCAATTCCCATATTGTCTAAGATGGATCGAATAGAGGGATGGAATGGGAGGCAAAAGTCGCCACTAAACATTTGGTCATAGACGGTAACCTTGCCCTGTCAGCCATCAAATACTCTCTTATCCTCATCTGGGACTCTCATAAAGAAATCTTACTTGATGTCATACAGGTGCCTCCAGAAGAGAAGGTCAGACTCCTTAACAGTGAATGAAAAGGTCTGGGCATAAGAATAGTCAAGTGGCTCCCCATCTTCAGAATCAGAGTTATTGGCGATAATCTCAGCCGCTGAGGCCCCATTTAAGAACCTCATGGAACTCTCCCTCGGTCATGGATGACTAGGGAACATCCAGAGGAAGAGTTTCCATAATCACAATAGGTTCCTCAAAGGACTAGGAAGAGAAAGATTGGTGGCTATGTGATAACTCGACTGCATCAGACTCGGCCATATGAGATGAGGGGACTCAAGTGCCTCTTGAAAAGAATCAGCTGGTGAGGCAGATCGAGAGGGAGAAAGACTATATCCCTCAGAGGACAAGGACGAGCTATCAAACATCTCATACCCACTGACTTCGACTATTGGACGGAGGGTGATAGCTAAAGGGATGGGTAAGATCGAACGTGTAAGGTCGGCTTCGGCTTCTCTTTTCCTCAAACTCTACCTCACCCTTCCTTATTTCACTATGGATTCATTCACTTAAGTGGGGGTATTAATATAAAAGATCATAAAGTACCCTAAACATCCAAGGGTTTGACTAAAATATCTAAAGGAGAACTAAATCATTTTCAATAAAGAACACCAAGACCACTGGGATTAAAATTCATCGGGAGATGACGATCGGTGCAAGATCAATGACTATCATGGAGGACAACGAGGGAAAATAGAAGCCTAAAAATACCACAAACACAAACCTAACCCATAAAGGACAACTAGAAACACCTAAAAAGACCATAAAACCTCCAACCCTAGTGGCCGAAAAATATGGAAGTTCACCAAAAAAATAAAACAATGAGCAAAAACCCATAATGATGAAATGATAGGGAAAAATGGGGATGAAGGTTACCTGAATGGAAGAGGAGATCGTAAATTCAAGAAATAACCCTAAACTGGCCAAAAAAGCTTGATAGGGGAGAGATAGAGAAATGGACTGATTTTTCTAGAGAGAAAGATGTTTGAGCGCGAAGTTGGTTTGTTTGGAAAAGAAGAGAAAATTTGGATTTTTCTAATTTAAACCAGGAAATGATTAGGCATGATTATTCAAGAGACAAATCATTACTTAGCACAATTTACTAGGGCACGACTAATTAGGCCTGCCACCGCCTTACCTTGGCAAGCATGCCAACCCTCATGCCTACTTACGCAAGTCCACTTTAGAGCTCTCCACCCAGAGGCATTGAGATGATGTCTGCACATTTGAGAAAATGTTTTCATAGCCGAGAATCCTTAGACGACGAGGTGACACCCTTATAGGAGGATAACTGGATACACCCTTCAGCCTTCCACTCACATTAAAGACTACGAGCTAGAGGAGATTGATGTAAACAAGTATGACCTCATCCCAAGCTGGGATCAACTCGAACAAGGTCGACCTTGGCAAATTATCAAGTTAAATAACTTATGATGTCTCAGTTAAAGTCCTACCATAATGGGCCTCGTCCTCTTACACTACTCGGACATATGATAACATCAATGACCATAGTTCCCTTACATATCTCCTTGACCTCATCTATGAGCATAGGGGACAAGGCTCATATGTAGACTCATCTCAGCACATCGATGTCCATCCCATCGGATGAACAACCCGACGACTCAGCTCGGCCTGGTCTAGGACGGTCGACACTTGACACTTGGAAGAATACATGCGAGTTCCATGAGTCACCATCCCATGTGGGCAAATCATTATAACAAGATCTTCATGAGAACGTGAGGGAATATTTCATCCTCATTACATATATGTGTCAAGGACAAGTGGCTTCAACTTGTACATGCTTGGGGGTTATAATATGCACCCCACGGACAATATATAATTGTTATCTCCTTCCTTGGAGAGAATTTGAAAATACAAACCCTAGCCAAATTCTCTAAAAACCTTTTGTAGGGAGATAAAGTGCTAGAATTATGTCTAGATCCATTAGAGCTCATTTGTTATCGTATAAAAACACTCATCACCTGCACAGTGGAGAAGGCCAATGGATGAACCACTTACATGTTATTGTTTATCCTTTTTTCCTCACCTCGTTATATATTGTTTATGTTGTTCATCATCTCATTTTTCGTACATTTATTGAGCTCATTATAAGTTTAAGTGCTGGTTACTTTTGGGTATCATCACATATTATAAAGGTTATCATGCTTCGCAACTAGTAAAAATATTAGCATTCCAAGGAAAAATATATGTTTGATCTTGCAAACTCTTCTCTGGCTACTCACCACAGTGAAGACTTCTTTCGCTTTAGTGAAGGACTCAATCACCACTCGTGAATCTTGTTTGGTTTTCTTCCCCAAAACTCTAGAAGACTTTCTTCCTTGCATCATTAAAATTTCATTATAGTGGAGTCTTGCTTCGCTATAGAAAACAACCCACAATTTTGGTAGAAAAGACGTAAAAACATTAATTTGGAGATCTATAGTCACTGAATTTCTTTATAAACGTGTATACTAATGAGTGTATTATTTTGTATAATTTATACCCAAATTTATACTTTGTAAGTCCCATTTTAGTGTATTTAATAAGTTCTTAGGACTATTTTATTAAAAAGAGGAAAAATGAGAAAATGATTGAATTCATATTGAAAATGGCAATTTTAAGTAAAAAATGGGCACTTCGATAATTTTATAATATTCTTGTTCTAATTTGTGAAAAAATTTGCCTAGTGAAATTTTTGCAGATAATGATGGAATTTGGTGGAAATTGATGATGAATTCAAAAAAGGCGTGAAAAAGCTGATTTTTCCGGTTGTTTGAAAAAAGCTATTTTTTGCACTTGTGAAATCGTAAAAAAGTCAAAAATTTTTGTTCTGTGATTTGGACGAAACTCGGCATGCGTGTTCAGCAAGAAAAGATAAGAGTTTTCAAGTGGGGGGAAATTTCGTCCCTTATCACGATCCAAATATTAAAGAGGTGGAGAGATAGCTACCAACACCATTCGACCAATCAAAAAGAGTCCCACCACAACTCAAATACCTCACAACTTGTCCTATAAAAAGAACCATTGGGCTCATAATTTCGTAGAAAATTAAAGAGGAGTTTCGTGGAGGATTTCGGGGAGCAAATTTGAGTGATTGTAATCAATTTGAGGGCCAAGTTTTTATCATTTTTTTAGAGGATTGAAGATTGTTGTGAGAGAACTATTTGGAAGTTTGGTTTATTAATGAAGATATCTACTCATTCTTGTAATTTTTCTTTCATTATGGTAGCTTGATTCTTATATTAGGAGTAGGGTGAAGTTTATCATAGTTAGCTAATATTGTCACGTTAATTTTATCGTTGTTTATTCCCTACTTATTTTAATTGTTATTAAAGATTCGGTATTCATTTTAAAGCGACACGAGAGTGTGTTTTAGAACCTTCAAGATTATTTTGTCAAATCAAGTTTTGAGATTTAAAAATAGTAATTTTTGATGGATTATGCTTGCACTTTGATTGTTTTGATAGTCCATACTTTACATTTGCGAACTTTAAAACTTGTATTTTCTAAGGGAATAGGGATTTTAACCGTCTATTAGAGACGTTAAAAATATTATGATCATAACCGTCATATTTTCTGATTTAAACGCGACGAGAGTCGGTTTAATTTGAGTTATAAAAAGGGAATGACAATATTAAATTAGTGTGCAATATTAGTTACGTGATAAATGGACCTCGAATCCCAATTATTTCCTAATTATTTACAAATATCTTGTGTTACTCTCATTTATCGTAGTTTCTTTTATTTAGTGTAATTTATAATCATTCTCTACCCCATTTGATCTAGTGGGACAGTTGCAATTCTTTTAATAATTAAAATGGACAAATCCTCGTGGGTTCGACCCGTACTTACACTCGCTATTCTATAATAGCCCGTGCACTTGCAGTATTTTATAAAATTGACAACATATACTTTATTCTATACCAATTTTCAAACCATAGATTATATTTAAATTGACTCGTGACTTGATATAGTGGCTAACTCTATGCCACATACCGATAATGGTCACAGTCACTTGGTCAAAGTATAAATTCCTAACCAACGTGGGCATGGTCCAAATCCATAACTATCATAAATATTCTGTGATAAAGGTTGTGACCAACGACAGGGTGGCCTAAGCAGGGGATATCTCATTGTTTTAGATCGTGACAATCTCATAACCCATATGGAACTAAAATTCCCACCAATTTTGTCAAGTTGAGGGTCATGGTTTTCTACCATGACCAAACCATTACGGATCAGAGTGAATGATAGTCATTGTTTTGAACCATGACCCAACTTGAGAAAACATTTTAATTCAAATTGTTCACAACCCAATGGGAACATTTTAGGATCGTGACCATGTGAGGGTGACACAGTGGGTTACGACTTAGGACCTGATCATTTATAGGGACTTGTGATAATTCAGTTAGTTACAGGATTGGTCATAGTCTGGAGTCGTGATGATTTTTCTACTATAACTAAAACCCAATAGGGTTTGTTTTCATTTCACCAACATTTCTCTCTCTCTCTCTCTCTCTCTCTCTCTCTCTCTCTCTCTCTCTCTCTCTCTCTCTCTCTCACACACACACACACACACACACACACACACACACACGTGTGTGTGTGTGTGTGTGTGTGTGTATTTATTGTAAGAACAATTTTTCCAACATTGTTCATAACATAGTTTTAGACACGTGTGGCATATCCCTTTACAAATTGTCTTTCACCGTCAAGACGAACCGAACTCGAGCATCTATAAGTTTGAAGACTTCCCCACAACCCGTAATGGTATAAAATAATTTAGAGCTAAAATTAATTTATAAAATTAATGTTTGGGATGTTTATTTTTTATTAAAAATGAATAGGGCTTTTATTTTCAAAAAAGAAAAATATTTTTTATTTTTTCATCTCGTTGAAACAAGATTAACATCCATTCAAACGAGATAAAATGTCGTTAGATTGGTCATTTTTTAAACAGGGTTCGAACGAGGGATCACTGCCTAACTTTTCTTTAGGTTGTCAGAAACGAAACTGATGTCATTCAAACGACATCTCTTTGTCATTAGAATGAAGTCTATAAATACATGTTTCGTGTTCAGAACATTTAAGACTTTTGCCAAGTTCATTTCTGCATAACTTTTGCAAAAGTTCTTCACCTTTTGTGTTAAAAAAATATTGTTTAATTCCCAATCAAACATCCTTGAATATTGTTCTTGTAAATTCGTTTAAACCTTAGAAATTTTAGTATCTTTGCATACACCTTGTGGAGTGGATATCCATAGCTAACTTCTGATACCCGAGGGAGATCACTGCCGAAGACACAGGATGAGGCGGAAAAGGGAGGACTACGGTCTTATGATTCTTGTGATGATCATAATTGTTCACTACATATTTGTGAAGATTAACGCTTTATTATTATGGCAGTTATCAAGTTGTATTGTTAGTCGACTATCTTATAGATTTTTAAAGTGAATAAAGGTTTTACCTGAAAGGGTTTTTCCCGTTAAACCCTGGTCTTTTTTGAATGCTTTGTTTGATTTATCACTTTTATCACATTGATTAATTTTTAGGATAAAAAGATGAAATGTGTTTAAAATTGGCTTCCACCTTTATAAGTGATACAATAACACTAATTATTTCGACCCTAGAAATTAGTATCAGAGCCGGTTGCACTAATTTATTATGTTAGATCCATGTTTATTGATCTTTGGATGATTTTGTTTCATTTCTTTTCTTTTGATGGATTCTCATATTCTTGACGACTTAAATCATTTGAATTTGAAGTTTTGTAAAAGAATTTAAATTCTTGAAAAAGAAAATTCTCATTTGAAAAACAGTTATGGAAATTTTGCAAACTGTTCAAAATCAATGAGATTTATTTTGTGATAGACTTGTGGACATGGACCGTGATTTTAGAAAATTACAATTGTCCAATAAAGAGAGTGATAATAGAGTACGGTTTTTAGAAAAAGAATTGGAGGAATTTAAAAATTTTATAGTTAATATTTGTGTCGTGGAGGATAGTGTTTTGATTAATAAATTTAAGTCACGTGACAAGACTCTTAGGGATAAGTTTGGTTTCTTTGGGGGGGAGCGAGATAAACTTCTATGAATGATTGAAAATATGAAGAAGGAGTCCCTAATTTTGGAAGAGTCAAATTCTTTGCTTGAGTCTAAAATTTTGAAGCTGCTCGAGTAGTTTTTATCGTGATGGTAATGGCTCGCATATTTCTAATGCTTTGAGTGTTAAATCCAAGACCATAGCTTGGTTTAAAGGGTCAATCAAACCAAAGGTCGTTAGAAAAGGTCAACCCATAGGTAACATGCCCCACGTTTACACATGTTCACATTGTGGTAGAAAAGGTCACCTTAGGCATTTTTGTTATGATCTTGGAAGAGGTCCTAGGAAGTCGAAGTCTAGTCTTTCCTTGGTTCTTGAAACCCATCGTGTTAGGTATACATCTATTTGGGTAAGGAAATCTTTGCCAGAGACGCTAGATGTTAGACTTGTTGATTCTCAAATGATTACACATGATGCCACACTTGCTATATCTTATAGATGATTTCTTACATGATTTTGTCTAGTATACTCTAGTCGTGCTTCATAATATATGTTTTCTAGTGTTATGACATTTTTATCTTTTGAATTATAATTTTCTTTTATTGAGTCATATTTGAAAAATACGAAAAAATTTATTTTGATAAATTTTTTGAAAAATACAAAAAAAGATTTTTAGTTTTTGTGTATTTTAGTTTTACACATTTGGTATGGCATATTGGTGTGTTTGAATTCAATTCACTCTGTAATTTCCATCTAGCTAACACATTTGGTTATGACTTTAGATGCTTAAATTGATCTTAAAATTATTTAAGGAGTTGTTTCAAACTTGATTTTCTTAAAAGATTCGACTTTGTATATACCTCCACACACATGCACGAGCTTGTTGGATTTTGACTTCACATGTATGTTTGAGCTTGGTGAGTAGTTCTCCTATTAATTTTATCATCTACATGTTTATTGGGCTATGGGGCATTTGTGCATATAAGAACCTTTGTCCGTGAGATTGTGTTTATTATTGAAAAATATGAGTGTACATGAGTAAGGGTTGCGAGAAGAAAGTGAACTCATCGTGAAGGCCACCGTTTGAAAAGAGACCAAGAAAGAATGAAGGCAATAAAAAGAGCAAAAGTGGCCAAAAAGTGGCCAAAATAGTTTAGTTTTCTTACTCATTCAAAAGAAATCATTTCAAAAGAAAAGTAAATAATAGAAAATATGATCACGTTTATCTTTTGAGGGAGTTTGGTTGGAAATCAACACGTTTTCATCGTGAATCCTAATTATGCTTATTTTGTCATGATTCCATTGATTTGTAAAATCATTAATATTCTAGGCTTATGTGCATTGTGTTTGTTTTGTTCATAAAGTTCAACTTTATTTATCACTTGAGGCTAAAGCTTAGTTTGATAAAGTTTTGTGGTCAATTAGAACTTCATGAACATATTTGAGTGTTTGGATTATAATTCATTTGTGTCTACTTCACACCCATTCATTCCATCCCACACATGTTTAGACACTTCGATAAGATGCGAGTGTGTAAAGCTTATATATTTTGTGTCATGTTTTTGTGGTTGTTTATACCTATATATGTGTGTCAGATTTTCTTTGATATATTTCGCATATATTATATATTGTATTGTATGTTGTATTTGTGAAATTTATTTTTCTTGGAAAAATTCAAAATTTTCAAAAATAGTCGGTTGTGTTTGCCTTTGAGATGATCATTAAACATGATTGATTTATATCTTTTTGTGATGATATCTTATATTCTACGTGATGATTCATATTTCATGCTTATGTTTTTACTTCTTTGTCTATTTTGGATAAAAACAAGGGGGAGAGAAAATTACAAATGAGTTTGAATCATGGGTGAGAATTTGTTTATGAGTTTTATCTTATTTCAAACTTGACGCATCACGAGATATATGATTTTGTCCCATGTGTGTAGGTACTTAAAGTGGAAATCAAGACACACCCAATGAAGACGAAGTTTACTAAAGGGAAGAAGAAAAAGTTTGAAGATAAAGAGATGTATACCATTCCGTTCTACGGTTAGGAAGGGTATTAGAATTCTTGTCATAGGAGATTTTGATTTTAATTTGGTGATTCGTTTATGTTTGTTTGCTTTGTATTGGAATATTCAAAGGGGGAGATTTGTAAGAACATTTTTTCCAACATTGTTACTAGCATAGTATTAGACTAGTTTGGCGTATCCAATTTCAAATCGTCGCGCACTTTCAAGACGAACCAAACTTGAGCATATTCAAGTTTGAACACTTCCCAACATCATGTAAAGGTATAAAACAATTTAGAGCTTAAATTAGTTTTCAGAAATAATGGTCGGAATGTTTATTTTTTTATCAAAAATGAACAGGGCTTTTCATTTCGAAAAAGAAAAATATTCTTTAATTTTTCATCTCGCTCAAACAAGATTAACATCTCATACAAATGAGATACAATGTCTTTAGATAGGTAGTTTCTTTTATTTTTTGAATGAGGTTCAAACGAGCGCTCACTACCTAATTTTTTTTAGGTTGTTCGAAATGAATCGAATGTCGTTCAAACGACATCTCTATCTCATTAGAATGAAATTCTCATTCGAACAACCGTGTTGCCTTGAAATTTGTGAATGACCTATAAATACCTATTTAGTGTTCAAAACGTTTAAGATATTTGCCAACTCCATTTATGCATAACTTTTGCAAAAGTTCTTCACCTTTGGTGTTGTAAAAACATCGTTTCATTCACAATCAAACATCCTTGAATATTGTTATTGTGAATTTGTTTAAACCCTAAAAAGTTTAGTATCGGATCTCCATAGATGACTTATGATACCCAAGGGAGATCACTGCTGAAGATAAAGGTTGAGACTGAAGAGGGAGGGTTGCGGTCTTGTGATTCTAGTGAGGATCATAGATGTTCATTACAGACTCGCAAACATTAGCGCTTTATGCTTATGGCAGTTATCAAGTAGTATTATAAGTCGACTATTTTGTCGGTTTTTAAACTGAATAAAGATTTTATTTGAAAATGGTTTTTTCCTTAAACCTTGTCTTTGTTGAATGCTTGGTTTGATTTATCATTTTTATTATATGAATGCATGTTTAAAATAAAAAGATAAAATCTGTTTAAAGTTGGCTTCTGCATTTATAAGTGATATAAGAGCACTAATTATTTCGACCGTCTCTCTCTCTCTCTCTCTCTCTCTCTCTCTCTATATATATATATATATATATATATATATATATGCGTGCACGCGTGTGTGTGTAATGAAATTGGGACTTTACATGAAATTATACCCATTTAGTGGTATAAATGTGAAATTGAGTATATACATGAAATTTGACCCATTTTGTTGTGAATGTGAAATTGTACTTGATATTGGGTATACACACTAAATTGGACCCATTTGGTTTTGTATGTGTGAAATTGGATATATGCATGAAATTGGACCCATTTTGTTGTGTAAATGTGAAATTATAATTGAAGTTAATATATACATGAAATTGGACCCATTTGGTTGTGTAAGTGTGAAATTGATATTGAATACACATATACGCATATACTCATATACACACACATAATCACATGCACACACACACACGCGCGCACACACAAACACGCACACACACACACACACAAACGCATACGTGCACACGTGTAACTTCCTATATATACATGAAGTCCCTCATATACTCACACGCGCGTGCGCGCACACACACATACATACACACACACACACACACTTTTGCACACTCACACATATATACACACAATTTCACACATATGTACATATATACACACACAGTCAAACATATATATACCACTACACCAAAAAGGATAAATTATCACCTTTGAGCTGGCCAGCCTTGTCATGGTCATTGACCATGACAAAAAAACATGCATTTTTATCACGGGCAGTGACCATGGCAAGTCCGTGACAAGTGTCTTTGTCACATACCTGTCACGATCAAAGACCTTGACATGTCCGTGATAACTTTCTCAGTAAAAAAACCCGACTGCCTCTTTTTTCCACCATTTTCATTCCCCCCCTCTCTCTCTTTCCTTTGTATGTGTTTGTGTATATATATATATATATATATATATATATATATATATATATATATATATATATATATATACATATATATATATATATATATATACATATATATATATATATACATATATATATATATATATATGTATGTGTGTGTGTGCGTGTGCAGGTGGGTGTGTCTGCGTGTGTGGGGGTTGGGGGGCAGTGGGGGGTGGCAGTGGTGGGGCAGGGGGTGAGTGGAGGGGGGGGGGAGGTGGAGTGATGGGGGGGGGGAGGTGAGAGAATCAATGAGTTGTTTTGAATCCATTTTTGGGAGTTTAGAGGGGGGAGAAAATGGGGAGATATAGGGAATTGATTGTGTTTGGTTTTGGTGTAAGTGATTTTAGTGTGTTGTTTTCAATTTGGGATCAATATATGGAATGTCACATGTACGTGTATGATTCCAAAAATAGTCTTAATGTTGTTTGTGACTTTATACCTTGCCCAAATAGTAGTTGTTTTATACCAATGATCGGATTTAACATTATAACAAACGAGGTTAAGATATGAGAGTTAAAATACAAAGAAGTAAATATCTTTTTCAAAAATATTTAAATGACATACAAATTCAGCATCTCTATTGATATTGAATTGAATTGCATTGGTATTCAAATTTTTATATTGAATTGAATTGAATTGAGTTGGACAAGCTGGATTAATTGCACACGTAGATATTTAAATTCTTGCCTTACTCTCTCATATTAAATCATCTAGCCACTGGACCCTTGTTCATGGCACAAGAGTACAAAAGGTATCGATTGAATGGTTACGTATTCGGTGCAATAGTGTACAAGAAAAATATAAATGTACATAACTCGGGCCTTTCATACAAGGCTCTTACTTTCTTTGGAGTGAGCGCGAAAGATAAAAACCTCGTTGAAGCTGAAATGACTTACTATGGTGTAATTCGAAATATATTTGAATTGGACTATGTAAACTTCAAAGAGTTTCTATTCACTGTGATTGGGTAAGAGTTGAGGATAAAAATGCTTGTAAAATTGATACTGACACCAATTTGATCATGGTTGACTTGTCCAAGTTGAAGAGCAACAAACACGTGAGCGATGAGCCGTTTGTTTGTGCTTTTCAGAAGGTCAAGTAAGTATTTTACTCAGAGTATATTGATAATATGCAAATATTGCGTATTTCATCCCTCAAACCTACGCATTTTGGCCCCTCGGGTATCTTATTCCCTATATTTATGCTCGTTAATCAGACAACCTCATATTTCAACGTTAACATGCTTTGTAGGGATTAATTGAGCTTTTATAGGTATTTGGATGCTAAGTGTGAAGTTTGGACACATTTCGACTAATTTCTGTACACAATCGCACGTTCAAGGGCAATTCGGTCAATTTACAGTTTGAGCACCTGGACTGACATCTCATGAAAGTTGTAACCCTCTTCGCAAGCTTCGCGTGGCAGTGAACGGTGCGCAAATCTGATCCCTAACGAAGAAGTTACGGAAATTTTAGCGGAAGAGAATTCCAATTGAACCAAAACAGGGGCAACTTTGTGCAGACCTGCTTGATCGATCGATCGACCCTTCAGATATTTGCCTTTGATCTTACAAAATGGGCTAAAACCTGATCGTTCGATCGATCGACCAAAGGGGTCGATCGATCGATCCCCTTCTTTTCTCAGCTTTTCTATTTACAAGTTTGCCATTTTGGGGGTTTTGTATAAATACTAATTTCTCTCATTTGAGAGAAATATCTTACATTTTACATTAGGTTTAGGGTTTGTCTTGAGATCTTTTCACTACTCTCCATTTCCTTTGGGTGTTTTTCCAATTTTGATGTATGTAAGTTTATTAATTTAATTGTCTTCCTTTCTTTACTTGCTTTGTAGTTAATTTACATGCTTTCAAAATTAGGTTTACTTGCTTTCTTTCCGTGCTTTCCAGTGTAGATTTATTGCATTTATTTACCGCATTTTTAATATGCTTTCTAGCTAAGTTAGTCTAGGTTGGGTCGGATTGAACTCACCCTGGGTTGACATGTTTCTTTGCTTTGGTGATGGAGTTTTATGGGTCTATTTTGAGTGAGTTGTCCTAGTTATTATGCCTAGGATATTTGACGGGGTATATCATGTATGCTCTATTCTTACGACCTTGCGTGCATAATTTTCGGAGTATTTGTTGATGCCAAAATCATATTAGACTTTTTTTGCGAATTTAGGGGTGTGACAACTCTTGATTTAATTAACTATCGAAATGAGATGCAGTTTTAATAACTCGTCGACCCATGTAACCATTTATGCTAATTAACTCGGGTGAGGGATGTTTGATGCAATCGATAGTTTTTACCGCTTTTATTAGTCTAGTTTATATACACTCGCCTAGATTAATCTTCTCCGTTTTGCATCTTTTCCATTTTGTGTATAATCATCTTTTACACATTTATTTAGAAGTATTAAACCAAATAATATTCTAGCAACTCGTTTTTGTGAGTTTCGATACCTGGACTTGGCCGATATACTCACTCGTTGAGTGTAGTCATAATTTTAGGTTTTTGTCTTGAGGCGGTGAATAGAAAACAACGATCGGCATTTTGACACACTGCTTTTCACCCTTGATCAAAATGGCGCCATTGCCGGGGACTTATTTGTTTTAGAATTTATTTGATTTAGTATTTCATAATATTTTATTTCTATTTTTATTTTTTTCCTAACATTTTTTGTAGGACTTCTGCATTTGAGCACCAAGAAACGCTTGAATTTTTTGCGCGCACGTCTACTTTGTGGAATTCGCCACTTCGAGCCATTTTTGGGGTAAGCATTTTTTATTCCAATTCTTTCGGTAATCATTATTATAATTCTCAAAATTCCCGTAATCCTATGACTTTCGATCAATACTTAGAGTCACAAAAAATTACAAATTCAAAAATAACTTTGGGCGAGTATAACGAAAGTCAAAACTTGGGTTATTGGATTTTTGATGATGATGATGATAATAATTTTGAGCCTCTAATTCCTTATAATAGGAATTTTGAAACGAATTGCAATAGTTTTCAAAATTCTTATAATAATGAGTTTAATTTTAAGCCCAATGGTAATTTTCAAAGTTTGCATTTTCAAGAATTCGCGCCTCGACCTATGACTTTCGGTGAGGGCTTGCGTATGCTTGAAAATGAGAAAATTGAAAATCGTTATCGGGATGAAAATCATTTGTGTGAGCATGAATTGGATTTATTATGTGAATCCGACGACGATTTTGCTTCCGAGACTTTTGAAGTCAAGGAATGTTTTGAACCAAATGAGACTTTGTGCCTACTTTGGAACAAACCATTGTCGACTTTGCCCATCGCATAATAGATATTTAAAGTAAGGATGAAATGAAGTAATATCCATTTTCAATGAAATGACTTCTTCTTTGGCCCCTAAAGAAGAACATTTCATTGAAAATGATCTTATTTCCTTCAAAACTCAATCTTCAAGTGATGATGACTCATCTCTTGTGTTTGAATTTCTTTCCTCCCCATTTTCATTCTCCGTTATCACACCATCACAAGTACCTGATGAATCGGTTTCAAACTTTAATGAGTTAAACCTTTTATCTGATGAGGAGTACTTGCTCGAGTCGCCTTCCATGAACGAATATTTGCCTTCATGTGTGCCCCCTCCCATTCCAAATTCAAAATCATTGGGAGGATATTCTACTTTTATTGGTCCCCACATGTTTTTATCACCCATTCAATCCAAATCCCCCATCTTCCCTCCAAAAATTTTAATTGGGGATGGTTCATTTCTTCCGCTCTACACATGCCTTATGTTGTTCAAACGGAATTCATATTTCGAAAGGCATGCTTGAAAGTGAGGGTACACCGGTTATCCTCCAAAGTCAAATCATTTTTATGGTGGACCCTCAACTATTTAGACTTCTAGTATGTAGTTAGTGTGAAGCCTAAATAGTAGGTTGTATATAGTTAGCTTTTTATCATTTTTTTCTTTAAGTTTTCTTTCTTTTTAATTTAGTATCTTGTAATTAGTTAATTTTTTGTTATTTGTTTTTGCTATGCTTGGTACTAACTTATTTTTTAGATTCTTTGGACTTTTTCTTATCGGGATCGCTCTAATTTTGGGTAATATCACTCTTTTCCTCTCTTTAACTTGGTTCTTAATTCACATTAAGGACAACGTCAGGTTTTAAGTTAGGGGGTGTGGGATATTCTATCCATTTCTTTATTTAGTCCATGTTTTTGCTCACATGTTAGTTACTTAGTATGCTTTTCTTAGAAAACTTAAAAATTTTAAAAAGATTTTCTTTCTTTTTTCTCCTTTATTGGGCATTTTGCCTTTGTTTTCGATGATAAATTTTAATAAATGACCGATCCAATAGACAATTCAACGATGCATGTTCTTGATTTTTAAAGTGATTAGACTTTAGTCCTCAATCATTGATATTGTGAATAACTTCATGGATTAAACTTTAATCCCATGAGCATATGTACTTTTCTTACTTTATTGATTTGGTTTAAGATTTTTATAACTCAGTAATCTTTTGTTGCATTGTTTATACTTACACCGAGTGAGCTTTGTACCTTTCGTCATTTGACAGTGTATACACGATTCTTTCCTTTTTGAAAACGTTACAGTCGTGGGTAATCTCTCTATTCTTTCATTGATCATTCATTAATTGAGTTCATATATGAAATGTGTTACTTGAGTATGATTTTCAAAGTTTGTTTTTACTCGAGATTTGCGTACACTTTATGAAATGATCATAGGCAATCCTTGTTATATCACCCATATTATCCTTGACCTCACCTTATATGTTTACCCTCGTAAACCCCTTTTAGCTTTAATATAGCATTTCTTTTCATTACCCAAAATCCCATAACCAACTCCTAATTGGAGTTTTAAACCATACATATTACCTCCCATGCCTTTGTTTGGAATGTTGTTTGGGATTGAATGATGTTGTGTGTTGTGGTTGCAATTTAGGCACGTGAGAGTGTGATAAGTAAAGAAAAGAAAGAAGTGAAAAAGATGAAAAAGAGAAAGCAAAAAGCAAAAGAAAACATGAGAAAAAGAAGAAAAGAAAAGAAAGAGAAAGTTGTAAATGTTTTATATGGTTTAATAATATTTGATTACTCTCCAATTGTTATATCTAATTCTTGTTTGGAACTGGTTTTCCAATTTTGATATTGCCCGCATTTTCTCATTATCCCGAGTTTCATCTCCGAACACTTTGAATCCGTACATACATTCCTTTCATTTCGTACCCTAGACTAGCCTACATTACAACCCTATTAAAGTCCTATGTGATCTCAAGTAGATGTAATTCAAAGGTTTAAATAGTTTTGATAATCTGTGAAAATACATTTTTCCTCCATTAATGAGCGGTATCTTTCATTGAGATTACAATGTTTCATTTTATATATAGCGTTCTTCATTTGTGACATGTGCACGGCCTAGTTTCCATTTATATTTACTCTTTATGACCGCATGTTCCATGTCTTAACTTCCTATTTTGAGTGAATTCACTTGATGAATGTAATGCCCATGAGGATTAACATATATGCTTACTTTATTTAGTATCTGGTTTATATAAGTTTTTGCCAAATCACACTTTGCATGTGCTCGCCTCCCTCCCACATTTTAAGGTTTCGATTCTATGAGGTGTATTCTATAATGTTATTGATTTGAACTTTCGTTTGAATTCGTTCATTTTGCTAATGATGCGTATGAAATCTTTTTCGTTATTGTTGGGCTTGTCGCATGTTGGTTTGGGAATATTTTGAGAAAACCATATGATGTTTGTGGGTTTCATCCCCGTAAACCCTCATGAGACGACACTCACCCACTAGGGTAAACTAGGGTTTTAACGGCTTATTGCATACGCTAAATGCAATCATTCGCCCGCGAAAGTGGCCTTATCTTTTTATTTCTTTTTCTTCCCATTTTGTACTTGTATCCTGCTTTTGGTTTGCTTGTAGTTATGGTTTCATCCTATTTCATTTCGAGGGACAAGCAATGTGTAAGTTAGGGGATGTGATAATACGCAAATATTGCGTATTTTATCCCTCGAACCTACGCATTTTAGCCCCCTCGGGTATCTTATTCCTTATATTTATGCTCGTTAACCATACAACCTCATATTTCTATGTTAACATGCTTTGCAGGGGTTAATTGAGCTTTTATAGGTATTTGGATGCTGAGTGTGAAGTTTGGACACATTTCGACTAATTTCTGTACACAATCGCATGTTCAAGGGCAATTCGGTCAATTTACAGTTTGGGCACTTGTCCCGACATCTCCATGGAAGTTATATCCCTCCTCGTAAGCTTCACGTGGACACAAACGGTATGTGAATCTGATACATAACGAAGAAGTTACGATGATTTTAGAGGAAGAGAATTCCAATTGAACCCAAATAGGGCGGAGCTTTGTGCAGACTTGCTTCATCGATCGATATACCAAAAGGGTTGATCGATTGACCCTTCCGATATTTGCCTTCGATCTTAGATAGTGGGCTAAAATCTGATCGATCGATCGATCGACCAAAGGGGTCGATCGATCGATCCCCTATTTTTCTCAGCTTTTCTATTTACAAGTTTGCCATTTTGGGGTTTTTGTATAAATACTCATTTCTCTCATTTGAGAGAAATATCTTACATTTCACATTAGATTTAGGGTTTGTCTTGAGAGCTTTTCCCTACTCTCCATTTCCTTTGGGTGTTTTTCCCATTTTGATGTATGTCAGTTTATTAATTTAGTTGTCTTCCTTTCTTTACTTGCTTTGTAGTTAATTTACATGCTCTCATAATTAGGTTTACTTGCTTTCTTTCCGTGCTTTCGAGTGTAGATTTATTGCCTTTATTTACCACGTTTATTTATCGCATTTTTAATATTCTTTCTAGCTAAGTTAGTCTAGGTTGTGTCAGATTGAACTCACCCCGGGTTGACATGTTGCTTTGCTTTGGTGATGGAGTTTTACGGATCTATTTCGAGTGCGTTGTCATAGTTATTACGCCTAGGATATTTGACGCGGTATATAATTTATGCTCTATTCTTACGACCTTGAGTGCATAATTTCTGGGGTATTTGTTAACGCCAAAATCATATTAGACTTTTATGTGAATTTAGGGGTGTGACAACTCTTGATTTAATTAACTGTCGAAATGAGACGCAATTTTAATAACTCGTTAACCCATGTAACCATTTTATACTAATTAATTCGAGTGAGGGATATTCAACGCAACCTATAGTTTTTACCCCTTTTAGTAGTCTAGTTTAAATGCACTCACCTAGATTAATCTTCCCCGTTTTGCATCTTTTCCTTTTTGTGTATAATCATCTTTTACACATTTATTTAAAAGTATTAAACCAAATAATATTCTAGCAACTCGTCTTTGTGGAGTTCGATACCCGAACATTACCGCTATACTCATTTGTTGAGTGTAGTCAAAAGTTTAGGATTTTATCTTGAGGCAGTGAACAGAAAACAACGATAGGCATTTTGACACGCGCTGCTTTTCACCCTTAATCGTATGTGACACCCCGCCTAATTAAATACCGGCCGATCACTCCTTTATTAAATTAAAATCAAGGTGAACAGTTGGATCATTCTTAGCATCACTGTCGTGAAAATAAATTTCCAATTTAAACACCCTAATTAATTAAGCTAAGTGTCAAAACCATTTTTTTTTAACATTCCTTTCAAATTTTATTTATTTAAAACAAGATTTAAATTAATTACAACAATTTAATATATAACGAATCACACCACAAGTATATCGGAACCAATCAATCCAATAGTAAAGCATTCAACAACTGGCTACTAACAATAAAACTTAAAGTAAACCATCCAGAATATAATAAGTCCCAAAGTGACAATCCTGGAAATAGATGAAGTACAATATCCGAATGACAACTGAATAATGGAAAGGGAAACACATGCCCCAATAATGAACATGCTAAGAGTAGAATAAAATGGATGAAGTCGTCTAAACAACAGGCCTGCAACTCCCACCTAAGCTGCAGCGCGTTCCTGCCAAAGGACCCTATGCAAGACGCCCCTGTGGCTGGGCACCTGTAATATATACATATATATATATACAAGAGAGAAAGAGAAATGGAAACGGGTCAGAGCCCGATAGTGTATATGATTTAAAAATTCGTTTAGCAAGTATTTAAATTGATTACAGGCTAATGCAACAACATATTAGTGCGACACTCTCTTGAGAAATTCTCACATCTCTTCTAATGTGCACACCTATCGCACTAACCTTCCCAATGGTCTATCTCGTCATATATCACACTATCTTTCCCCAATGATTTAACTTATCTTAGGTTATTCGCAGGATTTAAAATTGAACGATACAACTGTTTGAAAAGAATATTTCAATTAGTATCCAACATTCTCGTTTTTAACTTTATTAATTTATAAAGTTTTCCAGTGTCGTATTATACTTTCTCAAAACAAGTATTACAACTTGAGTCATCAACCATGTCCTACACATCAAATCACAGTAGGCAGTTCCATATTTCAGAATTTCGTATATATATTAACTACTCGTGAAATATATATATCATAACAGCACTCCACATAGAAACTATGGTGCTGGCATACTCTACTATCCAAACACCATATCACTCGTATTAAGGGGAATACAAATTCAGAATCACTCTAGAATTGTATTAACACATACACAACAATATTGAGGCGAAGCATAGATTCCAAGTCTCTAAGAGGAAAGCACATACCAGCGTCTCTTAGGACCGTCTGAACTATCATTCCGATAGCCTGTACCAAGGATATCTATCTGCTAGGGTACGAGTCAATATCCCCCATAACGCAACAAAGGATAAGATCGTCCCAGAGCGAAAACCTCAGGGATAGCAAGTAGCGTGGGTATGTTTTTCACACATAGATAGCATATGCATACATAATCATATAACTATACTAATATTACCATATCCATATTAGGTACATCTCAAATCCCATAGTTACGACATTTATCCTCATATCTCATTATTTGTTATCACGTTTAACTATTCGTCTTTAACTTTAATTCGAGGTATTATCCCAACTTACTATGTAACACTCATGGAATCTATTCTCCCAAGTATAAATTCAGTAGGAATTCATCTATTTTCCGTCGTAATCATTTTTACGTAATCTCTCCCTTTAATACAAGATTTCATCGTTCCTTGTGTAATTATCCCAAAAATACAATTCTCGTCTCACATTAAAGGCCACAAACATTATTCATATGTCCTACTGGTCTTCCATATCTCCCAAAACATTTTATTAAGGATGTCCAAGAATTATTTCACATCAACTCGAATTTAACTAATTTAAAAAGGGAAATAGGAGTCTTCCAGGAGGGGTCGATCGATCGAGGTTAGGGGCTCGATCGATCGAACCTTCGATCGATCGAAGCTCTTGGCTCGATCGATCGATCAAACAGGTATTGTGATTTCTGTAGTTTTGCAGTTACGGGTTCAAACACATATCTTCATCCAAATTCAAGTTTTTCATTCCCAAACGTCCAAAAATTTATACTACTAACATCCTAACATAATATTATGCATTTCCTACGTAAAACATGTCAATTTCCGTCACTAAACATGGATTAACAGCCCACAATTCATATAAATATCAAGAACCCTAGATTTCTCTTAAACATGGTTCTAACAAATCTTTTCCAGAATTTCCTTCTCATAAAACATCATAATTTCGTGGTTTAATCCTCTACATGACAAAGGGTTTCCAGAATATCATATAAACCATCACTACATGAAAATTTCCCATCTCAAATTGGGTTTTTCTTCCATAAATCTCATCCTAATAATTCCTAAACTAATATGGATGATGCATCAACGAAATAATCAAGATAAACACTTTCCTGGGATTTTTAGAAGTCTGATTTGCAGATGATTTTGGTGCTGTTGTGTTCCCCGTCTCGCGATCTACGCGTTGGCGGTGGCGGCGGTGCAAACGGTTGAGTTTTGAGCCTTGGGATGCCTTGAGAGCTCTCTCCTCTCTTCTCCAATGGCCATTCTAGTGTTTTGAGTTTTCTAACCCTAGATGATAACCCAGATATCTGATATAGACCTTTTAATTTTCGTGGGTTTAATTACCCAAAAATGTGAAATGTCCAAAATGCCCTCCCGGGGTACTAATTAGGCCTAAAAACACCCCGAGACCCAAACTAAACCCCCGGGCACACTTTTCTGACTATCTAGACCCTTCCGAACGCGTTGTCGCACTCAAAACGACCATACGGACAACTTATATAATATTCACTTCTATTTATCAATATTTAGTCCCAACGCGACACGGGCGCGTCCCGACTTAAATTTCCAAAATTGTCATTTTGTTCACTCGTGACATTCAATATAACCAATATTATATATTACTTTGCTCATTAGTAACATTCGAAAAATTTCCCATAATTACTAACTCTCGTCACGTTAATAATTATAACATAATTAATTTCTGGATTTTATTAAATAATTAGTTCACATTAAATTTAATAAATCCCTAAATTAATATAGCATAAAAATACGGGGTATTACATATATCAACAAAGAGCCATGGTCAATCGTCCTACATGTGCCAAGGAGTCTAAACAGTAGTTTGGATGATGTGGCTGTGCCTAACGAATATCAATCCATTTTTGATGATAACCCGAATTTGAAACAATTTTTAGATTTGTAATAAGTATTCAAATTATTTGTAATGACTAGTGGCTGTATTATTCTAGTGTTTTATTATTATAGGACGACAATTTAATGTTTTTTATTCATTTGTACTTGATCATTTTAATGCTTATAATAACGAAGTGAATATGTTAATAGAATTTTAATCAATTTAAGTATCAATTCAAAGTCCATGACCCGAGAGTGTGTGTGCGTGTGTGTATTGGGGGGGGGGGGGGGGGGTAGTGTGCGTGTGTGTAAATTGAAATTGGTATTGGTATGATTGGTGTTGGTATTGGTATAAATTAAAATTGATATAAATTGATATTAGTATTGGTATGTATTGTTATTGTCAAATTTAAGCATTAATTCAAAGTCCACATACATGTTTATACTAATAATAACAATTTTTTTGCAGAAAATGAATTCATTTGGGCGCGGAAGCAGAGGCGATGAGGGATCCTCGACCAGTAGGCCCCCAAAACGGGGGAAATTGGGGACCGTCGTCGAGAATAAGACGATATTATTATTTAGAACACTATAGTTGCTAAAGGAAATTATTGGTTCGAGGTACACTGATTGAAGGGCCATGCCTATTGACCTCAAGTTGAACATTTGGGGGGCACTACACGTAGTGTATTTATATTTATAAGCAACTAACACTTACTTTGTTTTGCAGAGTGACACCATCCCCCCGAAGGTTCCAATCTCATTGGCATATTGGCAAAAGTTTATTGACAATGAGACCGATGAGCGGCAATTGGCATCTCTCTAATCAGGAAGGGATAACCGGGCTAAAATTTTGAACGTGCACTACTCAAGGCAGATATCTTACGCCGAGGTGGAGCACGGGATGGTAAGTTTTTATATTTCTTTAATTTTAGTTATTATAATTTAGCATTACTTTGCGTTACTTACTAATTCTGTATTATTTTATTTTAGGACATGGGGGTGGCCCGGGGAGTAGGCCACATAAGCGCGATGCCTATGTGGCAATTCAGACGAAAATGGCAAGGACAAGGAGGTGTCCCCGAGCATTGCAACCATCATTTTAAGTTATAAATGTTAAATTTTTTTAATTACGTTATAATTTTTTATTTACTTAATTAACTAATCTTGTACTTTTTGTCTTTTCAGGCAAAGCTTAAGGAATTGCATGGCTCACAGTATGATGCTGACAAAGCATCTTTGGCTACAGACGCACTCAGCCAAGTGCTCCGGGGGATCACAAGGGGAGGACTAGGGGTTGAGCTCGCTGGTGGGGAAGTCTAGGATCATCTTAATGGAGACTAGGAATATCGGGTTGGAATATAAGGTGGACACCCATAACGGTAAGTTATCAAGGTTAAAGGCGACGGTCCTAGATATGTACGCCTTCATGAAGCATCAGTTGGGAAAGGGTAAGAGGAAGGACTAGGAGGTAGAGGTAGACGAGGAGGAGGATAAGGATGAAGATGCCAATACTTCATCACCGCTACGTGCAAACTCGGTGCCATATGATGATCCATTTTCTATCGTGACCCCCACCGAGCGTCCTATGTCAACAATCGGTTGGTCGAACGTGTATCTACTCGACATATATTGTGTGGAGACGATAGAGAACGGGTTGAGGGATCTGAGCTTCCTCCTGTGTATGATGGTTCATGGACGTCCCCTCCAATATATTGAGGCAATAGTGCGTGTCACGCATGTGGTGGAGGGAAAAGAGAACTCACCTTTGTTGTTGAGCGAACAATGCGGTGTTCAACATATTGAGGGGTGTCTCAATTCATATGTTGTGTGGCCTTCCTTCCTCCTCCAACCTGCTCCTTCTTCTTGACATTATTTCTATCATTTTATTTGGATATTTAGTTATTTGATTGTATATATATTTTTTTGATTTTGGTGCGTGTTGGTTTGGATATGGATATTTGCATTTCTATTTTATTTGGATATGGATTATATATGCCATGAATTGGTATATTTTTTCGATTTTATTTGGATATATTCAGTTTGGACAGGTACAATTTTGCTATAACAGGTACAAATATACTGTTGGGCAGTGGTAGTGGCCATATTGGCCAACAGTTTTTTTTAATTTTACCCAGAATTGTCACAGTAAAAACCTTGACAAGTCCGTGACAAAGAAACTTGTAACGGACTTGTAATGGTTTTTTACCATGATAATTTTTTTTGTCACGGACTTGTCACAATCAAAGACTATGACGAAACTTGTCAAGGTCAAAGACCGTGACAAGCCTAATGAACTTGTCGCGGTCTTTGACCATGACAAGTTCGTGACAATGGCAGTTATCTACCCCAGACTTCTCGCAGTCAAAGACCGTGACAAGTCTGTTGTTTTGGTGTATGTGTGATACTCACACATACACATACACATGCACATACACACACACACACACAGACACAAACACACACACACACACACACACACACACATAAGTACACATATATATCATACAATTTAACATATAGGTACATATATACGCACACACACACACACCTATATATATACACACATAATCATTCGTGCACATATATATACACATATGCGCACACTTATAACACATGAATTTTTATATATATATATATATATATATATATATATATACACTCACAAGCGCATACATACACACCCACACACACATTCACACATATATATGAACACAATTTCACACACATGTACATATATACATACACATATACATATGATAGCTTGTCTTGCAAACATTAAGCTATCAAAGTGATCCTTATTTCTCTTTAGTAGATACAGGTTCAATTTTGGAGATCTTAGTAAGATAGAGAAAATATTTTCTAAAGTTTACTAAGTGGTTAGTCATAATTATTTCATTTAAAACCCCTTATATTTAAGCATTCTAACATTCATGCACACTTTAATTTGGAGACTTATTCTTATTTACTGGATAACCTCTATTTTCATTATGCATATCTTGTGTAAGGTTTATTTGATCTTTTAAAGGTGTTGGTAATTCTAGACACGAAGTTTGGTTGATTTTTGGGAAAGTCTCATCGAGAAATGAAACTTCAGGGGTAGTTTTGGAATTTTAAACCATGGTGTCGAGGTAGCGGAATAGAATGGACACGTTACTCACTGATTCTTCTTTTTAAGGCCACTGAACTTGCATCAATCCTGGTTCTAACAAATATATTATGACGATTCCCTTTTGATGCCTCTTATGCAATTTGGTCCAAGGCCCCCCTTCCTTTGGTAAATAACAGGATGCTAATTTTTGCAAACCAGCTCGAGTCAGCCCTTTGTTTGTTAATAACGCTTTTTCCTTTTGTTTTCCTTTTAATTTTCTTTTCCTACTTATTATTTAAGGATTTTTTTTATGTAAAGGGACCTCTTATTATTTTTATAAAGAAAAAAGATCTTTTGTCTTGATTTTTACTCCATTCTCTCACCTAGGGTTTCATTTAAAGCTTTCTTAGTCCCCCTTTTACTTAATTGTTAAGTATTGAATAGTTGGTCCCAAGTTATTGCATCCTAGTTCTTAGCTTGATATTAGTGCTGTAATAGTTGTGTTTGCAATATAAGATTTGTTGTTACTATTTTCAATGGTATGTTATCTCTTCTTTTCTCTTGTTATTATGATGAATGTTATGGTTGATATGAATAGTTAATTCTTCTAAGTTAGGGATCATAATACCATCATAGATGCTTGTACTTTAAGCCTAGGAGATTTTTTATTCATTATAATTGAAACTTATGGGTTGAAATTGGAGTATCATAGTCTCTTAACTTCCCATGTCAATCAATGGTTGTGTTTGAAGCTTTACTACAAACTCAACCCATTTATCCCCATAAGTAATTAAAAATCAAAATTTTCATGGTTGAGTTTCAGCTTTACATGGTTACTTTATGGTTTTAATTGGATATGATCGACTAAAATTTAATTATTTTAAACTCTATAATTAAAAGCTAGTCCGAGGTGGGAGAATTATCCCCAATCATTTTTTTCTATCTTAAATAATAAGATTCCTAGTTCATTTTCTCATGGACATTATCTTTTACTAATTCAAATTTATTTTAGAGTATGCTAGGATATTTTTTAGTTGTAGTTAACCACCCTCAATAATTATTACCTTTTAAACTTCACTTTTATGACATATAGTAGCTTTTATAACCCAAAATCATTCTTCTCTTATTGTCCAGTCCATGTGGAATTTGATCCCGGCCTTTCTCCCTTATTACTTTTTACTATTGATTTGCACTTGAATCAAACATATTTTTTAGACCATGAAGTTTTTGGTGCCATTTTTAGGGGCTGGCAACAAAATTTAGGCTACATAACTTCCCTCTACATGATTTTGTTCCATATGGTTACCATGACAGCACGATTTTCGAAACAAATCCAAAACTATCCTGAATTCAAGATGCGAATGACAATAATGAAAATCCCTTAGTGGAATATCTATCATCAATCGTGCGTTAGGATTATTGGAGACTATCTCCTACTGATTCTAATTACTCACATTCTGGATCCCACTGTAATTCGACCTCCATTGATGATAATCATAGTGAGCATGGTAGCCGAGGAGAGATTGAGTTGCCATATCGGCCAATGAAAGAATACTTACAATCGGAGAGGACCAACTCTCCACCAGGCATCATTTTCTCCTACAATGCCGCACAATTCAATTTTATAAATGGGATGATACAATAGTTACCCACTTATCACAACACAGAAATTGAAGAACTTTGCCTACATGTATGGGAGTTTGGCTAAGTGTGCGCTATTTATAATGACCAAAATTTCCCCCTCGATGTAACACTCATCAAACGATTTCCATTCTCTCTCAAGGGAAAAGCTAAAACATGTCTTTGGTCCTTGGCTCCAAATTCTATTTGGGGTTGGCGCGACATGAAAGAAAAATTCCTCAAAAAGTTCTTTACCACCCACCGAACTAACACACTCAAGGGAAAAATTCAAGCCTTTGCCCAAGGTGATAATGAGACCTTTGAGAGGTGTTGGTAGAGATTCAATGATCTATTGAGTAAGTGTCCCCACCATGGTTTTGAAAAATGGAAACCCATCTCCTTATTCCATAATGGGCTTACACTCAATGCCAAACAAATGGTGGAGAGCATGTGCTCTAGTTAGTTTTTCAGCTTAAACCAGATGATTTTGAGGTACATTTTAAATATTGTGTCTAAACAACTCAAGTTTGGGACACTTCGGACCCAAAATAAAGGTAATTGGCTATCTTCTAGTCCGACCCCCTTTATCTATGGCATGTATCACCTTATCGATGTGGATGATATGTCAATGAGATTCGTTCAACTAGCAAAGAGAGTCGAGGCAATGGATTTAAAGAGTCGGGATCCCGTCATTCCAACTTCATCTCATATCGAGAAGTCTTGTGCCATTTGCAACATCGAAGATCACTCTATGAAGGATTGCCCATAATTTCATTCTATAAGGTGATTCTTCATGATCAAGCCAATGCAATGGCTAATTATAAGAAGAAATATATAACTCCTATTGGAGAAAGGTACAATCGTTCATGGAGAAACCATCCCAATTTCCAT
Organism: Sambucus nigra; assembly: GCA_949130495.1. NCBI lineage: Eukaryota > Viridiplantae > Streptophyta > Magnoliopsida > Dipsacales > Adoxaceae > Sambucus > Sambucus nigra. The sequence goes on along the minus strand of OX422222.1, from coordinate 194,190,369 downwards.
TATGGGAAACCCCAATAAACTCGAACCCTCCTCCTCCTCCAAATTATCAAGGTCCACCCCATCTACAAATCATCAACCGCCGTACTTACAAGAACCTCCTATGTTGCAAATTCAAGGTTCTCTAACGGGATCTTCTCCCATGGTTCAATCTCCCTATGTGCCCCCATTATTAAAAGTCTTGAAGAAACTCTTCAAGTTTTTATAAGTGTTCAACTTAATGTGAATAATCAAAATGCTCAAATATTTGTGGATATAAAATCTTCACTATCTAAGTTGACTACATCATTGAGTGTTCAAGAGAAGGGTAAATTTTCCTCATAACCTCAAAGGCCCATTGGCCTAAATAACGTAGTACCAAAGTCTCATTTCTGTAGAACGATCAAGTGAAGTCTATCACAACTCCAAGAAGTGGGAAATTTATTTACAAGACAATCCCTTCCCCACCCCAAAATTCTAAGGAATTCACACATGACCTAATAAAGGTCGAAGATGCTTCACAAAAGAGAGTGATGGGGAGCCTCGACTCGAGATGAAAGTAGTTGTGAAATGCCCCATTTTTGTGCCTTATTCTCAAAGTCTAATATCTCCAAAAAAGGATGCGATAATACCGATGTCTTGGAGATATCAAACAAGTTAAAATCAACATCCCTCTCCTCGATGAAAAAATTCAAGTCTTTTGATGTCTAAAAATTAAGTGATCCAATTTTATAATCACAGATAAGCAATAAGAGCAATCTTAATCAAACACACAAGAGACACATATTTTTAAAGTGGCTTGGCTATGAAGAAAGCCTATTCCCTATGTTATTTTTATTTATGTTGATTACAATAACTCAGTATGGTGTGCTGGATAATGATTATATTGCCCCCTTGCGATAGGGGAGATTGTCTATTAATAGGGGTCTCGAACCCTAGAGATGGAATGCCTTTATATTTCCAGGCATTTACATCTATATGCAATAAATGTGATGCTTGGTTTTAAGTATTGATCACGCTTCCAGTGGGGTAACTTTTCCTATTCTGGATTGTTCAACTTCAGGAGTTGGTCGACCTTCCAGCTAACGTGGTTCTTCTAATGCCGATATGGTTGCTACATGTCCACCTAGGATGTCATGTATCTATCTTTTATTGATCCACGTGGAGAGATAATTTTTACATACAACAAAAGCCTCCAATTCTCCATGCTTGATGATTGATCGAAAGTATGGATTATTTATTCAAAATGTTGTTCATTATGTTACTAGAGATATGGTCGACAATCGACCTTCTGGACTTTTAAAAATTTCTACCGGAACTGTGGATAATGAAAATTTTCCAATACTTCAAACTTTTTTAACCGCCAAAGGGTACACTGGTCTTTTTGCATTTTGGGAATTGTGCAGTCTCTGGTAACTCAGCCGTTCGTTCAGCTAATCATTTCGTTCTCATTTGTCGAGGAAATATATAAATAAGTATAAGTTTCCTTCCATTTCTCTTCACCTCAACTTTTCTGCACTTAGAGTTTTCCTTCATTCTTATGCTTTCTTTGTACGATATTTCATTACTTGTTCGTTATCCATCATTTTCTTTAGTTCTTACAGTTTCCTTTAGATCCCTGTAAGCCTTCTATCCCTACTTCTTTATTTTTTCTATAATACACACTACAAGAATTTGCACCATTAGCAACAAAATTTAACAACACAAGCTAATTTTGTTGCCAAAGATACCCTTTTGGCAACAAAATCTTATTTATGTTTCCAAAAGACTATTTTAGAGGGTACTTTTCGTATCATAAAATAAAGTTTATTGCCAATGATTAAAATTTTAAGCGGGAAGGTAGCAAAATAAAAGGGGGGAGGATTTTAGCTTTAAGCATCATAATTGTTTGTTGCCAAACATCACCCAATTTTTGACAACACAAGAGTGTGTTGATAAAAATAAAAGACTTTTGGCAACAAAGGAAATTATGATGCCAAATGTATTTTATCTTTTGTCAAATAAGATTAAGTACATTTTTTTTCCAAACCCTTTCTTCTTTCCGTTAAAATCAAACGACCCACAAACCCTTCTTTCTGAAACCTCCCCATCGCGATCAAAGGAGTTGCCGACCCGCCGTGAAATCCCCATCGCAAAACCAAATAATCCCTTTGTGAAATCCATAAACCCCCATCACCGTCAACGTCGCTCCGCCCCACCGGCCACCACCGCTCCATCTTTTACCGGGTCTCTCTCTCTCTCTCTCTCTCTCTCTCTCTCTCTCTCTTTATATATATATATATATATATATATATATATCACAGTCACCCATACACATGCCCAAAAATTGATTAAACAAAGATGTGATCGTTGTATTGTTTGTTCAACATCACAAAAAAATGTTTGTTCAATCTAAAAGGAAATGGACTCGATGTGTTTTTTATTCTTAATATTGTTCATTCAACCTGAAGGGAAATGGATTCAGAAAAAAAATCTCAAGTAATTTGGATTCAATAATATCTTCCATCTCTCTAGGTATTCAAATCATATGAGCCTCTCTGTATATTTGGGTATGTATATGTGTTTAAGTATCTCATAAGATTTTGGTGAAATTTATTTTTTTAACCCTAGTACTTCAGATCCTTTTATTCTCTAGTTATCACATTTTCTTTCAAGTCACGATGTTGATTATTTTCTATGAACATATGCTCTATAGTTTACATGAAAGATGTTAATCTATACTTGACTGTGATTCATTAATATTACAAAGGACTATAGTTCAAGATATCAGCTAAATGTGTACATTCTTCTTTATAACCCCTAACGTGGAAATCCTACTAGAACATGGAGACATGAACCAATTTTCATTGATGCTCATTTGGTTCATGGTTTTGTGCTTCCTAGAATATGAAATGATAAATTAAAATATTAAGTTCTATAATTCATTATAAAGTATATATAAATGATGTCAACTCCTTGCCTAAATCTGAAACTTAACTTTTTGAGATACCAAGAAAGCACAAACACTCGAAACAATGGGAGAAAGTAAATGTGTCTAAACTTGTCTGTGAAATAGTTTACTCACGCGACTAAGAATGTGTCTCAGAAGTACGTACAATCTAGGCTCAAGTGCAAGCCTGTCGCGTTAGTAATAAATCCGGTAAGTCAGGATCGTATCCTCAGGGAAATAGAACAATAGAATTGTAACGACGGTGGACAAATTAATGAATCTTAACTCTGACTCTAGAGAAAAATGGAAAGATGATTGTTTTTGAGAACTGACTACACTAAATGCAATTTTAGAAAATATTTATTTAATGCACTAAAGTATGAATGGAATGCAACTATTCTAAGTTACTGAAAATACTAACGATGAATGATTTAAAAATTCGAACTATGTGATGAGAAAAACAGGACAGGAATACAATCCCCCAACCCTAGTGTATTGATGATATAAAGCTAATCGTAAATTTAAATGATTAATTAGACCTAGAATTTATTACTCCCAAGCATTACGTATATGAGGTTCAAGCCCGCACCATACTTAATCAGAGGACGAGTAAATCGGTATTGCAATAGTTACACTCGAATTGTATTCTAAAGCATCCCGGTTACCCTGAAGCAAAGGAGATCCAAAGATATACAATTGTTGCGTTCCTACACAATATGGTCGTAATAAATCATTAAATTTATAGGACTACTTTTATACAGATACAACTACTAGATCGGATTGGATTCATGCATCCCGACCCTTAAAAGTCTAGCCTACCATGGTGAAATTATTGAAAATGATTTTCGAATTGCAGGAAGTCTTAATTAAACTAAGGAAAAATTGAATAAGAATGTAAACGGAAAATTAGACAGAGGAAATTAATCACTAATCTTACCAAAGCACTGAAATCATCAACTAAAAGTACTTGTAATCACAGAAATCTGAACAATCTTTAATCTTGGAATTAAAATTATAATCTATCTTCAAACTAGGGTTTTACTGAAAACAATGGAAAATTAGATAGATTCCCCGTTCTTTAGAATGATAATAAATCGCGTTTAAATACCCTACAAAACTCCAAGAGTTTTAGCTGAACTAGGACTCTCCATTAGAGGAGGAGTAAAAAAATAAAATTCTTATGTCGGACCGGTTCGGTCCTCATTCAGTTTGGTCTGGCTGGAATCTAGATCGATTCGTTTATTTCTTGGCCGGATCGATCCGTTACGGATTGGTTCGTTTATTTTTCTTCAGCTTCGATCCGTCTTCGGTCCGAGGTTCTCTGGAAATTGGCATTTCGGATCGGTTCGAAATTTCTTTGACTTTTTCTTCAAGCTTTGACTGCTCATAAATCTCACACCGGGATTCCGATTGAGGTACCGTTTCTTCCTATGTTCTCGTGAACTTGACATCTCCAAATTTTCTTTAGATGTCTCATCCAAATTTCGGGTAAAAATTATGATTTTTCCCTTTTGACTTTCTTCTTTTATTTTCTCAATTCTTCCGATTTATTTCTTTCTTCATTGACTTCAAATATCTACAAACTTAGTACGAAATACTAGAAACTCGGTGTACTCGTTAGAATAAGTTAGTAGCAAGATTATGAGATAAAATCAAATCGATTACGTTGTTCGAGATTCTAAAAGTAACTAACTTAAAGGGATAAATTTAGAAGAATTTATGACTTATCAAATCCCCCTAACTTAGAACTTTGCGCGTCCCGAGCAATGTAAAAGAATCCTAGCAAGGCTCAACTCTTGAAAATCATTTTATTGGAATAGAATACCTTTTTCACGGGCAAGTGATTGCATTTAGTGTATGCAACAAGCCTTAAAACGCCTAGGTTACCCTAGTAGGACGAGTTGTGTCTCGTGAGGGTTTATAGAGAATATACCCACAAAATTGGACTCAAAGAAACTTCAAATTATGCAAAAATTGTATAATTCAAACTTTTCCCGAAAATAGTCATAATCAAATCATGTTCAAGAGTCTCAAATCATAGTGCGTGTGTGCGAAGCTATAAATTTAACCACAATTTTCCACCGATTGATCATTACGTTACTTATTCAAAAATTCGTTTTGATTTCAAATTCTCACGGAATGCTCTCACAAATGAATCTCTCGGATTATGACCATTTTCTTGGTATGCGTGACATAAAAAGTAAATATTTTGGAACCAAGTTCACGCACATAAGAAGAAAGACGGAAATTTTATAGTGATAGGATCTCATCAACGGAATACGATTTTAAAAATGGGAACATTACCTCTTATTCACGCATTCAATTTCTTTTATTATCTTTTGGAGTCTTAGCTCTCCACGTGGTAACTAATTTCGCAATTTGGACTCGGTTATGACTTTTTTGGGTTTTAAGGTATATTGGGTAAAATGAAAATGATAAGGAAGGTTGGAATTAGAAAAGTAATTTATGATGTCCATTTGTGCTTTTTCTGGGCTTTTGCTCATTTTCTCTATTTTTGTTCTATTTTTCACTTTTTTTCTTTTCTTGCTATTTTTATTGAGCATATCTATTTTTTCTTGCCCCTTTTTATGCAGTTTCGAACTTTATTAGATAAATATTCGATTTTCACAATTCCGGGATTTTTGAGTTTTTCAGGTTGTCAAATGAAAGGAAAAATTATTCGGCTCAATTTGGGTTGCAAAAGGATGATTTTTTCATGACTTTTTATGGATAATCTTTTTGGGTAACAAACGATGGCCTACTTCATTGTCCGAATTACTTATTAATTTACCACATGCGTCTCGAGATTAATTTAATTTAGAGATCTGTATCGCGCATTTCGAGACAACATTCCATTTTCCATAACCGATCAAAATAAAGAATTCAGATCATCAACGACTTATTTAAAACACTGAATTAGAACTATGAGTTAACCATTAACTCAGATTGATTTAAACACTTAAAAATATCGATAGGCTCGAAATCTCACCGGGTTTTGTTAATTTCCACACTTATTCGTTAAGTTGTCAATTTTCGCACAATTTCCATCTTTGGTCAATTTCGGCTTAGTGCATTGGGTTTTTACAATTTGAGACTTTAAACCGACTTTTAATGATATTTTTGAAAATTTTGAATTCCAATTTTTATTTATTTTCAAGAAAAATATTTTTGGATTTTTCAAGATTTTATGATTTTTTTTTTGAAATTTTTGGGCATTTTTGAAAATTTGTGAAGTTTTAGAAATACGCACTTGTGACCCCCCCCTAACTTAGACTTTTGCATTGTCCTCAATTAAAAGGACGAAAAGCTAAACAAGGCAAAATAAGAAGTGCGATAAATAAAACAAACAAATATTTAAAATGCATAAAGACACTAAATGACCCTAACACATGACTCAATAATACAATAAAAATCACCCCATACGTGTCGGGGGTGCGACGACCTCTCATCTCTCCACAAACTCACCTGACCCCATGAACGGGGTTAAATTCTCTCCTCGTCTCTCCCGTATTCATATCATAAACCAATAATCGGAACAAGTTGGGACCTCGCCCATAGATAAAAAACAGACAGGGAGACTCATCGTGACTAATTGGAACGGGATTCTCGTGATGCTTACTCAAAGCGTGACCTGCGTGTGCTGACTCGGAGGGAACACCTAGGTTTCTTTTAATTTTTGGAATGCATGGGTCGGGCTCTAAGTCGGACGAAACACAACTTTTCTCCTCTATCGCCTTTGGGGCATCAACTGCTATGGGTGGATGGTCATTGCGAAGAAACTCATCAATTTTATCTTTCCATTCGCTCTCTCCTAAATGACTACATGAGTCCAATAGAGATTGGACTTCGTCGTTAAGGCTTTCATCTACCTGCCCGAATTCTCGCTTAAAGTCCGCTAGGCTTAACTCCTCTAGCTCTTTCTCCTGCTTTGTTTCCATATCCTTCCTTCTTTGCTCCAATTCAGTATATGCCCCCTCGCTCTCATGGCTCGACACTAAACATGACCCTAGGGCATCTCCATAATAATTTTCCTCAAATTACTCCTCTACGATCTCGTCGATTAAGCTCACCGTGTGAAGATCATCTTCTTCCCCCGTCTGTTGGGCGATATGGAAGATGTTAGTCTCTAAAGTCATGTTCCCAAAAGTGAGTTGCATTTTCCCATTTTGAGAATTGATGATGGCATTAGCTATAGCTAAGAATGGGCGCCCAAGAATAATGGGAACATGTTTGCTCGAGGTGAAGGAGGGATCCGTGTCCCAAATGACAAAGTCTACTGGGAAGTAGAAAGTGTCAACTTGGACGATCACATCCTCAACTATGCCTCATGGGATCTTCACGGTTCGATCCGCTAACTGGAGAGTGACCTTTGTGGGCTTGAGGTCGCCCAAATTAAGTTGCCTATAGATGGCGTATGGGAGGATATTGACACTTGCTCCCAAATCAAGTAAGGCTTTCTCAATTTTATTTTCTCCAATGATGCAGGAAATGGTGGGTGCATCGGGATCTTTGAACTTGGGCGGGAGATCATTGAGTAGGATAGAGCTCACGTTCTGTGCTAGAAAAATATTTTTCTTTACCTTCATCCTCCTTTTTACCGTCAACAAGTCCTTGATGACTTTTGCATAAGCTGGAATTTGCTTAATAGCAACGAGGAAAGGTAAATTTAGCTTCACTTGCTTTAGTACGTTCAGAACTTCATCACGGGGGTTTCCTTTGTGGGAAGGATCCAACCTTTGAGGAAATGGTGCCGCAGTAGGTGGTTTCACTACTACCTCGGGCTCACTAGTGTCCTCTTTATCACTCTCCTTCAAGGGGACATCTTCGGCCTCTTTCATGCCGGGCAAAATCTCCTTGTCTTTGGTTGCATCGTGTGGGGGAGGTGATAAATCAATGACTCTCCCACTACGAAGAGTGGTTATAGCTTGACATTGCTCCTGTGTTCTGTCGAGGTGGAGCTAACACTAGTTTGACCTTGGTGAGGTCTTTGGCCCTGGGAAGGAAACTTTCCTTTCTCTTGGATACTCAATGATGATTGCAACTGTGAAATGTTCGCATTCATGTCGTTGATCATGCGCTCGTGCCAAACATTAGTTGCAGTCTGGGTATTGATAAAGTGGTTGATCGTATCCTCGAGATTTCTCCGCGGTGGAGTGATATATGCTCCTTGAGGTGGTGGTGCTTACACATGTCCTTGCATGTGTGGAGCTTATTGAAAATGCGATGGTGGAGGAGGGGCAACATGTGAATTAGGATTCATAGCAGCATGTTGTTGCGCATAGCTAAAACCATGGTGGTTTTTCCATGAAGGATTGTAAGAATTCCCGTGCGGTGCACCGAAATTACCCTTAAATCCTTCTATGCCACTAACTTGCTATTGAAGTATCACTTTGTAGGCGGGTATAGTCGGGCATTCCTCAGTTGAATGACCCGCCTCACAAATCGCACACACCTTCTCGACGGGGTTTGGGATGGATCCAGTTGGTCCTCTTCCATATACCTCACATAGGTCTCGCAGTCCTTTCTCAAGTGTATCGAGTCGACTGTCTGTCATAGAATTATTTTCTACATGAAATAGGCCGAACACTGATGGAGTGGTGGTCACTTGATGATTTCAATTTTGAGCATTAGGGTCGGATGTATCCCAGGATTGGGTAGTCTCGATGACACACCTCAGGTGAAGCTCAACATCGTGGGCATCTAAGTCGACAAACGGACCACTACCCATGGTTTCAACAAGTTGCTTGGAGTTAATGTTCATCCCATTATGGATAAAGGAAATGATTTTCATTTTATCAAAAGCATGATGGGGACACGAATCAATTAACTCATTGAAATGCTCGTAGCATTGATTGAATGACTCATTTTCTAATTATCGGAAAGTTTGAATTTGAGCCTTGATGGAATTCGTTTGATGTGGAGGAAAGAACTTCTTGAGAAATTTGGATTGTAGTTCGTTCAATGATGAAATCGAATTTGGAGGTAAAGACCATAGCCATGTCTTAGCCTTATCTTTTAGCGAGAATGGGAAGAGTTTAAGGCGGAGCACATCTTTTCTGCAAGTTTGATCACTGAGAGTCTCGCATGCCTCCTCAAATTCCATGATGTGGGCATATAGCTTTTCTGAATCCATTCCATGGTAGGTGGGAAGTATCCAGATCATCCCATTCCTAAAGAGAAATTGCCCAGCATTGTACGGGAGTAAAATGCATCCCGGAGTGACAGTGCGCTCGGGATATAAGATGTCTCTCAAAGGGCGATATGGGGCCTCTCCCTCGTCGGTGGTTGCACTACCGTATTGTGACATGTCTCTCTCTCTCAAAGATTCGGTATCCTCACTTGGTATACTCAGAGCGTGCTCAGAAGTGTATCCTAAGAGGGAAAACGGAGTGTTATTCGAGATTGAGTGCAACGGTGTGGGAGGTGGCACCCATAACTGTGGAGCATTAGGAGTGTGGGGGCTATTAGGGTCGTACTCAACTATTGGATTTTCGTGAATGTGGGTTGGAGTATTCTGGGGAGTTGGAGTGAGTTCCGAATTTTTCATTAATAGCTTATGAAAGATGATGATGATGAATCTATTTGTACTTTTTCAATTTTTTATATGTTTTTGGATTTTTGAAATTTTTGGTCAAAGTTTTAGATTGACTCGATCTAATCCTAAGTCTACCTAGATCCCCGACAACGGCGCCAAGAACTTGACGCGACTAAGAATGTGTCTCAGAAGTTCATACTCTCTAGGCTCAAGTGCAAGCCTGTCGCGTTAGTAATAAACCGGTAAGTCGGGATTGTATCCTCAGGGAAATAGGACAATGGAATTGTAACGACGTTGGACAGATGAATGAATCCTAACTATGACTCTAGAGAAAATGGGAAAGATGATTGTTTTTGAGAACTGACTACACTAAATGCAATTTTAGAAAATATTTATTTAATGCACTAAAGTATGAATGGACTGCAACTATTCTAAGTTACTGAAAATACTAACGATGAATGATTTAAAAATTCGAACTATGTGATGAGAAAAACAGGACAGGAATGCAATCCTCCAACCCTAGTGTATTGATGATATAAAACTAATCGTAAATTTGAATGATTAATTTGACCCAGAATTTCGTACACCTAAGCTTTACGTATATGAGGTTCAAGACCGCACCATACTTAATCAGAGGACGAGTAAATCGATATTGCAATAGTTACACTCAAATTGTATTCTAAAGCATCCTAGTTACCCTGAAGCAAACGAGATCCAAAGATCTACACTTGTCGTGTTCCTATGCAATACGGTCGTAATAAATCATTAAAAGTTAGAGGACTAATTATATACACATACAACTACCACATCGGGTTGGGTTCATTCATCCCGACCCATAAAAGTCTAGCCTACCATGATGAAATTAATGAAAGCGATTTTGGAATTACAGGAAGTCATGATTAAACTAAGGAAATATTGAAAAAGGATGTAAATGGGAAATTAGACAGAGGAAATTAATCACTAATCTTACCAAAGCACTGAAATCATCAACTAAAAGTACTTGTAATCACAGAAATCTGAACAATCTTCAATCTTGGAATTAAAATTATAATTTATCTCAAACTAGGGTTTTACTGAAAAGAATGGAAAATTAGATAGATTCCCCGTTCTTTAGAATGATAATAAATCGGGTTTAAATAACCTACAAAACTCTAAGAGTTTTAGCTGAACTAGGACTCTCCATTAGAGTAGGAGTAAAAAATAAAAATTCGCCAGTCGGACCGGTCCGGTCCTCCTTCGTTTCGGTCTCGCTGGAATCCGAATCAATTCGTTTATTTCTTATCCAGATCGATATGGTACGGATCGGTTCGTTTATTTTCCTTCATCTTTGATCCGTCTTTAGTTCGGGGTTCTCTAGAAATTGGCATTTCGGATCGGTCCGATCTGGATCGGTCCGATCTGGATCGGTCCGAAATTGCTTTGACTTTTTCTTCAAGATTTGACTGCTCATAACTTTCACACCGGGATTCTGATTGAGGTGCCGTTTCTTCCTATGTGCTCGTGAACTTGATATCTTCAACTTTTCTTAGATGCCTCATCCGAATTCTGGGTAAAAATTACAATTTTGCCCTTTTGATTTTCTTCTTTTCTTTTCTCGATTCTTCTAGTTTCTTTGTTTCTTCATTGACATAAAATACCTGTAAACTTAGTACAAAATACCAGAAACTCGGTGTACTTGTTAGAATAAGTCAGTAGCAAGATTATGAGATAAAATCAAATCAATTACATTGCTCGAGGTGCTAAAAGTAACTAACTTAAAGTGATAAATTTGGAAGAATTTATGCCTAATCACTTACCGGATTGCGAGATTCTTGTTTGTGAAATTTATTCGGTTCATATTTATTTCATTATGAGTGGGGGCAATGGCCATTAAGCTATCTAGGGCTTTCATGAGAGGGGACCCATTACCCTTAGAATTTTTGGAACCCCGTCTTAGATAAAGTTTAGAAAGTGTATTGGTTGGAAGAAGAGTTCACTATCAGAGAGGGGGTGGATTGGTGTAGATCGTTGTTAGCCCATTTACTATTCAATGATCTTTAATCTACCAATAAAGTTGCAATGTTGATGGAAACAAGGGTGACTTTTTTTTAGTTGGAATGGGTTGGAGAACAAAAATGATCAAATTTTAGAATGATATTTGTAACAAAAGATAAGAAAATACGAACCCTAGCCTCCGGCCACCCAACTCTTCTCTCCCTCCGGCTATCCGTTCAGCGAAAACACGAACCCTAAACTTTGATTAAAAATTGTAATCAAAGGTTGATTATAATTTTTGAAATAAAGTTCCACAATTTTTGCACGGTTCCTAACATTGAGATTAGCATTTTCTATATAGGACCTCAACCGTTGTAAGTTTCTTTTCACTTATTTCTTTCCATTGATTTCTGATTTCCTTTATAAATAAACATTAAAAGATGTTTTTAATTTTTGATTTCATTGTAAGACATTTCATTGTTATTTCATTATAATATTCAGTTATATGTTTGTAATGAGTCATTTTTTTGTTAATAGTTATAATTTAAAAGCGTGCAAGCTTCAGACTTGCTTATGGTTGACCTCTCCAGTTCCAACTCCATTTTTCCTCTCTCCGGCTCCAACTTGCTGGTAACATGTTAACTCATCCATCATGTTTTTTTATTTGGCATAATTGGTTTGAATTTTGAATGATGTTTAGATTTATGTTCCCATTCAAGAATAAAAACATGCCTTCAAAGGGTGAAAATGTAAAACAACCACATAACGGTCCAGAAAGAGTCACGAACACCTCACACGGGACCAATGTGACTCGTAGGAAGCAACCGCGTAGTCTCGCTGCACCCGGTCTGAGTGTACGATCTAAATTTACTAAAAGTTAGGCTTAAGCATAAAACAGTCACAAAACGGTCCCGTAAGTGGCATGAACACCTCGCACGGGACCAATGTAACTCGTAGGAACCGACCGTGTAGTCATAACGCTCCCGTTTCGAGTGTACGATGTAGATTTGCAAAAAGTTAGACTTGAGCATAAAAACATGCCATCAGAGGATGAAAATGTAAAACAATCATAAAACGGTCCCGTAAGAGGCACGAATACCTTGCACGGGACCAATGTAACTCGTAGGAACTAACCGCGTAGTCACAGGTCTCCGGGTTTGAGTGTACGACGTAAATTTGTAAAAAGTTGAGTTGAGCATAAAAGCATGCCATCAAAGGGTGAAAACATAAAATAACCACAAAACGTTCCCGTAAAATACACGAACACCTCGCATGGGACCAATGTAACTCGTAGGAATTGACTGCGTAGTCATGTGACTCTCGATTTGAGTGTACGACGTAAATTTGCAAAAAGAAACTTAAGCATAAAAATATGCCATTAAAGGGTGAAAATGTGAAACAATTATAAAATGATCTCGTAAGATTCACGAATACCTCGCACGGGACCAATGTAACTCGTAGGAACCGACCGCGTAGTCACGACACTCTCGGTTTGAGGGTACAACATAAATTTGCAAAATTTAAGACTTGAGCATAAAAACATGTCATCAAAGGGTGAAAATGTAAAACAACCACAAAATGGTCTGGTAAGAGGCACGAACACCACGTACGGGACTAATTGAACTCGTAGGAACCTACCGCGTAGTCACGTGGCTCCCGATTTGAGTGCATGATGTAAATTTCTAAAAAGTTAGACTTAAGCATAAAAACGGTACATCAAAAGGTGAAAATGTAAAACAACCACAAAACGTTTCCTTAAGAGGCACGCACACCTCACACAGGATCAATGTAACTCGTAGGAACCGACTGCATAGTCACGTGACTCCCAGTTCGAGTGTCCAACTTAAATTTGCAAAAAGATAGACTTAAGCATAAAAACATGCCTTCAAAGGTTGAAAACATAAAATAGCCACATAACGATCCCAAAAGAGTCATGAACACCTCACATGGGACCAATGTAACTCGTAGCAACCATGTAGTCTCATTGCTCCCGATTTGAGTGTACGATGTAAATTTGTAAAAAGTTAGACTTAAGCATAAAAATGCGCCATTAAAGGGTGAAAATATAAAACAACCACAAAATGGTCCCGTAAGAGGCACGAACACCTCGCACGGTACCAATGTAACTCGTAGGAATCGATCGCGTAGTCATGATGCTCCCGGTTCGAGTGTACGACATAAATTTGCAAAAAGTTAGACTTGAGCATAAAAACATGCCATCAGATTGTGAAAACATAAAATAACCACAAAACAGTCCCATAAGAGGCACGAACACCTCGTACGGGACTAATCTAACTCATAGGAACCTACCGCGTAGTCATGTGACTCCCAATTTGAGTGTACGACGTAAATTTTCAAAAAGTTAGACTTAAGCATAAAAACGTCCCATTAAAAGGTAAAAACATAATATAACCACAAAACGGTCCCTTAAAAGGCATGAACACCTCGCACGGATTCAATGTAACTCGTAAGAACCGACCGCGTAGTCATGTGACTCCCAGTTTAAGTGTACGACCTAAATTTGCAAAAAGTTATACTTAAGCATAAAAATATGCCATTAAAGGGTGAAAACGTAAAATAACACGATCCCGTAAAAGGCACGAACACCTTGCACGGGACCGATGTAACTTGTAGGAATCGACCGCATAGTGACGACGCTCCTGGTTTGAATGTACGACATAACTTTGCAAAAAGTTGAGTTAAGCACAAAAACATTCCATCAAAGGGTGAAAACGTAAAACAGTTACAAAACGGTCCCGTAAGAGTCACGAACACCTCGCACATGACTAATATAACTAGTAGGAATCAATCGCATAGTCACGGGGCTCCCGGTTTGAGTGTACAACATAAATTTGTAAAAATTTAAACTTGAGTAGAAAAGCATGCCATCAAATGGTGAAAATGTAATACAACCACAAAACGGTCCCTTAAGAGGCACGAACACCTCATCCAGGACTAATTCAACTCGTAGGAACCTACCGCGTAGTCACGTGAGTCCCGGTTTGAGCGTACGACGTAAATTTACAAAAAGTTAGACTTAAGCGTAAAAACGTGCCATTAAATGGTGAAAATGTAAAACATCCACAAAACGGTTCCATAAGAGGCCCGAACACTTCGCACGGGACCAATGTAACTCATTGGAACCGACCGCATAGTCACAATGCTCCCGGTTCGAGTGTACGATATAAATTAGAAAAAAGTTAGACTTGGGTATAAAAACATGCCATCAGAGGGTCAAAACGTAAAAAAAACCGTAAGAGGCACAAACACCTCGCACGGGATCAATGTAACTTATATGAACTGACCGCGTAGTCACGGGTCTCTGAGTTTGAGTGTACGATGTAAATTTGCAAAAAGTTAGGCATAAAAATATGCCATCAAAGGGTGAAAACGTAAAACAACCACAAAATGGTCTTGTAAGAGGCGTGAACACCTCGCACGGGACCAATGTAACTCTCAGGAACCGACCGCATAGTCACGATGCTCTGGGTTTGAGCATATGATATGTCTTTGCAAAAAGTTGAGTTACGCATAAAAACATTCCATAAAAGGGTGAAAATGTAAAACAGTCGCAAAACGGTCCCGTGAGAGTCACGAATACCTCGAACGGGACTAATGTAACACGTAGGAATCAACCACGTAGTCATGGGGCTCCCGATTTGAGTGTACGACATAAAATTGAAAAAAATTATACTTGAGTAGAAAAACATGCCATCAGAGGGTGAAAACGTAAAATAACCACAAAACGGTCCCTTAAGAGGCACGAACACCTCATACGGGACTAATTTAACTCGTAGGAACCTACCACGTAGTCACGATGCTCACGGTTTGAGTGTACGACATAAATTTGCGAAACATTTATACTTAAGCATAAATTGTTATTGCTCCAATAAAACACAACAATCACTTCTTTATATTATAAAATGTTATTATCTTTTGAAGTCGGATTGATAATAATTTATTTTTCTTTTTTTAGAATGAAAATGGATTTGCAACACATTGAAAAGTCAATGGATACGGAGTAGCCAGGTATGTAGCTACTAGGACACTATGGCCGTGCGGGCTTGTATATACTATTTTTAGATGTTAAATCAGTGGAAGGGATTTTTTTGGTGGTTTAGCTGTGGTTTTTGTTATTGTTGGGTTTATTTTAATGTTAAAACATTATGGATTTCATGAATAAATAAAGGAAACTCTGTCGAAATTTTCTAAAATAAAATAGTGTTTTAAATTGATCAAGTCAAACATATATGCATTTGAAGTTATACAAACCTATGTAGTAATTTATTTTTGTATCTTGTGCAGGTTGATGATGGATTTTGCTTGGAGTTATTATGTTCGTGGTGGCTTGGAGCACAGTTTCTTATAGTGTAAGGGAGCGATATTGTCGTCATCGTTTTAGTTTACATGGATTTTTGTAACATCTTTTGATGTGTTAATGTATTAGGTTAGATCAAGTTTTCATCTTTTGATGTGTTAGGATTTGTTATGTTCTTATTTGGGAGGCATTTATTTTGTACCTTTATACTTGGGTTGTGATGAAATATTATTTTGTAATTCATATTTATGAGATTTGGTTGAAAATTGGGGAACTTTGTATTACTTATGATATTACGAAAAATGCGCAATCTTATTTTGGATTATAAGTTTGCACGTTTGATGAAAAAAGTGCAGGTTTAAAAGTGCTTCCAATTGTGAAAAAAATAATAGGTAATAAATAAAAATATAGTACTTTTGACAACACAATTTTTTTCTCCAAAAGTTATCATCTACATCTTTCACTGTGGATATGACAACACATATTTGGTTGCGAAAACATAACTTTTGGCAACACAAGAGTTGTGTTGCCAAAAGGCTATACCTTTGGCAACACAACTCTTGTGTTGCCAAAAGGCTATATGTTTGGCAACACATGTCTTGTGTTGCCAAAGGTATTGCTTTTGGCAACACAAGACCTGTGTGGCCAAAGGTATAGCTTTTGGCAACATAAGAGCTACGTTGCCAAAAGGCTATACCTTTGGCAATACAACTATTGTGTTGCGAAAGATATTGATTTTTACAACACAAGACCGGTGTTTCCAATGGTATAGCCTTTCGGCAACACAACTCTTATATTTCCAAAAGCTATACCTTTTGGCAACACAACTATTTTTGTCGCTGTTGAGTGACTTTTGGCAACACAAATAATATTATTTATTATAAATTTGACAAATTATAAAGTACTTTTGGTAACACAATCGCGTGTTGCCAAAAGTATACCTTCAGCAACACAAGCCTACTGTGTTGCCAAAGGGTTTCCTAAAAAGATAATAGCAACAAGTTGGCAACATAGCAAACTATGTTTCCAATACCTTTTAGCAACATATTTCTAACTTTAGAAACATAAACTTTATGTTGCTAATGGTGCAAATTCTTATAGTGACACTATCCCAATAATTCAATTAAATTTTATATAAATCTTTATTTGATAAAGTTAATATCATCAAATAGAACTCCTTAGATATTTTTGAGTGATTGGGTCATAATTTTTTTTGTTTCTAGTTCACTCTCATTCTCTCCATTTACCACTTGTTGTTTAGACACATTTATGTCACACGAGTGTGGAAAAAATATTTTGTTGCATGTCCTTCATGGTGTTTATGCCTATATATCTTTACGTATGCATACTTGGTATCTTTGCATATTTATATATATGTTATATTTTGTTTTGAGTCTTTGCATTTTCATTTAATCCGTATTGGCATAAGCTTCCCCTTTTTTATACCCAAAATATGTCAACTAGTAAACATAAGACAAGTGGCACATACATCCTTGCATGAATAACTAAGATATATTCAAGTGATAATAAAAAGGCCTTAGCATACAGAGAAAGACATGTCATGTACCTAATGAGGCAGCTGATATGGATCCATCTTTCCCTTCATACACTTAAGACCATAACCTAGTACCCAAATAGGACGTTAAATCCTTAACATGACTTCATTAATGGGCCATAACTATGCATGCACTGATTTGTGTGATCCTAACCTCAACACATCCTTAGATGTACAGGCTGTGGACCCTGACACATCATCATTGTCCTTCCAATTATCCCCTTTTCAGAAACTTTCCATCTTATAAACACTTATCAAGAAGTCTTGTGCACTATGCACGTATCACTCCCACCACCTACTATATATAAAAGTCTTTTGTTCCTTATTTGATAGGAAACATTAGGCAGAAAGGACGTGACAAATGTTATCCAATATCTCTCTACACCGGAGTCCATATTCTGGTCACCTGCTCCGGCACTTGAACCACTACCGACCACAGTCTCCCATTGCCTATGCTATAGAGTACCCAACCTCTTAATTACAGAACTTGTATTTTATGATTCTAGCCTAATTCTCTCCTTTTTATGCCTTTAAGGCCCCCAAGACATATACTATTACATGAATCTAACGAGAATCATGCTCCATAGTGGACATAGGTTCATTTTCATGACCGAACCACTACAAATCTCGTGTTATCTCCTTTTATCTCTCTTTATCTTTATTTTCTATACTTTGACTGTTATGTATAACTTTGACGCTTTGATCTACTTTGATAAACCATTTTTAGATAATAAGAGTTTGGTGTAATTTATGGGAAATAATGTGTTCTACCGAGTTTCTCATGAATTAGGTCCATTATGTCTTATTCCATCTATAAGGAGATCCAAATATACATTTTATAGGAAATATTTTTGTTGTTAGACCCATATTTTCATATGGATCCATTAAGGATATCTTCATCCTTTTGAGATATGTTTTCCCAAACCAATCTTAAGGTTTTGGGGTAGATCCGTATGCCCAATTGATGTTCCCATGTCAAAATATTTCTTAACAACTTAATAGGTCACAACCTCATAAGGATTGGGAACTAAGTGTTTGCATAATTTCTACATTATCTGAACTTTTAGGCATTTTCTGCCATGTTATGACCTATATAGTAGGAATTTATTGCTAACATAAGGACTTATTTTGCCTTTGATCAACACCCTAAAAACTTTTTAATCTAATTATATAGGTGTAAAATCACATTTAGGCAAATTTGGGTTAGAATTTGCGTTATGTTCCCTACTGTCTGTAGCTAGTCCATGTTGTCGTGCTATAGGTCGTGGCCTGTAGTTAATTACTGAGGCCAATTCTTTTATTTTTGGAATATGTAGCATCTTTAATTAAATATTCTTTTTTATTTTAGACCAAAGATGCCACAAAATGGTTAGAAACCCCCATAACATGTGTTCATTGCTTATGGGTCGAGTTAAATCGCATAAGGCTAGGTCATAGGATTTAAAATCGATTATTCCATGAGAAAAACCCAAGAAGTCTATTTCTTTAAGGATTGGTAAACTTCCCAAGATAGGGTAAGATACTTTTACTAACTTTTCAGTTACTATTCCGTTTAAGAGAATGTGCTCGACAAATTATCCAGAAGATAGAACTATCCTGGGAGAAAATATTGTTCATTCATATCAAATGCGTTGGAAAACTTCTTATAAAGGACAAAGGCCACGACCTTATCCTTTATTGGCTTAATATGCCACACCCTCAATATGAATGATTTCACCCCATTGTTAATATATGCTTATTGTTTGAATCTACTTACTCTTAAGAACTGGTAATTTAAAGAAAGAATCATAGAAGGAAACCCTGGATCAGATCCCGAGTAGACTGAAGACATAGCCCACTTGATGGGGTGTATCAACTACCTGTACGAGGGATAGGCATCCCTCCAGGGCCAGACTAACCTCCTATAATATAATTTTTTTATGCTTGAGTTCATACCATTCACCAACACGATGAAGGCCAAAGACCCCAAGAATAAGAATGTGCTCACGACTAGTAAAAGTATGATTTCAAAAGAATTGGTGGAAGTGAAGAACAGGAAGAATGATGACTGCCCAAAAAGACCATATCGGGATTTCACCCTCTAAAAGGAAAATTATATGATATTTTAGCCAACAAAAAATATGAGAACCTCCTCGGATGGCCAGGGAAGCTGAAATATACTGCTATTACGAGAGATAAAAGCATGTGGCATGATTTCCATAACGACATTGGCCACATGACCAAGAAGTCCCTATGCCAAAAGAATGAGGTCGAGAGGCTTGTCAGACAAGGAATGTTGCAATAATTCACAAAGTATGCAACCTTCAAATGAATTTAAATTGGTTGTGGCTCACTGGATGTTATGGGAGAGCTATCTATTTTGAACCTTTGCAATCACTCCAAAGCTATAGATTATATAACAATTTTGTATTACCCAAACATATATATTGATGAAAAATTCGAATTTTACTATAATGCCTTTGCAAATTGTTATTTAATTGGTTTAATGAAAACCTATCAAGAATCACACCTTAAGAGTGACCAAGTCAATGCTCCTCCAGATCACAGGAAGATCGAGGCCAGGGAGTCAAAAATTCCCAAATAACCCCATCAATGGTCATGGAGACAATGGATCCCATACACCCTGGAGCAAGAAGACCGTGTCTAGTGAGGCAAATTGCCTAATAACCCTATCAACAGTCTCAAAGGAAGAATTTCCATAAACATAGGAGGTGAAAAATGTTTATATTCAATTCCAACAGCAAAACCTAACTCAAGAAGTCAGACTTAGTTCGCACTAAGATCCTAACTAGTAAGAACCTCATGCTAGTGGTTTTGGTCTGATCCTCTATAATGGAGATTCCCTTACTAGAATGAGACTTTTATCAAAGACTCGAGATCGACTCCGGAATAACACAACATAGCCTTGGGTGGCTCCTAATACCCCATATAGACTTGGGTGGCTCCTAAAATTCCATATAGCCTTGGATGGATCTTAATATTCCAATTAGCCTTGGGTGGATCCTTATACCACACATAGCCTTGGGTGTCTCCTAACACCCCACATAGCTTAGGCAGATCCTAATATCCTATAATATTATAAGATTCCAAGAGCTAGAAGATTGTGGTAGAAATAGAATACCATGGATGTTGAAGATACCGTCTTGGTGATCGTATGCACCAAAAAGCATCGTGCCCAAAGACATGGGGGGCCACTATACTCCTCTAGTTTGTGGAGTATTATCTAAAGCATTTGGGCCAGTGTACCCATAAGGTTCATAGAATGTTATCTGAAGCCTTTCGATAAGATTGCATCAGTAAGGCTACAAATATAACTAAAAATAAGGTCACACTTACAAAGACCAATCATGCCCAACATTTGGGGCCACCGAACCCTTCTGTTTTGCGACATAATATCTAAAGCCTTAGGGACCCTTATAATGCTTAAGTCCACAGACTATTGTCTAGAGACACTTCATTAGTAAGGCTGTGGCCACAATTAAGCCTAACAGTTAACCAAATGAAGTATGGAACATAAGAATACGACTACAAGCAATAAATCTTCAATTATAATAAAGCTAGTGAAGACATCTAGGCAAAGAAGTCAATGAAAATAAAAAAGCAAGTCTAGCATACAGTGCAATTTAAATATATATATAAAGAAATAAGAAATACAAGGCTACATACTCAAAGTCGCATTCCAATAAATCAACTTTTGGTACAAGATTTTTTTATTACAAAGGTTACAAATAATTGGGAAATAAGACTATGAAATAGGTCTAAGAGAGTTTTAATTTCCTCAGCTTCGAGTGTTATAGCCGCGACCTCCTATTTTCTTACAAAATTCATTGGACTTCTCCAGCTCCACCACACACTAGTTTTCTTAGCATTAATGAATCTATAAACATAGATGTTTTCCTTTGCCTCTAGCAAGTTTTTTTTACTCTATGCCTTATCTCGTTGTAGCTGTGGATGTTTTCTTTGTTATAAACGATTAAAAAATCTCTCTAAGTCTTGAAACTGTCTATGACATCCTAAATATGTTTTTTAAGGTCTCTTTATGATCATTATACACTTTCCTCATGGATGTGGCATGGTTTTGGGTTCGATACTGGATCTTAACATCAAGCTGACATTCCTTCTCTTCCCTTGTTAAGGCCCATATGTAAACATCTAGGGACTTTGCTTAAACAACTTTAGAGCATCTGCAACTTGTTTAAAATTCTAATCGCTCACATTTTTGGCATTGTCAACATCATTTTTTGCCTTCTCAGTGACCTCCAACTAGATTTGAGTGACCTTTACAAAAGATTCTCTAGATGTTTCCCATCCTCGAAGGAAGAGGTCTTGGTATTTGACATTTCAACCAGGCGAGTAGACTCTACAACCTTATGAATATTATAGAGGTATGCATACTTTTCCCTATGGATCATAGCAACCTCATTATCCGAGAAGAAAGAAAGAAGAACTTAGTCAAATTAAATATAAAAACAAGTCGCCAAAGCATATGGTATTAGCAAACTTACCCTAAGAAGACAATGGATCTCATACCCATCCAAGTCCTCGACATCTTCATCAAATAACCGTTTGAGGTTATCATGATCAGTAATCCCCATGATCAAGGGGACCATGGTAGATGTATTATCCTAAGGATATTTTACGTTCGCCTTCCTTATCTGAGGTCGTGGACGAGAAGGAATGGAACTTTTCCATGGGGTTTGGGCATTAGAATCCACTAAAACAAATGTCTCTAGAGGTGACTCTATATTGGAAATATGGATAGAGTTTGTGGGATCTGTATTTTTCTCCCTGGCAGCAGGGTAAACCATTATAACATTGGATATGTCAATCACAACATCATCATAAAGTGGTATTTTAGAGTCATCAGTCACGGTTCATTTTGGCTCCTAATAGGGACATCAACTTCTGGGGAAGCAGCTTTGTTCATCCTCGTATTCCTATATTCTCCCTTACCCATTCGTGGATCTTGATTTAATGTTTGGACTCCACCTCCAGATCTTCTAATTGGTAAAAAAGAAATTCCTTATCAATCTCCAATACCGGATGTCTGTTCGCAGTGGTACCTACATAAGAGTTGGCAAATAAAGTTGAGGGGACCTGAAAATTAAAAGTATAAAATATGTTGCGACCTCTCATGTAAAAATTAGTTACCTTCTGGTGCTTGGATCATAAGTGCAACATGGGCAGTGTAGTATCCAACCTAGTACAAGGCCCTTAGGGTAACCATCACGACAAATTGTTTATTCTTATTTGGTATCAAGACTACAACCTCAATCATCTTTTTTTGACAGTTAGTGTGGGAAAAACTTGCATGGAATACAAATTTTATTTTAGTTAGTATTATCTCAAGTGAAACTCAAAGTCCATGAACATGTTATGCAATTATCTACCTTCCATACGGTGATGCAAGAAGGACCACGGACCTATGTGTTCTCTCTCTCAGACTCCTCAATGTGTGTCTGCCACTTGTCGCTAGAAATGAAAAAGTATTTTCCTTTCAAGTTTTTGGCATTAGATGTCCACCCCCTCATGATGTTCCTACTACGATTCTAATGTCCCATATATTGATATCAGGAATTTTCTGAAGAATTCTCTCTTGGACTCTATAAATCAAATAACTCAGCGACAATAATATCCCTCCTAAATTTATTTTTCCAAACCACCAAAGCTTCCCTAATATCCCTCCACCCATTAGGTTCTACTAGGTTGGGGCTAGGTTCATCACCTTTAGAATATCCCTCATAGGAATAGGCTCGGGGAGCCACAGTCCATGGAGGAAATCATGGAAGGGGAAACGAACCCCATCATTAGGGATCGTGGAACAAGACCATTGGTTTGCAAATCGTTGTGCAGAGATTGTCCCCTTAAGGAATTCGAAAGCCTTATCTGACTGAGATAGACACTTCTCATTAATTATACAAGGATAATTTAGGGTTGCAGGATCCCTTTAAGTCTCAGTACCATAGTTGAACATCCCAGCTTGAGCATTCCTCACTCCTACAATAGGCAGTTCTCCATTCGGAGTCGCGACACTCCTCTCAATCAACAATTGATTATTTACGGAGAAAGTGTTTTACTCAACTCTGTGGAAACCCTCTTCACCCTCCATTGGATCCCTGTAGTTAGAAGACTATACAAAGTCAGATTCAGAGCATATACAAGTTGGGCACTCTTTTAGTTTAAAAGCTCCACTTATTTTTAATGGTTTTATGTTCAGCACCATGAGAGGAGGAACACCAAAATTCCTTATTCAGAAATCCTCCAAGTAATCCAAAGGATTCTAATACATAAGGCCATTGTGGGGACCCGTAAAAGCAGATCGAGCTCCATAGTTAAAGGATCGCAACCATTATGATCAAAATACATAGGCACGAGTTTGAAAGACCACAACTTCAATAAAACACCATGGTAACATATGCGAGTATAGATTATACAATCCAAGATACTAAGGGTAAGGCAATGAACTCTTAAAAACCTAAGGCCAAGGACTCTTAAATGCTAAGTCTGAGATCATGGCTAAAGTAAACAGTAGCAAAGGGAAAGGCCAAATCCACGGAATGAAACATAAACAAAGGCAAAAGGAATATTTTTCCTTTGAAAAATCGTTTTAAAAACAAGCCTCAAGCATTTTATGAAAGTAACCTTTGAATAAAGTGTTTATGTCTAGTTAAAACCATAGACCTTCTTGATGATTGTAGAGACAATATAAACTCTTTCGATCTTTGATTATTGCATTCAATCACTAACTTGCTTTCACTTAAGGCTCTTAAGAATGTAAGTGATAATGAAAATGTGGTCGAATATGCCAAACTAAATAAATGATGAGAAATCATAAAATTTTCTCTTATAAATCTCCCTCTTTGGCTATTCCGGTACAAGAACACAAACCAAAAATAAATAACCCAACAAGTACAACTAGTTCCCTCCCAAACCTAAAAAGGAAAAGACATTTGTGACATTATCTTCAACTAAAAGTCCTCATTAGTTCATGAAATCATCAATGCGAAAAAGAACTACACACATGAAGTAAAATAAATACAGTGACACATGGATTTGAAAGAAAAGACAGAACTCCAGCTCAATATGTTCTCCCTTTTTTTGTACATAATAAACAAAGGGTTGGAAACAAATCCTAAAATTCTAGCATCACAAAAAATCACAATATGAAATATCAACAAAGAGAATAAACAATTAAGCATATACAATGAGACTCTAATGAAGAAACCCACTTTTTAAAAATTTTAAAATTTTGAGTATATAAATATACATATAAGTACAAATACAAACAGTCACACCGTGGAGTAACACAAAAATATTCGAATAATGGAAATGGAATGAAATTGTGTGAACTTAAAGCACGGTAAAATCAACACAGGCATACGAAGCAAAGGGGAACAAACTCAATGAGATACTTCTAGAAAAGGAACTCAATTCAACCTTAGGTGTAAAAAAGTTGAACGAAGTGAAATTGACTCGATTTAAGAAAAATGCCATGAATTTTTATGCTTCTCAAATCAATAATGCCAAGCTATTTAATGTTTTTGAAGGAAGTTTATTGTGCAAATCCATTGATCTTCAACTTATAACACCCTAAAAATATCACATTTTAAGAATAAACTCTCAAAATTTTTGAAGGAATCGTATTGTTCATGTTAATGAGTCATCAATGCAACAAAAATAATTGGCCTTAGAACTTGTGTTTTTATGTGCCGAAATCATGTTTTAGGCTGTTGCCAATGGTGGCCTTTAACAAAAAGAAGATCGCTTAAAACATTGCTTCTTTTGTAGCCCCTTTCCAACGCTTAAATAAAACTCAAATTTTTCAAGAAAAGAAATTCGGGTAATGGTTCTTAGAAGCAAAATAAGTTCCTCATACATTTGGTTTGTCATTAAGCATGATTGAGATGAGAACACTGAATTTGACATATGGCAAGAAACTACAGAGTTCAAAAGGTTTGTGAATGTGTGGAATAAAGGCGATATAAGGAGTTTAGCATGACCGAAGTAATCATCAAAGAAAAACATAATGATAAACATCTAAGGACATAAAAAATGAATCAAAGTCTCATAACACCATGAGTAAGACACATGAATGGATGCATTGTCATTGCTATTCGAACATCTTAAATGAACATCCATATATGGTGTAAAAAAATACAAAAATTCTTTTGAATATTTTGATTTTTTTTTGATCAAAAATCGAATATTTAAAAAAAAAATGTAACTTTTTCAACAATATTTTTGGATTTTTTAGAGAATGTAAATATAAAATTACAATTTAGTAATAGGGAAAAAAGATAAAATTATAATAATAACCCTATACTAGAAATGATACCCAAACTTAATCAATGACACAAATACCCCAAGAACCTCAAATCTAAGTGCATCTTAAGGTTTACTAAAATTATCGGTCAATTGACAGTTGGTACTCATGAAGCTTAAGGAAATGATATTTTCCTCAGCAAGATCATGAATAAAGTTATCACAAATCCTAATATGATTCGTATGAGAATGTTGGCCCGACTAATGGAAAATGTGGATTGCACTCTTGTTATCACAGGAAATAGTAATTATGCCTTGAGTAATACCATAATCTTCCAACACTTACTTCATCCACAAGAGTTTTGTGTAAAAACTCCCGATGACAATGTACTCGACCTCCGTTATGGAAAACAAATGGATTTTTACTTCTTTCTCAACCAAGAGACAAGAAAACTCTTAAATTAAAAGCATCCACCTGAGGTTCTTTTACAACCATCAACATACTCGACCCAATTAACATTTGAAAAAGTAAAAAAATGGTCATCGGTATCAAATGAATATCAAATACCTTAAGAAATAGTGTCATTCATGTATTTGATGATATGTTTAAGATCAATCAAGTGATACTCTTTTGAGAACACTTGGTAATGCGCCAAACTCCAACACTAATGGCTATGTGGGGACGACTAGGGATCAAGTAAAGGAGACTACCTATCATACTCATATAAAGAGTTTTCTCTACAAACTTGCCTAAAGTGTCATTGCTAAGTTTAGTCGAGGAACTCATTGGTGTGTGTGAGTGATTAGCAGAGTCTAAACAAAGCTTCTTCATTAGGTCCCTTGAATATTGAGATTGAGATGTAAATCATCCATTCTGAAGTTGACGAACTTGGAGACTTGAGAAGAACGTGAGTTCACAAACCATGATCGTGTCAAACTCGCTATACATCTCCTCTTCAAAAGTGTGAGCATGTTGAGAACATATGGATCCAAACACTATGTCGTCCATATAGAATTGGGAAACCAAGATTGCACCACTCTCTCTCCTAATAAATAACGGCATATCAACTTCCCTTATCTTGAAGCCACAGGCTAAGAGATAAGAAGTGAGCCTTTTGTACCAGGCATGAGGTGTTTGCTTCAAACCATTCAAATACTTCAATAGTTAAAAGACGTGTACTAGGTGCTTAAACACCTTTGGGTATTAAAACTTCTTTGGTTGTTCCATGTAAACATCCTCCTGAAGAATACCATTAAGGAATAAAATATTTACATCCATTTGGTATAACTTAAACCATAGATGACATGCTATGGTGAGTAGTAAGTGGAAATACTCAATCCTAGAAAATTGAGCGAATGTCTTATCAAAGTTTGCACCTACAATATGTGTGTAATCTTGAGCGAAGAATCAAGACTTATTATGAATAATAGTACCATTTTCATCCATATTTTTCTTGTACACCCACTTGGTACCAATCACATTAATTATTCTAGGTTAGGGAACTAATTCCCAGACATCATTCATTCAAAATTGTAGGAGGTCATCTTACATTGCACATGCCCAATGCTCATCTTTGAGAACTTCCTTCAGATTCTTGGCCTCTACTGTAGAAGTGTAGCAAAATTAGTTAACCACATTCTATAGTTGAGCGCGAGTCTTGAAACCTAGTGTGGGATCACCAAGTGTATTGAAAGGGTTATAACTCTTTCAAACCCAAGAGGGCGGATCGTCTATATCAAGAGTGGGGTCATCTATCGTGGGGGTGGGGAATAATGAGATCATCACCAGGGGTTGAATTTTTCTGGCACATAAGGTTAGGATCAATGAACATAGACAATATACCGTCTCTAATCGTGATGTTTATTGATTCCATGACCTTAGAGATTTTAAGGTTAAGCACCCTATAGGCTCTACTAGACGATGAATACCCTAAAAATATCCCCTTATTGCTTCCATAGTTGAACTTTACTAAGTTCTCTCTATCTCTAAGGATATAGATATGACTCCCTAAAACTAAAAAATATCATAGGTTGGGTTTCTTCCCTATCCATAACTGATATGGCATGTGAATTGTGTATGTATGAAGACATATCATATTCACCGTGTGGCATGAGGTATTAACTGGCTCTACCCAAAATCATTTCGACATGTTTCTTCTAAGAATCATGTATTTATCCATATTTTTAATTGTTCGATTCTTCCTCTCAACAATCCCCTTTTTTTAGGAGTATGAATGGTCAAAAACTCATGTTTGATGCCGAATTCATCATAAAAGTTATCCACTTCAATTTTTTTTAAAATTCAGTGCAATTTTCTCTATGGATCCAATTTATAGTGACACCATGTTCATTATGTAAAAATGGAACTTGTTAATAACTCAACAACGTTGGACTTTTCAGTAAGAAATCCAACGATAGAGTATCTTGAAAAATCATAAACCACTAGTAGGATAGACTTCTTACCACTAATACTCTCCGTACTTGTGGGACCCATAACATCCATGTGCATTAAATCCAAAACATGGGAGGTGGTAATGGTGTTGAACTTTTCATGGTGACGCTTGATTTTTTTTCTTATTAGCAAGGACCACAAACCGAGGAAGTTGGTATTCCAAGCGATGGTAAGCCACGAACTAGGTCTTTCTTGACTAATCTCTCATGACCTTTAAAATTAACGTAACCTAGTCATTGATGCGAAAGGTCCATGATGAAGACCTTACCATTATTTCACACCAGAGAGTATATGGGGATGATAGCATATCAATTGTCGTTAGTCCTCACACCTCATAGAAAAAGTTCACCGGATTGATCATAAATATTAAACTTTGACTGGTACAACGTTATCAGAAAGTTAGTTTATGCTTACCAAGTGCGCTTTCAATGCTTCAAAATACAACACATTATCTTGCTTAGGAAAATTGGGTATCTCCATGAAACCACGTCCTAGTATGCTAGACCTACTCCCATCTCAAAAGGTGACTTGCCTTCCTTGTGATCCATAAAGTTTGTAAAATATGACTTATCACTAGTCATAAGCATAGAACGCCCACTATCAAAATACCATTGAGAAGTATCTTGAACCTTTAGAGCAATGTTGTTAACAAGGGAGTTTTAGTCATTATTTCGTACCAAAGATGAAGAAAACTTTTGTATGCCCTTATCATTTTAGGTCCTCGCTATAGAGTTGGAAATGGTATCAAAAGGCGTAGATATACTTTGAAATTATCCCATTAATATTTAAGAAGTCGTGATTAGAAGATCAACTTGCTCTCTGAGACTAGGAAGGTCACTATAGTGGTGTGTGGGATTATGTGTGTGAGAAACTCTTCCTAGCTTAGAAAAATTCTCTAAGGCTGCCTCTTCATTTATAATAAGTCCAAACATAAACTTGTTTGGGTCTACCATGATTAAAACTCTTAGGTCGAGTGTTCCTTCGTGGGTTAGGTCAAGGCTCATCCGGATCCATTAAAAACTTTGGAATCGATTCGGTTGTGTTATGTGAAGTGGATGCACCATCGTAACCTATCCCTTTCCTCTTATTAAAACCTGATGCAGGACCTAGGAACATCTTTCAAAACTTCATAGATATGTCCTCTAACTTAACTTTAACCTCCCGAGCAGGCTCGATACCTATCTTGAGTTAGAAAACACGGACTTCATGTTTGTCAAGAGTCTCTAAGCATTCTTGAAGATCTCTCCTAAGACTAGATAAGTTGTTGATCAAGTCACTATTTTTCCTCCTAACTAAAACTAACTACTCACTCAAAGAAATCATGACTGAGGTCTCACATTATCTCAAAACCTTCAACTCATTTTCTGAACATAATAGCCTAAGAGCCAGATTTTTATTTTGCTCGTTAATTTTTAAAGATTCGGCATAAAGCTCAATGTAGGAACGTTGGAGGCCACCTTTTCCCTCACTCAAAATGTCATCACCCTCACTCTCTCCCGAATGGCTCAATATATTAGCGAGGCTATCACGTTTATAAATGTTCTCGTTATCGTGAGACATACTTGAATTTCTAACTTGACTAGAAATGAACACGACGAAGTTACGCCCATGCGGTGATTCTTCCTCAAAATCCACCGACTCCATATTGCGATCGCTTAGAGTGACATTATAAGCATCTTTTCCTTTGTAATACCCTCCTCAAATATTTCCTTTAAATTTTGTATAAATTGTAATGCAGTGCGGTTTGATGATAATTATTGGAACTTATGGGTCAAAATTGAAGGAAATAATTTTTTTTGGAAAAAAGGGTCGTTCAAGCAACATTGATGTCGTTGGAAGAGAGAATTAGAGTTATGCGAAGTCGCCTGAAGCATAGGTTCAAACGACCTTCGAGCGAGATCTCACTTGTGGCCATCCCTTCCCTTTCGGGATCTTCCACTCTCTCTCTCGTGTCTCGGGGGCCTCCCGTCACTTGAGCTCACACTCAGGGAGGGAGATATGAGGTCTCTATCCTTTTTTCTAGGAAAGATTCGGTTGTCGTCGATGAGAGTTGATGTAAAGAGATGGATCTGCCAACCTATTTTCACAAAACAGGTAAAAGAACGTGTCACCGACCCTAGAAAGCGACATCAAAGACAAACTAATACTTACGAAACTAATAGTTCAGGGGCTAAGTAACGGAATAAGAGGTGTTACGCACCCGTCTCACCATTTCGGTCTCTCATGGGCTTGTGTTACTATTTTCCTTAATTTATCCATGAAGTGTGTGCACGTGTATAAATAAATGGATATCGAAATCATTCGACTCATATCATGGAGAGGATCGAGTGAGGTCATCCAAAAGAATGTTTCCAAAATAATAATTAGAAAATATGATTAATGCGGTTATCGATATATTGATCGTTATAACGAAATGATAATATTTGTTAGATAAGACGCGCAAGTATGAGTCACAAGCATGATATATATGATTAAAATAAAAATAAGATAGGAGAAAGGTGAAAATATAAAAATTAAAAAATTGGAGAATTGGAGAATTAGAAAATTTGAAATTGGAGAATTGGACTCGAGTCATGAGTTTTAGCCAAAAACACCTACGTAGTTCACATGCGACATAAGGGTGGGTTTTATCCCATAGATTCAAACGGGAGTTTCTTATATATGTTTGTGTAAAAAAAAAATAGTTATGAGAAAGTGTGATGAAGAATCCTCTCGAAATTTATATATGTTATCGTCTTTTTCTTTGTCTTGGTTTTTTTTACATGAAATAAATTATGTGGAGTACGACTAATGTAGGATGAGGTCTTAATGTGTATGATCAAAAGTAAAAGCTAAATTGAAAATTTAAATAACTAATGCGAATATAAAGAAATTGAAAGAGAGAAGGATGTTTGGACCTTCTTTGGAGAATTAAGGCTTGATCTTGATCCATGATGAGCTCCTTTGAATGGTGGGATGAATGTTGGATGAGAGAGAAGGATATTTTTCTAAATTGGGTATGAAAATGATGGGAATTAAAGATGGAAAGGTATTTCACATAAGAAAACTTCGTTGATTGCAAGAGAATGTTGCTAAGATCACTGATATTGATGGATATGAGGTGTGCTATGAGAGTGAGCTCATAACCTACTTTTATAGGTAGTGGACTACTGATCGGAATAACCCTATCCCTTCCAATCAACAAGTGACCCTAGACACACTGCCGATTGGCAGGGAAATGGACTTGCCAATCGATAGTCTCATGCAGATTTTTCTAGAAAATGGTCATAGAACGCAAGTTGTAAATCCAAATTGTGCACATGTCATACAATTATAAAGGTAATCTAGAGGCCTTCAAGAGTACTTTGGGATGCTCCCGAGTCCGAGAGTTGACTTTGGGTTAAACAAGGCTCAAAATCGCCTATTGGTCCTTTGGATGGGAGATCGTAGGACAGTAATGGATCGCTTGTTCAAGCTATAAGTCATAATTTCTCATGGGGTGGACCGTTAAAAAGGTTATGGAAGTCACTTTGACATTACTAAGAGATTTTCTAGGTTTGGAGAGTTGATTTTGGTCAATTGCGGCCCGAAAGTGCCCGGTGACCTTTCGAAGTAAAATGAGTCATTTGTCCATATCGCAAGGTTCATTCATGCATAGGGTGGACTGTTGTAAAGGGTATTTAGTTCCCTTAAAAGATTCATTCTGTCTCATTCGAGCTGAAGATTTAATCTTGGTCTAATGGAGCCCGGGAGCATCGGTGGCCTCCAGATCATTTTCTGGGGAAAATGGATCATTTATTCGAACAATTATGCCATTTTGCACACGGGTTAGACCATTGGAAAGGGTTATAGAGCCCTTCGAAGATTCAATAAGAATTCTCTCTGACAATGAAGTTGATCGGAGTCAAATGGGGCCCGGGTGCACCCAATGGCCTCTAGATCGATTTTTAATAATAAAATGGTTCATTCATTTGAACCGTTATGATGATTTAGGCATGTGGTAGGCCATTAGAAAGTGGATTCAGATACCTTTAAAGATTTATTGATATTTTTCTCTGATGATAGAGTGGATCCGTGTAAAAAGGGGCCCTAGAGATTCCGATGGCCTCTAGATCGGTACTCGGAGTATGACCTAGGGTTTGTAGTGAAATGGGGAGGTCCTAAGAAGAGACTTGGGGGTCCTCAAATTTGGTGTCCATAGAGCCCCTCGACAGGTGAGATTGGAACAAGTTAAATCCATCAAATAGACACCATATGAGGTTTCGGTAAAGAGGTCGATTATGCAGACCTAAAAAGACGAGGATGAATAATTCAGAGGGTCCGAGGCCATTTCTAAAGACCTAAGTTAATGTTAGGGATGGCCAATTCTATGAGCCTAGGTCAATTATTAGGACCTTAGGTTTGATAAACCAATTCTGAGGGTTGAGGTCAATTCTGAGGACCTTAAGTGGGAAGTTACCAATTCTGAGGGTCGAGGTCAATTCTCAGACCTTAAGTGGGAGCAACCAATTTTAAAGGATGAGATCAATTCTACGAACCTTAAGTTGAGGTGAAAAAATTTTACAGGTCGAGATCAATTCTGCGGACCTTATGTTAAGGCGACCAACTCTGAGGGTTGAGGTCAATTTTGCAGACCTTAAGTAGAAGTGACCAATTTCAAGGGTCGAAGTCAGTTCTTAGGACCTAAAGTTGGAACGACCAATTTCGAGGGTTGGGGTCAATTTTGAGGACCTTAAGTGGGATGCGAATAATTCTTAGGGTCAAGGTCAATTCTGAGGACCTTACGTGGGAGCGTCAATTCTGAGGACCTTAAGTGGGAGCGACCAATTATGAGGGTCGAGATCAATTCTGTGGACCTTAAGTTGAGCCAGCCAATTCTACGATTTGAGGTCAATTCTATGAACCTTAAGTTGAGGGGACCAATTCTGAGGGTCGAGGTCAATTCTGAGGACATTAAGTAGGAGAGACCAATTCTGAGGGTCGAGGCCAATTCTATGGACCTTATATAGGAGTGATCAATTCTGAGGGTTGAGGTCAATTCTGAGGACCTTAAGTTGGAGTGACTAATCCTAAGGGTCGAGGTCAATTCTGAGACCTTAAGTGGGAGCAACCAATTTTTAGGGTTCAGGTCAATTTTACAAACTTTAAGTTGAGGTGACCAATTCTACAGGTCGAGATCAATTCTATGGACCTTATGTTAAGGTGACCAATTCTTAGGGTCTAGGTCAATTCTACGGGACTTACCTAGGAGTGACCAATTTTGAGGGTCGAGGTCAATTCTCCGAACCTTGAGTTGGAACGACCAATTTTGAGGGTCGAGGTTAATTCTCAGGACCTTAAGTTGGAATGACCAATTCCGAGGGTTGAGGTCAATTATGAGGACCTTAATTGGGATGCGACCAATTCTGAGGGTCAAGGTCAATTCTGAGGACCTTAAGTGGGAGAGACCAATTATAAGGGTCGAGGTCAATTTTGTGGACCTTAAGTTGAGCCGACTAATTATATGGATTGAGGTCAATTCTATGAACCTTAAGTTGAGGTGACCCATTCTGAGGGTCGAGGTCAATTATGAGAACCTTAAGTAGGAGCGACCAATTCTGAGGGTCGAGGCCAATTCTATGGACCTTAAGTAGGAGTGATCAATTGTGAGGGTCGAGGTCAATTCTGAGGACCGTAAGTTGGAGCGACCAATACTGAGTGTCGAGGTTAATTCTGCGAACCTTAAGGTAAGGTGACAAATTATGCGGATCGAGGTGAATTATGTGGATCTTAAGTTGGAGCGATCAATTCCTAGAGACGGGGTTAATTATGCGGACCTTAAGTTTGGGCGACCAATTCTGAGGGTCGAGGTCAATTATGAGGAGCTAAAGTAGGAGTGATCAATTCTGAGGGTCGAGGTCAATTCTGTGGACCGTAAGTTGGAGCGACCAATACTAAGGGTCGAGGTTAATTCTATGGACCTTAAGTTGAAGCGACCAATTCTGAGGGTTGATATCAATTCTGCGTACCTTAAGTTGGAGTGACCAATTTTGAACGTCGAGGTCAATTATGCGGACCTTAAGTTGGTATGGGGTATCTCTCTTGGGGTATTTATATGTGAGACTCCATTGGGGAGGAGACATTCGTTTGGGGATTATGTCCTTTTTTAGAGGAATTGAAAATCTTAGTTTGGGAAATCCACTTGGGGAGATAGTTGATGATATGAGGTTTTGGGATTTCACTGGGGAATGTGTTTTTGGGGAGAGCATGTCCAGTAGGGATTTTAACTCTGCTTGGGGAAATTTGGATTTTTTCTAGGGAAAAGTTTAATTGGGAAATTCCTGCTGGAAAACGGGTAGCTTTGCTGAGGAGCTTTCGATTTATGCTGAGTTTAAGGTTCTCGGGATTCCGTTGGGGAGTGGTAATGGGTGCGTTGTGTTTTTAAGGTGTAAGCTAGGGATTAAAAATGTGGTATAAATTCGACTGGAGATTTATGAGCTTCAAAAATGATTTTCTTGGTGAAGAAACTTTCCAATATTTATTTGATAATTTTAGGAATTGTTCGGGGATTTTTTTAAATTTTTTGGCCTTTTTGGGGATTTTTTGTACAAAATTTCAGAGGGGGTGCTGACCGAAAGGTTACAGAGGTACGATCTTTTGAAATGCCTAGTGAAGGGGAAGGGATAGTGTCGATCAATATGTTCAAGGGTTCATCAGTTGTTAGGGATTGATTACGAGGGTACGCTGGAGGTGGGGTAGGCGACATTGGGTAGGATTGCTGAATCTCTAATGGGGATGTATGTGACCTTTCATGATGGATCCCCGGGGGTGACGGGTTAACATGCGCAGATGTGGTGGTTTACGGTGCATATGTTTGGGTAATTTTGGTACCTGGGAGAGAGGATGGCGGGGCAGATGAGGTGACATCCAATTTTGGTTCTTTTTCTTCAGGATTTCTTACAGATTCATCGTTGGCCGTGGGAGCTTGGCGTTAACCATATTGCATGCTTGATGTAGGAGCATCGCACCTGAAAAGAGACTCTCAAAAGGCAAAAATATATGCATAATTTTCTTGATTATCTTGATTTAATGGCTTACTCTACATGAACTTTAAATTGCTATTGAGTTTTTATTTTGAGAAAGAGTAGGAAAAATGTGTTTTTGGGAAATTTTTGAATATGTTTGAGTAGAAAGGGGCCTTGGAGTGTTGATTGAAAAATATCTTCCCTTTGAATGGATTTATTTTGAGTAGGGAAAATGAGTTTTTTGGAATTTTTTTGAATTGAAGAA
The DNA here is from genome assembly GCA_949130495.1 of Sambucus nigra. NCBI lineage: Eukaryota > Viridiplantae > Streptophyta > Magnoliopsida > Dipsacales > Adoxaceae > Sambucus > Sambucus nigra. The sequence goes on along the minus strand of OX422222.1, from coordinate 194,155,120 downwards.
TGCCTTGGCAGCTTGGTTGGCATAAGGATTAGAGGATAGAAAACTTGGTTATAAAGTGGGTATTGTCACCTTTGTGCTGAATCTGGTGTTTTGAAGTGTCTGTATTAGTGAGGGAGTTATTCCACTGGGCTTAACTTCAAAGCTACTTCTAGTAACCAGGGACCTGATGGTGGAGCCTAAACTTGCTGCCATTACTATGTAGATGTCATATCGTCACAATCCTGCGGTGGTGATACTGGCAGAGAACCTGAACGGTTTAGATGCTTAGAGGGAAGGCCGTTCTAATTTTTTTAGAGGTAGCCCGATTATGCTATTCATGTGACTGTCTGAGAGATTTTACTTGGCAGTCCCCCTGAATATCCCTTGGCAGTTGTGCTAAATTTCTTTACTCACTATTTCAATAGCTTTGGCCCGAACGTTGAGATCAAGGTAAACTGGTTTTTGGAGCATGAGGCTCGATGTTTGCGTTAGTTGGGTACCCTAGTGGGGAGAGTTGCAGCCCATTCTGGAACTGGGGTAGTACTATTATGTTCGGTTAGTTGGCCTCCGTCAGACTTCTTCTACTTTCCTTGGCGGCTCTTGCGTCAAGTTGGATGGGAGCAGATCATGCCTTCCCGTATTCTGGACTTCTTTCTAGTGGAGGATTTAACGGAAGGCATGCACATACGGTTAGGGTATATTTATGGGAGAGTCGTCTGCCGTCGACCCGTCCTTCCCAATCTATTGGTAGGGTTTGACGCTTTTCTCGGGATTACATGAAATGGCTGTGGAGGAGGGTAGTGGCTAAGATGTTGGCCGAGGAGACCGGATATATATGGTTTGTTATGTTTGACACCATGGAGGGAGGCATAGTGGTTTTCCTTATGCTGTTCCGGTCTTACCATTATATGGAGCACCTTCGGTATACTATCCATGCAGGGAAAGTTTGGAGATCTCAAGATATAGATGATGATAGGGATGGATCTTTTGGAAGCTGGGGGTAAGGACTTTTATTTATTTGTGAATCTTTTATGATGGTTATGTGTTTGGTTGTTTTTAGTAGGTGCAAATAAATTTGGGAAGGTTATTCAGGTGTTGCTTCTTTTTTTAGGAAAATAAGGTTGGTAGGGGGAAATTATTTGACTCCCTACGCTGATATTTTGTGTAATCATACTAGAATTTCCCAAAATGGAATAAAACAGGATTTTAATCACATTGTTGTGCCTCTTGATGAGTTTTTCATTATCTATACCAATCTCTAAGGTATACATAATCCTTTTTTTCATGTAAATAATGAAATGAACTGTCGTTCTCGGTGGTAAAAAAGAATAGCATTTTGCGAAAAAGAAGGGGACCATGCCCATATAAAGTGTATGAGCTGCCTACGTGCCTATGGGGGTCTGAAAATTTTCAGAGTTTCATTTTTTAAAGAAAAAAGGATTTTCAGAGGATCAGTCCCCACGTGGTTCTGAGTAAAGGGAAATGAAGATTTTTTTTTAATTTATAGAATAAAAGGGGGATGAGAAGATTCGTAGCGCACCGAGTTTTGGACTAAGGTTAAAATTTCTTGAGATGGTCCAGGTTGACTCAACGGGCCATCTCTTCTCCATCGAGGTCGGCGAGCATAGCGGCGCCACCAAATAGGATCTTCTTCACGATATAGGGGCCACTCCAATTTGGCTTGAATTTCCCTCTGGGACAAATCCCCTTGTCGAAAATCACGGTCTTTGACCCTCTTGTTGAATGATTGCGTTATCTGACGATGGTACCCCTCTATGTGATATAGAGACTTTAGCCTTCTCTCTTCCAAAAGCAATAATTCATTAAGATAACTCTGATCCAGTTTTTTTCTTTGACATTTCTTTTAAGCATGATGTGTAACGAAGGTGTTTCTAGATCAACGGGTAGGACTGCTTTCATGTTGTATACCAGAGAGTAAGGGGTATCCCTATAAGATGCTCGAACTGAAGTGTGGTAGCCCTAGATAGCTTAAGGGATCCGATCGGCCCAATCTCGGTAACTCTCGATCATTTTACTGATGATTGATTTGAGATTCTTATTAGCGGCTTCAACTTCACCGTTGGTTTGAAGTTAGTAAGAAGAAGATTTGTGTCTATGGATCCCGTATTCATCAACCAATTATGTGACTTTCACAATGAAATCTTACCCGTTGTCTAATACTACCTTCTTAGAATTTGGTGAAGTAATCAATGGCAACTAGGATGAACTCATGCCCATTGAGGTTTTGGGTGTAGCTTTCCCTATGATATCGATGCCCCATGTGGAGAACAACAAGGGAGAGGTCATGTTGTATAATTCCCATGGAGGCAAGTGCTGGACATTGGAAAACTGTTAGTATTTAAGTCATCTCCGAACATACGTGGAGCAATCCTGAACTATGGTAGTCTAATAGTAACCCTATTGGATAATTTTCTTGCCAAGCATATGGCCATTCCTGTGGTGCTGGCATTCCCCATTGTGGATTTTATGCATCATCTCTTCCATGTCAGCCCCTGTGATGCAGTGTAAGTGGGTTCCATTGAAGTTTCTCTTAAATACTACTTTATCGCAGACAATGTACTGGGCAGCCAGCTTATGAAGGGTTGCTCGGTCATTTCGATTAGAATCTTAGGGATACCTACTATTCTTGAGGAGGCACCAAATGTTGTAATACCAACAATCGATCATATCAGGATCTTCTTATGCAACAAGCTCAATGTGGTAGCGGTGGGTTATCTTAGCTTGCTTTGGACGAAGAAGGGGGCCATCATTATTCCCTCGAGCATATAGACCATTGAGACTAAGGTGGAAATGGCATATGCTAAGTTGTTCCTTGCTTGGGGAAGGTAGTGGAATGTGATATCTCGAAACAGGGAAGCCAACTCCTCTAGGTTGGCATAGAAGGGTAGGAGCTTATCTTCCATAACTTTCCATCATTAAAGGACCTGGTCGATGATTAGGGATAAATCCTCATAGACATCAAGACATTGGATTCATTTCTTGAGAGAAATTTTGAGGCCTACTGTGCACACCTCATATTCGGTCATGTTATTAGTGCATGGAAAATCCAGCTTAATGGCAATCAGAGTCTGAGAGTCATTCGGGGTGATCAGGAGTATCCTAATGCCATATCCTTTCTTATTAGCAGCACCATCAAATAACAGTTTCTATTGCAGGTCTTATTGGGAGGTACAAAGGATATCCTCCTTTGGGAATTCGGAGATCCAAACATCGACTTCTTTCATCGGTTAGTGAGCAAGGTAGTCAGATATGGATCTTCTTTCACGACTTTTTATGCGACATACACTAATGATACGAGAAATTGTCCACTAGTCGTTATCGTACCAGTAAATCAAGTGTAAAGTGTATAATAAGCAAATAGAGCAAGTAAAGAGAGATAAAAGACAAGATATAGAGTGGTTCAGCTATAAAAATGAGCCTACGTCCACTTTGGTGCCATACTCTCATTATATACACTGTTTGGTACATAGTAATTAGGCCTAAAGAGGCATACAAGCATGAGAATAAAATATAGTACATGACTATGATGATTTCGGTGGCTTCGGGATGGTGGTTATGGTGCTCCTTCTAGTAGCCCCCTAGCTATGCTTAGTGGCGTAGAGAGAGTAATTGGCTCCAATCTTGATACTGGTGTAGGAAATGAACCCGGATGAGGAAAAACGAATCCTGATCCCGTATATTGAGATGTGGACCTCTATATATAGGAGATGCAGATGTTGCACTACTGCTGTGAAAAAAGAAGGGTTGTGGCCCGTTAGGTGAATAGACTAGGGCTGCACCCTACAACATGTGAGGCCGCATCCTCTGCTAGAGAGGTTGCAGCAGTTGAATGATGAGGCTGGGGGCTCCGACATGTAGCTAATAAGTGGCCGCAGTCTGTATGTTAAGGGTTGTGGCAGGCCTGTAAGGCACATTGTGGTACGATAGCATATAGGAGATTACTCCGCACCAGGGGTACAATATATGTTCTATCAATAAGCCCCCAAGGTGTAGTGCCAAGGAATTGGTGCGACGTCTTGTTACTACTAGTGCCGCGGTATGTATCCTCTGCGGTAGATTCCTAAAATGATGCTTCGTCTTCCCGCACCCTCTTATATAAATAGAACTGGTCATGGACTTCATTATGTTTCCCAAACCCTTGAGAGCATATCGAAGGAAAATCTCTATTCATTCGTCATCTTGACTTTTTCGGCGACCTTTCAGGCCAGTATGTGAGGCATTTTGAGGTTGAGCAATCGGTTTCCATCCATTTATGGGTAATTTTCCCATCTAAATCCTTGTAAATTCATTTTTACATCAACCGAACTCCTGAATTTCAATTCAAGTCAATACAATTCTATTATGTAATTCAACTGAGCTCATTTGAGCTTCTGAATCTCTGAACTTCTGCCTTTGTGAATAAGCTAACTTTGAATTACAATGACTCATATATGCTAAACTCACCATGAATTGATCTTATTTGAATGTATTTTCTTAAATTGCAATCAATAACTACTAAACTCACGGCTTTTTAAATTCCGAAATTGTAGGATAGAAATATAAAACACATCCCTGAAATGTACTTCTATAGGATTGTGTTTGCTGCCTTTTGGATTCTCAATTTATAAAGATACTGAAAATTGTACCCCTTGTTCTTAGTGTTCTTGAGAGAAACTCTTCACATTCTAGGGCTTTGATCTTCAAATTTGTCAACATTAAATACTAACATGTTTGAGTATATGGCCACAGCAGAGGGAATTCATGGCTGCGGCATGACAAAATCCCTTGGAATATTTTAGGGTGGTCTGAGGTAAATGCTTGCAGTCCTCAATTGTTGCGGCATGTAAATATTCCCTTGCCTAAGGCCCTTAGGTTAGTGTCTGCAGAAATTATCCCCTAGTCCAATAACTACGGCATGTAAGATTATAACACCTCAATTCCTCCAAACAATATGCTGCGACAGAAGTTAACTTCTAGGATGAGAGAGCCCAACACTAGGTGTAGTTAGCCAATTTTCCCTAACATTTCTTATTTATCCTTCAAACATGATACATCATGATTCATGTCGCGGCCTCTAAGAGGCCTATATATGACCATATTGGTTGTGGCGCCTAACTGGGGACTCTATTCTTTTTAGGTATTACTGCAGTCATATGAACTTTGACCTAGAAGAATTTCTGAGAGGCTTTTGGAACAAACATTTTAGAGCCTCTCCTACCGAACTTCCTTCCGTGCGTCCTTTGAGGACAATAGGGTTGTTCTAATTAAGAGATTTCCCTAATTGTGTAGTGCTAGATTCAGACTCAGATTCCACGGTCATGTAGGAAGAGGCTTATTCAAGTAATCAACCAATGGATATAGATGTCACGGTAGTGGGTACATCTGAGGTTAGGGACGCACCGGCTGGCACATCTGGGAGGCATGAGAGACCTCTTACTGCACTTAGTGTCCGTAGCACTATAACCCAAGAGTGGGTTGATCAGGTGGCTGAAGCCTTGAATTTCTTGAGAATTTGATGTGCTCAGCACCCGCCGCTGAACAAAGGCTATGCACGGCACCTGCTGACGATGGGGTATGCTTCCCCCTCCAAGCTTTCATTTATGGGTTGAGGCTACCTGTCCCTATTCTAGTTAGAAGAATTTTCCAAACGATGAGGTTAGCCCCATCCCAATTGGATCTCAATGGCTGGAGGGAAATTCTCACAGCTATTGTGCTGTGAAAGAAGAAATTCAAGAGAGACATTACTACTGTGGAGTTTTTCTACTTTTACCGCCCAAAGAAAAACTCCGTAAAATTTGTGGGGCATTATTACTTTTCTGTCCGCGATAGAGACTAAACCCTTTATTCTGGGAGGCCTACCAGTGTAAAGAACTGGAAGGGAAAATATTTTATCATTTCTGGAGAAGGGTGGGAGATCTAACCCCAAGAGACTGAGTGAGAGAACATTTAGGATGTCGCGACAGTGGGGGTGTCCCTCTAAGCTTGGTAAATCTTAATGAATTATGGTCACGTCCCCTTTTTACTGTTGCACTTCATTCTCCATATTTTGCTTTTGTACTAACCTTTGCATTTTTCTGCAGTTCTTGACAATTTGCAACTGAGTGGGCGATTAGATAAGAGGGTTGGTGAGGCCATGGCAGTTCCTGCTGATAAGAAGAAGTTCAACACTCTTGTAACCTATGCTTCAATCTACAAGGGAGGATTCTTTCCCAACAAATCTATTCCCAAAGAGATGGGTGCTGAAGGAAATACTATTTTCTTTGGTTTTTGATTCCACGACATTTGCTTCAAACTTGGATATTGACCTTGCTTTATTTCTTCTCAGGTGAGGAGATTGATAAATCTGTGCTAGTTTCTCAGCTTGCTGAGATGGATTAAGACGTAGCTATCCTCAATAACATGGCCAGGCAGAGAAAAAGGAAAAGGACAAAGTCGAAAGCTCATACCATAGTCATTTCTAGTGACCAAGTTGATCCCGTTGCGCCCCACCATACAGTCCGCAGATCAAAATAATCAGGGCATTCCTTCCAACCAGCCTTTGGGTCAAACAACTCTAGCCACACCTATCACTCAAGTTAAGGAAGTAGCTCCTCATGAGAGGCCTGGCAGTAATTTTGACGATATCATTGGAGCTCACTTGGAAGCGGCATGTCTAATGTCATCTCTCTCTGACCAAGGCGGCCACGAAACTTCACCAGTTCATGTGACAAATTCTCCTATTCCTCCTCCAACAATTTCTATCAATGCAAATCTGGCACCTCCGCAAAGCAAACATCCCTAGCCACAACTGCGCAGGCCAGATCCTCAGTCTTCTTGGGATACAATCTCCCGTGCTATCCACAGGATAAAATAGACGGTTGCTGGACCCAACCATGATCGATTGGTGGATGAGGACAACGAGGACGTGGAGTCTTATGCCCTCCACAGTCTGCTAAGAGTAAGTAATTTCACCTTTCCAATAATTCTTGGTAGCTTCAGTTTTATTCTCTAACTTTCAATACATTTACAGGCTGTAAAACCTGTGATGACCCAGAAACTCAAGTATGAGGGTATATATAGGCTTAGGAGGCCACGGACAACATTCATAATGTTGATTTGGTAAAGGCAAGGGATGACTCCTTTGCAACTGGAAAAAAGTCTTCTACTGCAGCCCTTGAGTCATATAAAATGAATGCATATGCCACCATTAAGGCTGCGGAACAAGCTAAGCGAGATGCTGAGGAGAATTTTAGGCAGGTTGTGGAGTCCCTCAAGGTTGCACAATCTCAGGATGTGGAAGCTACCAAGGTCGCGAAATTTATAAATAACAAGCTTGAACTTATAACTTGAGACTAAGGATTCTAATGATGACCAGGCCTATACTGCGACGATAAAGAAGATGGAGGAAGATCATGCTGCGGCTCTTATAAGGAAGATGAACAACACGGCGCAGTCCTTTAATTGGCCATTGACAATACTGTAGCATCATATAAAGGCTCCCCAGACTTATTCCTCATTAATAACAGATCTTATATCTATGGCTACCAAGAGCTAAGATATAAGGTGGCAAACAACTTCCCAGATGCCGCGGACACAATTAAGTTTTAGAGCATTAGGGATGCTGGTCATGATGCATGCGTGGCTGAAATGAAAGCCGTGGTAGAAGAGAGAGCCAGGAAAAGGGCAGCGACTGATGTAGCGATAGCTGAGGAGGGGACCATTACTGCTGCTGACAAAGATGAGGAGGAAGCATAAGATGATGTTGCATCTTAGTCTTCATTTCTGATTATTGGGTCTGCGTCCCTCTTTACTTGTAAACGTTGATTTTGAATGGCTGCAGCCTTTTGTCTGTAAACATTATTTTGCCAAGGCTTATGCCTTTTTAACTTTTCTAATTTTCCTTCCTTGCTCTTCATTTTTTCCCATGATTTAATACTTGCAATGCTTTTCATAATCCTTACTGTTTGCACAGATATTTGATTGCACGATTGAATGAACTTCATAAATTTCACTGTGGGATATGATCTCCCAGGCCACGGCACCAATTGAATATGGCCTTGGAGCTTTGTTTCAACTTCTCTAATTTTTTCAACACTTGCCAAGCCATCATTTTATTTCAGAGGTTGCGGCTGGTTTGCAACCCAGTCGCGGAGTTTTAACAATTCATAAACTGTTACCTCTTAAAACTGATGACCTTGATTGCTGCATCCACATTGATAGGGCTTCGACACTTTCGGGAATTAACAACTTCTGTTCTTAGTTTTCATACCTTATTCTTCCGATGCTTTGATGCTTGAATTGATGGTTTTTACATTTGAATTGTTTCCTTGATGCAGTTGCTCAAATTAGGCTGCGGCCTGCTTTATTTTTCCTTTGAGTCTGGCTTCTTTTTTATGGCAGCGGCCATATTTATAGGGTTGTGACTCCTTTCTAGCCTTTGCCAAGAAATTGATGACAGCATGTTGGCATGGGTCCATCCTTGTACAGCTTTGTTATGCTTCATGATGTCAGTTCCATAACTTTTTTTTTTATTTAACTGCCTTTCATGGCTTTCCTTGAGTCGATTGGATTATTTTCAGCCCCCCCGGTCTAGGTATTATAAATCTTTCCCAAGATATGTTTGGATATATATAATGCCTTCCCAGGCTATAATAGGATTATCCGAAGACAATTAAGTCTTCAGCCCCTTCAATTATAGGGTTATCTGTAGAAAATTAAGTCTTCGGCCCCTGTGGGTTATTATCAGGCCTTCTCGGGCTAATATGAGATCACTAAGTTAATGATGATTCGTCTCTATTCACCAAGTTAACTATGTTTGCCCAAACTAAAATGAGATCACCAAGTTAATCATGTTTCGTCTCTATCCACCAAGTTGATGATGTTTGCCGGGGGAGTAACCTCCCTGGGCTAATGACACATCCCGAAAGCTAAGAACGGGCATTGTAAGCCCTCGTGGCTAATGACGCATCCCGAAAGCTAAGAACGGGTATTGTAAGACCCCTTGGCTAATAACTCTGTCTGATAACTGCTTTCAAGAATGTAGCCACAATATGCTAGAATATAGTCTCTATGAGTGATGTTGCAGACCAATTTAGATAACTGCTCTCAATAGTTGCTTTTGCCATTTTCAATTATCACTTGCTTTCAGACAATCAGGCATCACGACGGGCGTTGTGGTCCCATTTAGATATTATCATTCCCAATATAACATATTGTCTCGATTGGGAATATGTTTAAGATAAATAGTCGTGTTATAAGATAACCTTTAATAGAAATGAGAATCAAAATATTATACTATCAAGTGAACTTGATTTCATATATCTATTCATATATTCAGGACTTTGTTAGGACAATAAAAAGTTAATATGGAAATGTTTAAAAGGGTTTTCAGTAAGAACTGAAATATATGAAACATGAATATGGGCATACAAAGAGGAATATGGCATGTCAAACTAGGCTGCATCCCTTAGGCCTCCTTTAGGAAGCGCTGCAGCATCCCCTGCTTTATGAGCCTCTCAATTTCATCTTTCAGGGCATAGCACTCCTCAGTGTCATGGCCGTGGTCCTGATGAAACTTGCACCATTTAGCTTTATTCCTCTTGTGGGGCGGAGCTTGAAGCTTCTATAGCCACTTCAGCATCTTTTCCTCTTTTATGAACTTACAAATGTCTTCAACTGGGAAGGCCAATGGGGTGTAGGCCTCTAAGCATCTTTCAGCTTTCTCCAATTTCCTTTTGTGGTTCTTGCTAGATGCCCCTGAGGCTGGAGCTTCTGGTATGGCTGCGACAGTGATGGTTGATGTAGCAAGGATCCTGGGTGCCTCACCCACATTGGATGAGGCTGCAGCCTCTAGCATGACGACCCTCGGGTCAAATAGTTTACTCGAGTTTGGAGTGAAGCATGACTGTCGTAGAGATGGTTGAGGTGATTGTACAATTGCACGATCTCATCTTTGACTTCTGTGGTCTGGCTGGATTCTCCTTCCATTCTCTACCTTGCTAGTCTCTAAAAAACATATAATATGAGACAAAACTAGCAGAAGTGAGTAACCACATAATATAGAATAGCAAAGTACAGGATTGGGATGCAGCATTTGCACTGCTGCATAATATTACTGCTGAGGTCGCGACTAGTGAAGCACATATGCCTTTGAATGATATTCACCAAGGTTGATTCGGAGACCACCTGAGTCCGTTCCTCGATGACTTGAAGTTTCTTTAATACAACCGCACTAGTAGAGGCCGCGATAAGAAAGGTAGTTAAACTACCAGGCCACATCCCTTTCTAGGCAGTGAAGGGAACAATCACAAAATTGAAACCCAAAAACTGAGTTTTTCTCCCGAAACATGTGGAAAGCATACCTACTAGGGTCTATCCATGAGATAATACCCTCAGGGTGCATAAAACAGCACAATTCTAATGATAAACCTTAGATCACAGGCAAAGAACAACAAAAAGGGAGTAAATGTTACTCTTCCCTAATCACTCACCTTTACGGGGACAAAGCCCATCATGGTTTTCAGCATTATCTAGATGAAATGATATCATAGGGGTATGTAAGATAGATCTATAAGGTCATAAAAAAAGAGACCCAAGACAGATCTGAATATACAAAATACCCATTTAAGGGAGTAAATATAAAATGGCGCTCAATAACCAAAATTTACTCATGAGATGATGATCGAAATCATCCCTATGAATAAAACAAGGTGTTAAGAACTCAAATCATAGAGAAACAAGATTCGAATACCTCGTTTCCCACAGACGACGCTAAATTGATGATACGAGAAATCGTCCACTAGTCGTTCTCATACCAATAGATCAAGTGTAAAGTGTATAATAAGCAAATAGAGAAAGTAAAGAGAGATAAAAGACAAGATACATAGTGGTTCGGCTATAAAAAAATGATCCTACATCCACTTTGGTGCCACACTCTCATTATATATGCTGTTTGGTACATAGTAATTAGGCCTACAGAGGCGTACACGCATGAGAATAGAATATAGTACATGACTATGATGATTTCGGTGGCTTCGGGTTGGTGGTTGTGGTGCTCCTGCTGGTAGCCCCCAAGCTATGCTTAGTGGCGTAGAGAGAGTAATCAACTCTAAGCTTGATACTGGTGTAGGAAATGACCCCAGATGATAAAAAATGAATCCCGATCCCCTATCCCGGGGTGTGGACCTCTATATATAGGAGATGTTGATGTTGCACTACTTCTATGAACTAAGAGGGGCTACGACCCATTAGGTGAATGAACTAGGGTCGCACCCTACAACATGTGGGGTCTCATCCAATGCTAGAGAGGTTGTGGTAGTTAAATGATGAGGGTGGGGGCTGTAACATGTAGCTAATAAGTGGTCGTAGCCTGTATGTTAAGGGCTCCGGCAGGCCTGTAAGGCACATTGTGGTACCATAGCCTATAGGAAACTACTCCGCGACAGGGGTACAATATCTGTGCTATTATACATAATATCAAATTGTCTAGACATGGAAAGTTTCACGAGTAGGTATTTGATAGTATCCATTCAAGATACAAGTCTGATGGGAAAAGAGAGCATGTAGTGTCGTAACTTTTGAGTGACCCAGATAAGGAAGACACATGGTTTCTCCAAGGCGGTGTAGTTGACTTCATATTTAGCTAATTTTTGGCTGGCGTAGTATATAACCCTCTCTTTTTGGGATTCTTTAATGTATTGGGCTAGCAGATCCGCAACTGCAGTATCTGTTACGATCAAGTATAGAAGTAGGGGTAGACTAGGTAGTAGTGGCATAAGTACCAAAGGTCGGGTTAGATACTGCTTGATTCAATCAAAGGCCTCCTAACAAGATTCATTCCAGACTTTGGTGGAATCCTTTCGAAGGAGTTTGAAGATGGTTTAATAAATGGAAGTCAAATGGCTGATGAACCAGCTGATATATTGTAATTTTCTCAAAAATCCATGAACTTCCTTCTACCTTCAGGGTGGTGGCATTTCGAGTATATCTTTCAATTTGGCAGGATCTGCTTCAATTCCCTTTTTGTTAACCATTAATCCCAAAAATTTCCTTTGGTAATGCCAAAGACACATTTCTATTGGTTAAGTGGCATCTGCTATCATCGTAGCTATTCGAAGAACTTTCAAAAATTGGGAACATGACCTTCCCCTAGTCTTAAACTTGATAATTATATCATCCATGTAGACCTTGACTTCTTTGCGTATCAGATCATGAAAGATGGCTGTGGCCACCCTTTGGTAGGTAGACCCTTCATTTTTGTGACCAAACGGTATAACGGTGTACTAGATAGTTCCCCAATGAGTGATGAATGCGATTTTTTCTTGATGCCCAGGGTGAATATTGATTTGATTATATTAGAAAAACCCATCAACGAATGACTTGAGAGCGTGACTGGCCGTGTTGTCTACAATCATGTCGATATTGGGTAGAGGGTAATCGTCTTTTGGATAGGCTTTGTTGAAATCTCGGTAATCGACGCACATACGAACTTTCCCTCCTGACTTTGGAACCGATACAATGTTGTCTAACCATGTTGGATATTCGATCACCTAGATAAAGTGGTCAACTATTTGGCCACCTCTACTTTAACCTTGAGTGACCATTAGATGTGAAGTTTTCGCAATTTCCATTTGACCGATTTATAATCTGGGAGAGTTGGAATTTCATGTTGGGCAATCTCGGGATCAATGTCAAGCATGTCGTCATAGGACCATGCGAAGACGTCAACAAATTCATTCAGTACTTTTTTGAGTTGGCTCATTCATGCTTGTCAAGGGTGGACCCTATCATAATCTCGCGCAGTTGGATACTAGAACCTAGATAAATAACAACAGTTTCATCTTCATTAATTTAAATGCGGCTATGTTGTTTGTTATTAACCTTATTAAGATCAGTTAAGAATTGTTCATTTGAAAAATCATCATCATCTAGATTTTGATTAGAATCAAGATAATTAATATAAGGCACAACAAGATACTCAAAATCTTTATTTATTTCATTCTTGGGAAAAACAGAGTTGAGTACCTCATCAAAGTAGGTCTCGATTACATTGTGATCAGATTAAGGAACAACATAAGAATAAGAAATAAGATAAACATTCAGGTTTGGTTGAATTTCAACGGGTGGAACTAGTCTAACATTCTAGTTGAGGAGGGGTGTATTAGAAGCTTTGATCAGGATGGATGGATCCGATGATGTGGTGCTTGAGTGGATCATGCAGAGTGTCAGCCCTAGTGTTTGCAAGTTGAATGAATCCTCGGAGTCACTTCCCTCGGGATCCTGGACAACAGTTTCGGTCTTTTCCATAAGAGATTACACATCATGTTGGGAACTTTTGGCCCATGAATAGATATCTTGGAAGAAGATATCCATTGTTTCATCTTCTTGTCCACATGATCATACCACGGTTCGGGAAAGCCACAAAAGGAAAAATCTTCACCCTTTTTGACAAATCTTCCATTCAAGGAGTTCCCTGAGACAATCTTAGTACTTTTTATCCTTCTCTTCAACTGAGGTTGACGGAGCATTCTAAGTTCCCCTGATGATGGTTGATATCCCATGCCATATGGAAGAAAGGCTTTCTTCAACACTATGGGTTCTAGTGTTCCCAGTTGTCGTCATTCCAACCCCAACCCGTGCATGAAGTGAATATTCATGAATATTTGTATCACATTGACATTGCCGTGAGGGTTATGTCCTGGACAAACTCTTTCTCTGAAATCATCCCCTGTTGGGAGCGAAAGTTGTTTGACTTAGAAGCCTGACAGAAGCATTTCATTTGCCCAATGTTTTATTTCTAATACCAGGTTACTAGTGCTTGTAGTACCGGGAGTTTCTTAATACCTTTTCCCTTATATATCTTTGCTAATTGAGAATTCAGAACCTGGTAATGCCTCCCAGATCTAGTCATATGGTTCACAAAAGAGGGGAAATAGAGAAACCATATTTCTTCTCTATCTCGGGTTGTTCGGACACTTTCTTGATCTCTCCTAATAGATCCTCAAACGATACCATTCCACATATATTAACTACTGGGCTAGTCTTTTCTGGGCTTTGCTCTTCATCTGAACTATTGAATTTATCCCCCCATCTGGTGGCAACGAAAAATCCTTCCATAAGAAGTCAATGCGTTCTACAAGATCAATGTCTTCTTCGTATAGATCCTCCCACTCAGTGGGGAGATGTGGAAGAGAAAGGACCAAGCACCCCTATACATTCAAAGCTTCAAGTAGTTCGGACATACTACAAATTTTATCGGTCTATGGAATAATTCAACTATGATCTGGATGGCATCATCTAAGGTGAATTCATCGGTAGATACCACCTAATTTCCTAACACTCACGCCTACTTTCAATCTTCCTTGAATAATGCACTAAACTTTTGATAGTCAATGGTCATCTCTGAGGTAAATTTCAGCCTGAACTCTAGGAGTTTGTTCAATACCGCTAACAATTCCATTTCTTTTCCCCTGAAACGAGTACGTACGGTAATACATGCTCTTGTAAGAAACGAAAGGGCCTAATTGGTAAAACAGGCAGGGTGTGGGAGAAAATATGGGCAAACTTTGAGGGGTCTAGGTGAATATACGGGTATAATGGGTGATTTACTGAGTATAATTTTGGTAGATGGGTCGAATTTCGAGTCTTCTTCTAGGAAGAGAGCATTTTCATGATTTAGTAGTGGATTGTGAGTATTGTTTGTCATAGGATTGGCTGGTGGGACGATGGTACCCTAGTCAATCAGACCTTGGATCACATTTCGGAGATGGAAGCACTGATTAGTGGTATGGTCGGAAGTTTGGTGAAAATCTCAATAGGCGTCGAGTTTGAAAGTTTTGGGAAATAGGTTTGGTAATAGACGAGGGTATATGGCATTATAAGATTCTGGATCAAAAGGTCTTGGTAGACTTTGAAGAGGTGAGCAGGAAGCTCGGTGTATTCCTTTTTGACTGGGTTAGGGTGTCTTTCTAGTGCCCATGAACTGGAAAGCTGAGAGATGTTATTAACGGTTAAAACTATGGTATTGGCAGGCTTTTCATATTTTTTGGGAGTGAAATGTTAAGCTACTTTCTTTGGCTCAACTTTTTTCTTGGCAAGACTTTCTTCAATCTCCACTTTGGCTTCCCGGAGGGCTAAAAAATAGGGGTAGTACTATACTACCATCATCACTCGGACATGGGGGTAAAAAGTTCTTCTTTATAATACTGAATTGTTCCTCTTCGGAAGGCTGCTTAGTCTTGGTGGTCGCTTTCTCTCTCCACCTTGCTATGAAATTACTGACAATTTTCTCGAGATTCTATTTGAGAATTTCTTGATCACGGCGTGTAACCTCTAGCTCCTCGTTGTACTTGTATCGTGACATGAATTCACATGCGACGTCCTCCCAACTGTGAATTTTGGATTCTTCGAGGGATAGGAACCAACGACGAGCGTTGTCCTTGAAAGTTTGTTGGAATATCTGGGCCATTATTTGCTCGGAGGCACCTAGGAGAGTGATGGATCGGTGTTAACTTTGGAGATGAGCCATTAGGGTCCCGCTAACCCCGAACTTCTCAATGTTGGGCATCTTGAACTTTTCCTATAGCCTTGCTTTAGGGTAGGGAGACATATGGGTGTAGTCCATGTAGTTCCCAAAGATTCAAACTTCGTCAAACTTCTTGGTCAACACCTTAAGGTCCTCCTTCATCTTGTTCAACTTTTCTTCCTCCGGATTGACGGTCGCAAGCAGGTTGGCCCCTAGCTAGGCAAGATTTGTCATATAGAGATGAGCTGGCGGTGGCCCATTGGTAGGAGGGGCATGTGGAGCATGTTGATATTCTTTTGGGGCCCAAATAGGCTCAGGCACGGGCAAACCCATAGCGTGTGGGAAGAGGACCTCGGGTTCTTCGGGAATAGGGACATGGTTTCTCTACATCTTATGAACCTCAGTTTGAAGGTTGTCAATCTTGGCAGTAAGTTGGGTTAGAACCATCATCAAATTAGGCTGCACATTCGGTGCTTGGTTTACATTCTCCAGGAAAAGCGGGCGAAGGTGGATTTCGAACTTGGTGGAATATCGGGAGAACTGACGTAACTTCTGGGAAGTTCAATGGAAGACCGAAGCCAATAGGGAGTTAGGCCATGGGTCGGATACGCAATCGATCTAGGAGGAGAAATTATTCGAATTTATTTTAAAAATAGAAAGGGAAGAATCTTTTAGAAAAAAGAGGAAAATGCTTTTTATATATTTTTTCTTTTATGGAAAGGGAAGGACAAAATATATTTTGTATTTTTTTTCTTGGCAAAGGGAGGAAAAAATGTCTTTTGACATTTATGATAAAAGGAAGGAAAATGCTTTTGTATTTGATAAAAGAAGGGGGGAAATATTTTTAACACTTTTAATAACGAAAGAGGGAAAAACAAGAGTAAAGTCTCAACTATCATCATCATCATCATCACTGTTATTATTATTATTATTATTATTATTATTATTATTATTATTATTATTATTATTATTATTATTATTATTATTATTAGCACGTATCTCGCGCGATGTGCGGACGTTTTATAATTTTATTAAAAATCTATTTAACTTTATGTGATAAATATGTAGTACATATAATTGAAGAATTGAATATACTCATGTGCAAAAAATATAAAAACTATGTATAAACATATGTTTTTTTTATGGATGGAGGGAAATGATTTAAAAGAATTATTTTGTAACATTTTAAAAAAATTATAAACAATAGTTTTTTTCTATTTTTTTCACAAAAACAATTATTTTGCAACATTTACAAAAATTATAAACAATGTTAGTTTATTTATTTTTATAAAAACATTATAATGTTTTTTATAAAAACAGTTTTTCCTAACTTTTTCACGAAATTGATTTTTGTAACAATTTTTAAAAAAATTAATAAAATAAGGTTTTTTTATAAAGACAGTTTTTCAAACTTTTTCACGAAACATTTAAAAAAAACTACATCCAGCTATTTTTTTAAATATGAAAAACCTTTTTTATTTTTCCACAATATAGTTTTTTGTAACATTTTTTAATAAATTTTATAAATAATGTCCATTTATTTTTTTATAAAAAATTGGAGTTGTTTTTTAGTTACCCAATACCATAAAAGAAACTTTTGGTTATGCGTGGCGATTTGATTAAATAAAATATAAATATTAAAAATCTATTAAAAATATTCTTAATAAAAATAAATAGATAATAATTTATAGCATATATAAATATATTATGCATATTATTTTAAAATTAATGAGTACAGAAAAAATATGCAAAATTTGGCGTGCCAATTTTGGCACGACACAAATAATAAAATCCGGTATTGATCCAAAATTGACGTGATGTTTTTATCTTGTCGCGCTTGTGTAGAGATTTTTTTTATGAAATTGAGTCATTTCATGCTTTTGTCAAAATTATGTTATCATGTGTTTCTACTCTGGTTCCGTGCATTATCATACTCAATCTTGGTATAAACATTATTAAACGTGCTCTTGTTTTAGATGGATTGTGTTTGCAGTAAAAAAAATTGTGTGTCGTGTCCGTATCTAAATGTTCTTATCATATGATGTGATGGCAAACACCACGCAAAAATAATACCCTTACGAAAATATAACGATAGGAAAATAAAGAAAATTATTTACTTTTATTTTTTAAGATATAAAAATATTTTGTCATTGTTTTGTCACCTATGTGATTATATATTCATATTTGATTTATAAGGATTATCTACTACCAAATGGCCAAGTCAACTCACTCTCTTTTATGTGTTCATCATATATTTGATGTGCATTAATAAAAAAAAGGATGAACAAAATATAAATAGAATTTCGGAACCAAAAATAAAAGGATAACAATAAAAAAAAGTGAAGGAAAGAGAAATTAAAAAACAAAATATCATACCTTTTTTTTTTTACAAACATTTTTGTATTGAATCTTATCTCTCAAAGCTTTCTTATTCATCATGGCTAATCTTTACCTTAGTACCTTAGTTTTTCTTATTCATCTGGCTAGTCTTTGGCCTAGTACCTTAGGTTTTTTGCCTTGCCCATATTCATTGAATTTTACGTTCTTTGTTTCTGGGTCGGGCACCTAGTTGTCAAGGATATAAAATCAAGAGAAAAGTAGAAATAGTGGAATGACATAAGCCATAAGGAAAAGACATGGAGGTGAGCAAGCAAAGTATCTTCTCCAAAAGAGCCTTTAATAGACATAACTAAAAACCGAAGAAAGGGCTTATCCGTTATAATATATTGGAAGATATAAAGACATGTAATGAAAATGACATTAATTAGAAGATAAGTGGAGAGAAGAGAATTGAATTGGAGTGTAGCAGAGTTGGGTAAAATATATATTCTCTTAGTTGACTCGTGAATTGCTTCGATGGCTAGCAAAATTGAATGAGGTGCTCCGTTTAATAAAAAAAAGTAAAACATGAAAATCTTATTAACATATAGTGATATAAAGTAACAACTTAAACTAAAACTACCTACTAAAATACCCCTAACAAGTTTTTAGAAAAATATTTATAAATATTCCCTTATTCTACAAACATTAGACATTAAAATAAAATAAATAAAACTACACTTTAATTGTAAACCTCATCGAACATGTTGGTGCTCAATTATTTTCATCACTCTCCCCTCCTTTAAAAAAGATTGCCCACAAGCTTTAGTGGAAAATTTCACTCATTCGTGCCACCAAACTAAAATATTTAGACAATTTTGGCATGTTATCTTTTCATTTTTTCTTGAACTTGTTGGCCCTTAATAAAATATTTTTCGTCATTTGAAAATATGGGAAAAATCAAAATTTCTTGAACCCAAGGAGATCAGTAGACAAACGTGCTACTTGGTTAAAGAAAATGTTAAAATATTGACTAATTGTGATTTTAAGTTTTCTAAAAAAAATAGAACAATGAAAATATAAATTAGTTTTATGAAGAAAAAATATGAAAAATTGTCGTAAAGCTAAAGTAAGGGGTAATTTGCAATTATTACCTATATGTTTTAATTTGAGGTGATAAACCCTGAAATACATTCATAAACGCAATTAGAGCGTCCAAGAATAATTCGTTAGTTAAAATAATTGTTGACGTGGCTATAGACTTGGCAGATGGCATGGGAAAAATTCATTATAGGAATTAATTTATGTTTCTGAGAAAATAAAATGAAAAAAACTTTAAAAAAAAAGAAAAATCATAAAAGTAAAAAAAATAAAAAATAAAAGCACCAACCTATATAAAAAATCATAAATAAACTGAAAAAAATAAAAAAAAACGTTGAAAATAAAAAACATAAGGAGGAAAAATATATAAAAACATTGACTATTATCAAGGACAACACGTATGAAAATAAAAAATAATATTGTGAGGTAGAACAGGACGAAAAATTAGGCCAATTTATTTTTTCACTACTAATTAAAGTTTGGACAATTTCACAGCTATACAGGAAAGAATAAGAAAACCCATTCTAAAAAAAATATTTAATCTCAGCAACAAACTAATCCAAATTTCAAAACCCAAAAATCTTAATTTCACTTCAACCAGATAAGTAACAACAATAGAAAAGACCATAAAATAAACCCGTGTAAGATAAGTAAACCTTAACCCTAAAATTCAACAATAGGGCTAATATTTCAGTAATGGGACCTAAAATTCAGCAAGATTTCATGTTTTATCTTCTTTTTTGCTTCAAATAAATTCACCAACTAAACCATACAAATAGATCAATTGACAAACCCCAAAATGACAAATCATATTTATTTTTTAATTGTGTTTTTTGCAAAAATGACCCAACAAACAAAAATACTCAATTTCACAACTATACAGAAAAAAATAAGAAAACCCATGCTCCAAAAAAAATGACAAAAATTATAATGAAACCCAAATCATCTGATCTCAACGACAAACTAATTCAATCCTCAAAAGACAAATATCTTAATTTCACTACAACGGTATAAACCAAGACAATAAATAAAATAAAATAAAATAAACTCCAGTGGTATAATGAAATAACTTAGATTAACTTCAAATCAGCGATAAATCTGAGAAATTAAGGTTCGGACGACGAGAAATAAAGGTTCGATGGGCTAATTGAGTTCATCATAAAGTATTTTACAACCCTCACTTAAAGAAACTCCGACTATAGAAGAAGTGGGGATAAAATTTTGCTCAGTTCTGAGGCAACAATTGCCTTAACATGTGGCGAATCAGTAGCAACAAACGCAGTACCAACAATCGCAAAAGTAAAATGGAAGGATCAGACACAACAATAATGGACGCACCTTTTTGCTAAAATTTCTTCAGACTTCATCTGAGATTTGTGGAATCAAAGTACCATGTAAATCATCACCCCAAAAGAATAGTGTGACCCATTCACCCAAAGATCGCTAGATTCGAATATGAGAAGAAACGAAGTTGGGTGGAATAAGGTTGGTCGGCTGATAGAACCTCAACAAATATAGGTCAGCTTAAGCAATTATGGGTTCGTTTCTCAAACTCGGTAGAGTTAATCCCAACAAATGCAAGTTTCATGAATTTGAAAGAATCAAAATTTACCAGTGGTACAACCTTTCATCCCATCTCCTAATTTGGAGAAGAAGCTGCTTCCGTTGCTGAAAACCTCGAATCCATCGCAGATTGTGTCTCATCCCCAAACCTATGAATTGAAAAAACATACTTGGAAAATCAAGAAATTATCAGTTCAAGATCATGGAATGAATACATAGTTCTATCCTATGGTATACCCTGTTAAATCTATAAAGTCTACCAAATCCCATAATTTTCCTAATCCATTACATGCAGTAAGAAAAAAAAGATCTCATTTTTTAAACGATCTTTTATCATTATCCTCTAAAATTGTTGGTATGTCCATACCTTTGGATATGTTAATTATCCTAAGCCTGTTTTTTCTTTCTTTACTGGTCTAATGGGGAAGAGAAGAGGAATTGGGTTCATTTTCTATGATATATGCTCGTCATGTGTAAATAATTTCACTACGCAAGGATACCAATAGTTGTAGAAAACAAATAGATTAATGAGGGGAAGAGAAAGAGGTTGGGGAGAGAGGTGAGAAAACAAAAAAGTTTTCTCCTTAAATGATATGTGGCTGGACAAATGAGAAGAGCCCTGAGATTATACGAAATATATGAAGACTAACATTAAATGTAATTTATACCTCTAATACTACCGTATTAGAGGAATAATAATAATTATTATTATTAGTAGTATGTTTTCACTTGTATTAGGTTTACCTAAATGCAAAGAAATGTCGGACGGGACCCTAGCCTGGGAAAATTGGGATTGCAAAATATGTAAAACACAATTTGAATTGTTGCTTGGCTCATGGACACGGTACCGTTTTGAAAAAAGATGCAATCACACAAAAATCTGACTCGGCATTTCGGTAGAGTTTCGGGTAGTAACCGTTAATCAAAATATGAGTGCGCTAGGTATGATGCCTATATGAGGGTATGCATTTGTTGGGTTAGCGAAAAGTTTCCCTCCTTTGGCATAACTTTCACGATATACGTCTTCTTATTGAGGGAAATAGGTACGTGTGGACAAGCCATTTGATATACCTGAGTGTGCGTGAATTGCCTCACTATATACCTCACAGGGAGATTACGTGTGAGAGAGAGTTTGATATACTCGACGTCTGTGAATGAGTTTCCTGCTATATACCTCCTGTCATGACTTTGGTCAAGCGGTACGATGCGGGGGTAACCGTTATATATACGCCGAAGGTATCTTACCAATGGAAGGTGAGAGTCATATTGCTTAGGCTAATTGCGACTTATTGGACTAGCGCCCATCACAAAGTGACCCTCCTATTATGGGACAAAAATTTTGTCAATAGCCATGCTCTTTGGTGATGTAGTGTGCAAAATGCATGATTCTTGATTAGTATATTATGGAGAGAGTATTTTATTTGGTATGATGTGTACTATACAAATAATCGAGATTATATAAGTATTATGAAAAGTAAATCTAGCATGGAGATTATACTAAACATGGATATGTGAGAGTGAGTGTTGTGTAAATATCTATAAGTGAGTGTGTGGTAGAGAACCTAAGCATGTATCAACTGCAAGTGGTGTGTGATAAGTGTGAGTGAGCATGGATATATACAAGTGTGACAAGTGAAGGTGTGTGATATTGACACCTAAGCATGAATATTCTAAGTAGTGTGTGCAACATGTGGATATAAGTGATTTTACATTTAAGTGTAACACCCTGCCTAATTAAATACCGGGTATTCAGTCCTTTATTAAATTAAATCAAAGTGTCCGGTTGGTTCATCCTTAGCATCACTGTCGAAAAATAATTTTTCTTTGTTAATCACCTAATAAATAATTTAGCTAAGTGTCAAAACATTTATTTTTATAATTTAAGTTCTATTGTTATAATATAATATGAAACCATTATCATGAACACAAAGGATAATATTAAAACCAAACCATCCAAATGAAATAACCAAACTAGATTAATCAATCCAAATAATAAATTCCAATCGCAGGATAAGGAAATAAATAAAACAATCCCAACAGTAACTAAATCCTGAAATAATAAAGAGTACAATTCTCTCTCTCTGAACTAAATGAAATATGGGAACGGGCGACACATGCCCTATCTGAGAATAACTAAATAGAAAACTGGAAAGACAAGAATGGAGTCGTATACTGCAAGGACCTACAACTTCCAAAATAGGTGCAACACGTCAATGGTCCAAAGATCTAGGCCTGACGCTCCTGTGGCTAGGCACCAGTAACATATATATATATATATATAAGGAAGAAAAGATTGCAAGAAACAGGTCAGAGCCCGAGTGTAAAACTTCTTTAAAAATAGTTTTGCAAGTATTTAAAATGCTTACCAGTTGATCTTACATACATGTTAGTACCTCGACACTCACTTAAGAATGCTCACCTCTCAACTAGTGTGCACGCCTAACGTACTACCAAATTAACCTAGTTAAAGTCTAACCCAACTTTCATTCACCAAGCCTAATCCAAGTACTCGCATGACTATAGTTTATATCTGATACTCTTTTTTTATGAATTTTCCAAGACAGTTATATTCTCCTCAATACAGACTCAAGTTCTCAACTACTTAACTCATTCAAACTTAATTATCGAGTTTTATCAACTTAAAAGTACAGTAGATTAATCTCATGTATATATTTATAACTCAAAATATATATACTAATAGGACACCCCACATAAGTCTATGGTGCTGGCATACTCTGCTATCAAGTCCTCGTATCACTCGTACCAATGGTAAATACTAGTTCGGAATCACTCTCGAACTGTATCAACACAAAACACACATAATGGAGACGAAGCATAGTTTCAAGTCATTAAGAGGTCAGTAGATACCCTCACGTCTCTTAGGACCATCTAACTATCATTCTCAAATAGCCTGTACCAAGGATGATATGTTCTAAGGTACAAGTCAATATCCCCCATAAAGGTCCAATCAAGATAAGACTGTCCCGGAGCGGAACGTCCATGATAGCAAGGAGAGCGGGTATGATTAAACACAAATATACAACTATATATATATATATATATATATATATATATATATATATATATATATATATATATATATATATATATATATATATTCATATTATTCATCTAGGTATACCCACGACCCATAATACATGCGAACTATGCCCAATTTCTACGTATAAATAAATCATTATTTTTATTTTCTCAATTACCGGAGATCCTGAAGTACTTCTTGACTCTCGAAGTGTACCCTCTTGCTAAATATAAAATCAGTAGATGTACACTCAATACCCTACTGTTCTAAGTCCTTCTTAATTATCGCAAGATCTAATTTAACGTACGCAGATTTCCCATTCCATTTACACCCCCAAAATTCCACGATTAAATCTCATATAAAATCGTCTTCACCGGACCCTACTTATACCCTACTGGTCCTCCTCAAGTCCCATTATAATCTTTAAATTATGCCCAAGGGTCCTTACAAATTGGGATTGGATTAACATTTAAAAAGGGGAAGAAGTTCCCATTTCCAGGAGGAGTCGATCGATCGATGAAAGGGGGTCGATCGATCGATCCAATCGATCGATCGACATTCTTGAGTCGATCGATTGACCAAGCATGTCTTGCCCAGAATTCTGCATATTAAGCCTACGGTTTTCTTTCAACTTAAATCATCAAAACTCCATTAACATATTCCAAACTCCCAACCAAACATCATGAACGTTATATAGACCATTATGGACGATTTTTAACGTAAAGCATTCATTAATTCCTCTAAATTTGTCATCAAAGGGATTAATTAAAAAAATTATCATTTAACCCTAGTTCATTAATTTTTCCCAAGAATTAACTTAAATTCCAGATTTCTATCTCTACTAGGTATCCAATTTCGTGGATAACATTCTACATATAACAAGATATTCATCCTAACATGGTTTATACTCCAACATTTCAATAATAATCTCCCAACAACATTATTTTCATAAAGACATAAATTAATTAATTCCTACACAAGAATGGATGTGTTATCAACTAAAGAACAGAAATTTAGATACTTGCCTGGAAATCGAAGGTCTGGTCCGACGGATTAGAGTGGTATAGTAATGATTCCCTTCTTCCGATCTACGCGTTGGTGGTGGAATTTGTGAGGGTGGTGTAGGGTTGGTGGCTCTCCTCCTTGGAAGCCTTCTCTCTTCTCTCTTCCTTGGCCTCTCTGTAACTCTAATGTTTCTAACCCTCGAGGATTCTAACTCCCATCAGATATAACCCTGCAATTTTCATCCATAATTAATGTCTAAAATTAGAAATTACCAAAATGCCCTCTCGGATTACCAGTTAGGCCTAAAAATGTTTCGAGACCAAAACCAAACCCCCGGGTACACTTTTCTGACTATCTTAATCCCTCGGGACACGTCGGCGCACTCGAAATGACCATTCGGGTGACTTATAATTAATTCACTATTTATTCCATTAATTTAGTTCCGGCACAACACATGCGCATCCCGACTTAGTTTTTGTAATTATTGTATTATTCACTTGCGACAATTTTAATAAAGTCAATCTCATATATTACTTTACTCATCTAGTAGTATTCAACATGATTTTTACGAATAATTACTAACTCTCATCACGCTAGTAAATATATATTTCAATATCCGGATTAATATTGAATTAATTTATCCCGATTTAATGGAATTAATCCCATAATTAAATGCCATAAGAATACGGGGTATTACATACTTCCCCCAGAATAACAGAATTTCATACCAAAATTTGAAAAATAAGGCATACCTGGTAAAATCAATTTTGGATACTATTCGTGCATATCTGCCTCGCGCTCCCAAGTGGACTCCTCAACATTATGATGCTCCCACTGGACCCGTACAAGTGGGACTACCTTCGACCTCAATCTCCTCTCACTATGATCTAGAATAGCCGTTGGTCTCTCCTCATAGGAACTGTCGGGCTTTAAACCAATCTCATCTATTGCAATATGAGTGTGTGCCAAATCATCCCGAAGGCACGACCTCAATGACGAAATGTGGAACACATCATGAATACGGTGCAAGTGCTCCGACAACCCAATCCTGTATGCCACCGGTCCGATACTCTCGATAATGGGAAATGGTCTGACGTACCTCGGAGACAATTTCCCTTTCTTCCCAAATCTCATCACTCCCTTCATAGGAGACACTTGCAATAGTACCTGGTCCCCCACACTAAACTCTATAAAGAATCGCTTCGCATCTGTAATACCCCATAATTTTGAGGGCTTTATTTATGAATATGGTATATAATTTTAATAATACTATTATTTTTTGATCGGTACATTGCTATTATATTTATTTTTATTTAAAACAAATCGAATATTTAAATTCAAAGTTAATTAACTTTTGAACATTTTGTAATGGTTGAAATATGTAAAGTTGACAATTTTAAATTAAAGAGAAATATAGTAATATGCATTAGCTTAGTCTCCAAGCTAAGGTTTGAGAGAAAGACTATATAAGGAATATAATGGGTGATTATAAGGAAATGGAGATGAAAAAAAGAGGCCAAAAACGAAATCCAAAGAGGCAAAAACGAATGGAATGAGAAGAGCCAATTTGGAATGTTTAGATCTTCTTTTTGAGTGCATTCGGATGAGATTTGAGAAAAATCCAAAACACATACCTGACTCAATTTTTCCAGTAGAATCCAAATCTAAAGTCGTATTGGCGATTTGAATAATTTTTGGATATGATTTTTCTGAGTATTTAAAAAAGTTCTATTTGGGGTTATCTTGTGTTGGGGCTAGAACATGATTTGATGATTTTTGCGACAGGAATGTGATGGTGTGATCATATTTTGAGGCTGAATTTATGCGGCGATTCATGTGATGATTTTGAGGTATGGGGTTTTACACAATATGCTCTTTAAATCTCTCGAGAGTTATTCCATTGATTTCATGTTTAATTGAACTCATATTTGAATTGTTAAATTCTTTGAAATCTGGAGAAATAATTGTTGAATTGATTTGATTCATGTGGCATCATTATATTGTTGTTGGGCACGTTGTCATGAAATTTTAATATGGCACGGAGGTAGGGCACCCGCCAAACTTCCTGCTTCCTGTGCTATGTCTTGATAAAGCATATGCAGATGGGGTGAGGCATGGTGACCTGGTTAATGTGTTGTTGAGAAGTTTATTGATAAATGCATTGGGATTTTCATTTGATTTGAATATTCGTACTCATGCTGTTAGGCTTTATTCATCGTTAATACATTTGTTGAGCATCTTTTTTGTCATATTGTGTACTTCCCCATATTTTCATTTAGTGGCAGGTTACCGCGGATTTGGGGGGCTATGGAGATTAATTTTTTTCCAGGATTATTTTGTGAAGAATATTCGAGAATACAAGTTGAGAAGACTTGTATTTATTTATTTTGATGTATAGAGAATTGGACATTTATTTTATTTTCGAGTTATATAGTTGTTATATGTAATTCGAGAGACTTGGTATTTATTTGAAGATATTTGAGATTTGTAGTTCTCTTTTATTGTTGTGAAATTTTTAGATGCTCTATACCTTGTTATTTGTAGATTTGATTAGTTTTATCGACAGTAGCGCACCGTTCGCTCTCCCCGGGCGCGCGTGGTGTTACAGAATGGTATCAGAGCTTAGGTATACGACAACCCTTGGATCTTGGGTATTGGGTCTAGCATGCGCATTAGATTTGTTTTCTTTGGATATAGAAATTTTTTGAGGACCTGTTAGGCATCGTAGTGAGGATGTTAAGAACTAATTTGAGGACTTTCGTGTGTGATTTTGGGAAATAGAATCAAGTAGCATTTTATTTCGAGTGTTAGGTTTCGTCAAATTTCGAGGATGAAATTCCTTTTCAAGGGGGAAAGTATGTAATACCCCATAATTTTGAGGGCTTTATTTATGAATATGGTATATATTTTAATAATACTATTATTTTTTTATCGGTATATTGATATTATATTTATTTTTATTTAAAATGAATCGAATATTTAAATTCAAAGTTAATTGACTTTTGAAAATTTTGTAATGGTTGAAATATGTAAAGTTGACAATTTTAAATTAAAGGGCAATATAGTAATATGCATTAGCGTAGTCTCCAAGCTAGGTGATTAAGTGAGAAAAGTGTGCTCGTGTAAAGTGCACAGTCGTTGTTTTCGTTTCGCCAACTCAAATAAAAAACGTAAGTTACTACTACACTTGCGAGGCAACCACAGCGGTAAGTCGGGTATCGAGAATCCCCAGGGACGAGATGTTAAAATTTAAGTGATTTAATACTCCAAAATAAAAGTGTAAAAGATCATTACAAACTAAAAGGAAAAGTTAATCTAGGCAATGTGTTGAAACTAGATTATGAAAGCGAGTAAAACTATAGGTTGTGTCGAATATCCCTCACCCGAGTTAATTAGTATAAAATGATTACATGGGTCGGCGAGTTATTACAAGTGCGTCTCATTTCGACAGTTAATTAAATCAAGGGTTGTTACGCCCTAAATCATCATAAAAGCCTAATAAGATTTTGGCGTCAACAAATATCCCGAAAATTACGCGCGAAAGGTCGTAAGCACGGGACATACATGATATGCCCCGTCAAATCTCCTAGGCGTAATAACTAGGACAACACACCTGAAATAAACCCGTAAACTCCATCACCAAAGCAAAGCAATGTGTCAACTCGAGTGAGTTCAATTCAAACACAACCTAATTTAAATTACCTAGAAAGCATGTTAAAAACACTATAAATGGAAAGCGGTAAATAAACGTGGTAAATCTATACTAGAAAGCATGTAAATCAAAGCATGTAAATAAAGCAAGAAAACCTAAATTAGAAAGCTTGTAAATTAACTAGAAAGCAAGAAATGAAGAAATACAAACTATATTAATGGAAGAGGATGATGAATAGTCAACTTACACAACAAATGAGGTGTCAAACGAAGTATAAATGAAGGAGAACTCTCCAAAACCCTCAAACCCTAAGCTAACCTAAGATAAAATCGTGTATCTACTTCTATCTATTCTTATTACAACAAAAATTGTATTTATTGTAAGTTGGATTAAAAGAAAAGAAGAAAGAAAAGAAATGAAAATATCTGCTGAAAAACAAGGGATCGATCGATCGACCCCTTTGCTCGATCGATCGATCAAGGACAAAATTCGACAATTTAGAATGGTCAATAGATCGACCAGAAGTGTCGATCGATCGATCAAGTAGGGCAGATTACAGTAGCAGCACTACATTCCTTTCTTCCTCTTTTCCTTCTCCTCTTTTACTTTCCTTGTTTTTCCTCCGCTGAAATCGCCGTAACTTCTTCGTTATGAATCGTAATCGCGCATCGCTCGCGGCCACGCGAAGCTAGCGAGGAGGGCTACAACTTTCGTGAGATGTCGGGCCAGATACCCAAGATGTGAAAAGACTAAAATGCCCTTGAACGTGCGATTACGTAGGGAACTTCACCGGAATGCGTTCGAACTCCATACTTGGTACCTAAACACCTACAAAAACCCAATTATACCTCATATAGCATGTTAACAATATAAACCGAGGTTTTCTGGTTAACGGGCTTAAATATAGAGATTAAGGCACCCGAGGGGGCTTAAATGCGTAGGTTCGGAGGATGAAATACGCAATATTTGTGTATCATCACACCCCCTAACTTACACATTGCTAGTCCCTATCAATGAAATAGGATGCAACAAGAACTACAAGCAAACCAAAAGCAGGATAAGTACAAAAGTATGTTGTAAAAGTAAAAGGCCATTTTTGCGGGAGATTCGATTGCATTTAGCATATGCAATAAGCCGTTAAACCCCTAGGTCACCCTAGTGGACAAGTGTCGTCTCGTGAGGGTTTTCAGTGATGATACCCACAAACATCACATGGTTTCCTCAAAATATGCCTAACCCAACATGCGATAAGCCCAACAATGGCGAAAAGGATTTCATACGCATTTTTAGCAAAGTGAATGAATTCAAACAGCAGTACAAATCATTAACATCATAGAATGCACCTCATAAAATTGAAACCTTAAAATGTGGGAGGGGGAGAGCACATGCAAAGTGTGATTTTTGCGAAAAACTTAAATAAACCGGATACTAAAAGTTATTGCAAGCATATATTCAATCCTCACGGGCATTACGCTCACCAAGCGAATTCACTCGAAACAGGGAGGTAACACACGGAACATGCTGGCTAAAGAGTAAATGGAAATGGAAACTAGGCCGCACACATGTCACGAAGGAAGAACGCTATATATAAACTGAAAAATTGTAATCTCAAGGAAAGGATACCGCACACTAAAAGAGGCGAAATGCATTTTCACAGATTATCACAACTATTATGACTTTTAAATTACATCAATCAAAGATCACATAGGACTTTATAGGGTTGTAATGTAGGTATGGCTAGGGTATGAAATGAAAGGAATGTATGTACGGATTCAAAGTGTTCGGACTGAAAACTCGGGATAATGGGCTAATGCGGGAAATGTCAAAATTGGAAAACAAGTTCCAAAACGACATTAGATATATCATCGGGGAGAGTAATCAAAGCTTATTGAAATATATACAACATATACAAACTTCTCTTTCTTTTTCTTTTCTTCTTTTTCTCATTTTCTCTTTTGTTTTCTTTTGCTTTTTGCTTTCTCTTTTTCTTCACTTTTTTCACTATTTTCTTTTCTTTACTTATCAAACTCTCATATGCCTAAATTGCAACCGGCATCATAACAACATCATTCAATCCCAAGTAACATTCCAAACAAAGGTATGGAAAGTGTATGTATGGGATAAAACTCCAATTTAGAGTTAGTTATGGTAATGGGGTTATGAAATGAAAGGCTAATATTTAGGCTCAAAGGGATTAACGAGGGTAAACATATAAGGGTGAGGTCAAGGATAATATGGGTGATATATCAAAGAGGGCCTCTGATCATTTCACAAAGTTTACGCAATTCTCGAGTCAAAACAATATATGAAAATCATGATCAAGTAACACAATTCAAGTATGAACTCAATTAATGAACAGTCAAATGAAAGAATAGTGAGATTACCGACGAATTCAACGTTTTCAAAGAGGAAAGAATAGTGTATAACACTCACAAACGACGAAAGGTACAAAGCTTACTTGGTGTAAGTATATACAATGCAACAAAAGATTACCGAGTTATAAAAATCTTAAACCAAATCAATAAAGAAAGGAAAGTGCATGTGCTCACGGGATTAAAGTTTAATTCATGAAGTTATTCATAATATCAATAGTCGAGACTAAAGTCTAATAACTTCTAAAATCGAGAACATGCATCATTGGGTTGTCTATTGGATCGGGCAATTATTGAAATGTATCATCGAAAACAAAGGCAAAATGCCCAATAAAGGAGAAAAAATAAAGAAAATCTTTTTGAAAATTTTGAATTTTTCTAAGAAAAGCATACTAAGTAACTAACATGTGAGAAAAAACATGGACTAAAAACAGAAATGGATAGAATATCCCACACCCCCTAACTTAAAACTTGACATTGTCCTCAATGTAAATTAAGAACCAAGTCAAAGAGAGGAAAAGAGCGATATTACCCAAAATTGGAGCGATCCCCATAAGAACAAGTCCAAAGAATCTACAACACAAGTTAGTATCGAGCATAGCAAAAACAAATAATAAAAAGTTAACTTAATTACATTAGACTAAATTAAAAAGGAAAGAAAAGATAAAAAGAAAGAATAAAAAGCTAGCTATATACAACCTACTATTTAGACTTCACACTAACTGTACACTAGAAGTCTAAATAGCTGAGGGTCCACCATAAGAACGATTTGACTTTGGAGGATAACCGGTGTACCCTCACATATAAGCATGCCTTTCGAAAAATATGAATTCCGTTTTAACAACGGGAGGCATGTGTAAGGCGGAAGAAATGAACCATCGCCAATTAAAAGTTTTGGTGGGACGATGGGGGGTTTGGATTGAACGGGTGACAAAAACAAGTGGGGACCGAGAAAATATGAATATCCTCCCAAGGATTTTGAAGTTGGAATGGGAGTCGGCGCACACAAAGGCAAAGATGCGATCGTGGAGGGCGACTCGAGCAAGTACTCCTCATCGGCGATAGGGTTTAAAACATTAAAGTTCGAAACCGAATCATCGGGTACTTGTTCTGGTGGGGTAATAGAGAATGAAAATGGGGATGAAAGAAATTCAAACTCATGAGATGAATCATCATCGCATGAAGTTGGAATTTCAAAGGAAATAATATCATTTTCAATGAAATGTTCTTCTTTGGGAGCCAAAGAAGAAATCATTTCATTGCAAATAGATATTACGTCATTATCATCCTCACTTTCAATATCTATTACGCAATGGGAAAAGTCTAGAATGGCTTGTTCCAAAGTAGGCACAAGTACCTCATTTGGTTCAAAACATTCATCGACCTCGAAAGTCTCGAAAGCAAAATCGTCGTCGGACTCAAATAATAAATCCAACTCATGTTCCCACAAAAGATTTTGTTCCCGATAATGATTTTCAATTTTCTCATTTTCATACATACGCAAACCCTCACCGAATGTCATAGGTCGAGGTGCGGATGCATTAGAATGGGAACTTTGAAAATTACCATCGGACTTAAATGAAAACTCATTATTATAGGAATTTTGAAAACTATTGCAATTCGTTTCAAAAATCCAATTATAAGGAGGTAAAGGCCCAAAATCATTATCATTAAAATTCCAATAACCTAAGTTTTGACTTTCGTTATACTCACCCAAAGTCATGTTTGAATTTGTTACACTTTGGGATGCTAAGTATTCACCGAAAGTCATAGGCCTAGAATTTTGAGAATTATAACAAGGATTATCGAAAAAATTGGAATAAAACATGCTTACCCCGAAAATGGCTCAAGTGGCGGATTCCACAAAGTAAGTGCGTGCGGGAACAATTCGAGCGTTTCTAAGTGCTCAAATGTGGAAGTCCTACAAAATATTAGCAAATAATAAAAATAGAAAGAAAATACTATGAAATACTAAATCAAATGAAGTGTAAAACAAACTCATCCCCGGCAACGGTGCCTTTTTGATTAAGTGCGAAAAGTGTGCGCGTGTAAAGTGCATAGTCGTTGTTTTCATTTCGCCAACTCAATACAAAAACCTAAGTTACTACTACACTTGCGAGGCAAGCACAGCGGTAAGTCGGGTATCGAGAATCCACAGGGACGAGATGTTAGAATTTAAGTGATTTAATACTCCGAAATAAAAGTGTAAAAGATGATTACAAACTAAAAGGAAAAATAAATTTAGGCAATGTGTTGAAACTATATTATGAAAGTGAGTAAAACTATAGGTCGTGTCGAATATCCCTCACCCGAGTTTATTAGTATAAAATAATTACATGGGTCAGCGAGTTATTACAACTGCGTCTCGTTTCGACAGTTAATTAAATCAAGGGTTGTTACGCCCTAAATCATCATAAAAGCCTAATAAGATTTTGGCGTCAACAAATATCCCGAAAATTACGCGCGAAAGGTCGTAAGCACGGGACATACATGATATGCCCCGTCAAATCTCCTAGGCGTAATAACTAGGACAACACACCTGAAATAAACCCGTAAACTCCATCACCAAAGAAAAGCAATGTGTCAACTCGAGTGAGTTCAATTCAAACACAACCTAATTTAAATTACCTAGAAAGCATGTTAAAAACAC
Organism: Sambucus nigra; assembly: GCA_949130495.1. NCBI lineage: Eukaryota > Viridiplantae > Streptophyta > Magnoliopsida > Dipsacales > Adoxaceae > Sambucus > Sambucus nigra. The sequence continues at coordinate 194,121,937 of OX422222.1, read as the reverse complement.
TATAAATGGAAAGCGGTAAATAAACATGGTAAATCTATACTAGAAAGCGTGTAAATCAAAGCATGTAAATAAAGCAAGAAAACCTAAATTAGAAAGCTTGTAAATTAACTAGAAAGCAAGAAATGAAGAAATACAAACTATATTAATGGAAGAGGATGATGAATAGTCAACTTACACAACAAATGGGGTGTCAAACCAAGTATAAATGAAGGAGAACTCTCCAAAACCCTCAAACCCTAAGCTAACCTAAGATAAAATCGTGTATCTACTGCTATCTATTCTTATTACAACAAAAATTGTATTTATAGTAAGTTGGATTAAAAGAAAAGAAGAAAGAAATGAAATGAAAATATCTGCTGAAAAATAGGGGATCGATCGATCGACCCCTTTGGCCGATCGATCGATCAAGGAAAAAATTCGACAATTTAGAATGGTCGATCGATCGACCAGAAGTGTCGATCGATTGACCAGAAGTGTCTATCTATCGATCAAGTAGGGCAGATTGCAGCAGCAGCAGCACTGCATTCCTTTCTTCCTCTTTTCCTTTGCTTGTTTTTCCTCCGCTGAAATCGCCGTAACTTCTTTGTTATGAATCGGAATCGCGCACCGTTCGAGGCCATGCAAAGCTAGCGAGGAGGGATACAACTTTCGTGAGATGTCAGGCCAGGTACCCAAGCTGTGAAAAGACTAAAATGCCCTTGAACGTGCGATAGCATACAGAACTTCATCGGAATGCGTTCGAACTCCATATGTAGTACCTAAACACCTACAAAAACCCAATTATACCTCATATAGCAAGTTAACAATATAAACCGAGGTTGTCTGGTTAACGGCCTTAAATATAGAGATTAAGGCACCCGAGGGAACTAAAATGTGTAGGTTCGGAGGATGAAATACGCAATATTTGCGTATCATCACTAGGGTTTGAGAGAGAGACTATATAAGGAATATAATGGGTGATTATAAGGAAAGGGAGATGAAAATGAGAGGTCAAACACGAAATCCAAAGAGGAAAAAACGAGTGGAATGAGAAGAGCCAATTTGGAATGTTTAGATCTTCTTTTTGAGTGCATTCGGATGAGATTTGAGAAAAATCCAAAACACATACCTGACTCAATTTTTCATGTAGAATCCAAATCTAAAGTCGGATTGGCGATTTGAATAATTTTTGGATCTAATTTTTCTATGTTTTTAAAATAGCACTATTTGGGGTTATCTCGTGTTGGGGCTAGAACTTGATTTGATTATTTTTGCGAGAGGAATGTGATGGTGTGATTATATCTTGAGGCTGAATTTATGCGGAGATTCATGGGATGATTTTGTGGTGTGGGATTATACACAATAGGCTCTTTAAATCTCCCGAGAGTTATTCCGTTGATTTCATCTTTAATTGAACTCATATTTGAGTTGTTAAATTCTTTGAAATCTGGAGAAATAATTATTGAATTGTTTTGATTCATGTGGCATCATTATATTATTGTTGAGCACGTTGTCATGAGATTTTAATATGGCACAGAGGTTGGGCACCCGCCAAAATTCCTGCTTCCCGGACTATGTCTTGATAAAGCATATGCGGATGGGGTGAGGCCTGATGACCCGGTTAATGTGTTGTTGAGAAGTTAATTGATAAATGCATTGAGATTTGCATTTGATTTGAATATTCGTACTCGTGTTGTTACACTTTATTCATCGTTAATATATTTGTTGAGCATCTTTTTTGTCATATTGTGTACTTCCCCAAATTTTCTTTTAGTGGCAGGTTAGCGCGGATTTGGGGGTCTATGGAGATTATATAGTTTTGCAAGGATTATTTTGTGAAGAATATTCGAGAGTATAAGTTGAGAAGACTTGTATTTATTTATTTTGATGTATAGAGCATTGGAGATTTATTTTATTTTCGAGTTATATAATTTTTATATCTAATTCGAGAGACTTGGTATTTATTTGAAGAGATTTGAGATTTGTAGTTCTCTTTTATTGTTGTGAAATTTATAGATGCTATATACCTTGTTATTTGTGGATTTGATTATTTGTATCGACATTAGCGCGCCGTTCGCTCTCCCCGGGCGGGCGGAGTGTTACATAATGGTATCAGAGCTTATGTATACGACAACCCTTGGATCTTGGGTATTGGGTCTAGCATGCGGGTTGTAAATGTTTTCTTTAGCGATAGAATATTTTTAAGGACGTATTAGGCATCGTGGTGAGGATGTTAAGAATTAATTTGAGGAATTTCGTGTGTGATTTTGGGAAATAGAATCAAGTAGCATTTTATTTCGAGTGTTAGGTTTCGTCAAATTTCTAGGAAGAAATTCTTTTTCAAGGGGGGAAGTATGTAATACCCCATAATTTAGAGGACTTTATTTATAAATATGGTATATAATTTTAATAATACTATTATTTTTTTATCGATATATTGATATTATATTTATTTTTATTTAAAATGAGTCGAATATTTAAATTTAAAGTTAATTGACATTTGAAAATTTTGTAATGGTTGAAATATGTAAAGTTGACAATTTTAAATTAAAGGGTAATATAGTAATATGCATTAGCTTAGTCACCAAGCTAGGGTTTGAGAGAGAGACTATATAAGGAATATAATGTATGATTATAAGGAAAGGGAGATGAAAAAGAGATGCCAAACACAAAATCCAAAGTGGCAAAAACGAGTGGAATGAGAAGATCCAATTTGGAATATTTTGATCTTCTTTTTGAGTGCATTCAGATGAGATTTGAGAAAAATCCAAAACACATACCTGACTCAATTTTTCGAGTAGAATCCAAATTTAAAGTCGGATTGGCTATTTGAATAATTTTTGGATCTGATTTTTCTGAGTTTTTAAAATAGCACTATTTGGGGTTATCTCGTGATGGGGCTAGAACATGATTTGATTATTTTTGCGAGAGGAATGTGATGGTGTGATCATATTTTGAGGCTGAATTTATGCGGCGATTCATGCGATGATTTTGAGGTATGGGGTTTTACACAATAGGCTCTTTAAATCTCTCGAGAGTTATTCTGTTGATTTAATGTTTAATTGAACTCATATTTGAATTGTTAAATTCTTTGAAATCTGGAGAAATAATTGTTGAATTGTTTTGATTCATGTGGCATCATTATATTATTGTTGAGCACGTTGTCATGATATTTCATATGGCACGGAGGTTGGAAACCCGCCAAAATTCCTGCTTCACGGGATATGTCTTGATAAAGCATATGCAGATGGGGTGAGGCCAGATGACCCGGTTAATGTGTTGTTGAGAAGTTTATTGATAAATGCATTAAGATTTTCATTTGATTTGAATATTCGTACTCGTGTTGTTACGCTTTATGCATCGTTAATATATTTGTTGAGCATCTTTTTTGTCATATTGTGTACTTCCCCATATTTTCTTTTAGTTGCAGGTTAGTGCGGATTTGGGGGGCTATGGAGATTAATTTTTTGCCAGGATTATTTTGTGAAGAATATTCGAGAATATAAGTCGAGAAGGCTTGTATTTATTTATTTTGATGTATAGAGCATTGGAGATTTACTTTATTTTCGAGTTATAAAGTTGTTATACGTAATTCGAGAGACTTGGTATTTATTTGAAGAGATTTGAGATTTGTAGTTCTCTTTTATTGTTGTGGAATTTTTAGATGCTCTATACCTTGTTATTTGTGGATTTGATTTGTTTTATCGACAGTAGCGTGCCGTTCGTTCTCCCCGGGCGGGCGGGGTGTTACAGAATGGTATCAGAGCTTAGGTATACTACAACCCTTGGATATTGGGTATCGGGTCTATCATGCGGGTTAAATATGTTTTCTTTGGAGATAGAAAATTTTTGAGGACATGTTAGGCGTCGTGGTGAGGATGTTAAGAATTAATTTGAGGACTTTCGTGTGTGATTGTCGCAAATAGAATCAAGTAGCATTTTATTTCAAGTGTTAGGTTTCGTCAAATTTCGAGGATGAAATTCCTTTTCAAGGAGGGAAGTATGTAATACCCCATAATTTTCAGGACTTTATTTATGAATATGGTATATAATTTTAATAATAATATTACTTTTTGATCGGTATATTGATATTATATTTATTTTTATTTAAAATGGATCGAATATTTAAATTCAAAGTTAATTGACATTTGAAAATTTTGTAATGGTTGAAATATGTAAAGTTGACAATTTTAAATTAAAGGGCAATATAGTAATATGCATTAGCTTAGTCTCCAAGCTAGGGTTTGAGAGAGAGACTATATAAGGAATATAATGGGTGATTATAAGGAAAGGGAGATGAAAAAGAGAGGCCAAAAAGAAATCCAAAGAGGCAAAAACGAGTGGAATGAGAAGAGCCAATTTGGAATGTTTAGATCTTCTTTTTGAGTTCATTCGGATGAGATTTGAGAAAAATCCAAAACACATACCTGACTCAATTTTTCGTGTAGAATCCAAATCTAAAGTCGGATTGGCGATTTGAATAATTTTTGGATCTGATTTTTCTGAGTTTTCAAAATAGGTCTATTTGGGGTTTTCTGGTGTTGGGGCTAGAACATGATTTGATTATTTTTGTGAGAGGAATGTGATGGTGTGATCATATTTTGAGGCTGAATTTATGCGGAGATTCATGCGATGATTTTGAGATATGGATTTTTACACAATATGCTCTTTAAATCTCTCGAGAGTTATTCCGTTGATTTCATGTTTAATTGAACTCATATTTGAATTGTTAAATTCTTTGAAATCTGGATAAATAATTGTTGAATTGTTTTGATTCATGTGGCATCATTATATTATTGTTGAGCACGTTGTCATGACATTTTAATATAGCACGGAGGTTGGGCACCCGCCAAAAATTTCTGCTTCCCGGGCTATGTCTTGATAAAGCATATGCGGAAGGGGTGAGGCCTGGTGACCCGGTTAATGTGTCGTTCAGAAGTTTATTGATAAATGCATTGAGATTTTCATTTGATTTGAATATCCGTACTCGTGTTGTTATGCTTTATTCGTCGTTAATATATTTGTTGAGCATCTTTTTTGTCATATTGTGTACTTCCCCATATTTTCTTTTAGTGGCTGGTTAGTGCGGATTTGGGGGGCTATGGAGATTAATTTTTTACCAGGATTATTTTGTGAAGAATATTCGAGAATATAAGTCGAGAAGACTTGTATTTATTTATTTTGATGTATAGAGCATTGGAGATTTATTTTATTTGAGTTATAAAGTTGTTATACGTAATTCGAGAGACTTAGTATTTATTTGAAGAGATTTGAGATTTGTAGTTCTCTTTTATTGTTGTGGAATTTTTAGATGCTCTATACCTTGTTATTTATGGATTTGATTAGTTTTATCGACACTAGCACGCCGTTCTCTCTCCCCGGGCGATCGGAGTGTTACAGATGGTATCAGAGCTTAGGTATACGACAACCGTTGGATCTTGGGTATTGGGTCTGCATGCGGGTTAGATATGTTTTCTTTAGAGATACAAAAATTTTGAGGACGTGTTAGACGTCGTGGTGAGGATGTTAAGAATTAATTTGAGGACTTTCATGTGTGATTTTGGGAAATAGAATCAAGTAGGATTTTATTTCGAGTGTTAGGTTTCGTCAAATTTCGAGGACGAAATTCCTTTTCAAGGGGGGAAGTATGTAATACCCCATAATTTTGAGGGCTTTATTTATGAATATGGTATATATTTTAATAATACTATTATTTTTTGATCGGTATATTGATATTATATTTATTTTTGTTTAAAATGAATCGAATATTTAAATTCAATGTTAATTTACTTTTGAAAATTTTGTAATCGTTGAAATATGTAAAGTTGACAATTTTAAATTGAAGGGGAATATATTAATATGCATCAGCTTAGTCTCCAAGATAGGGTTTGAGAGAGAGACTATATAAGGAATATAATGGGTGATTATAAGGAAATGGAGATGATAAAGAGAGGTCAAATACGAAATCCAAAGAGGCAAAAACGAATGGAATGAGAAGAGCCAATTTGGAATGTTTAGATCTTCTTTTTGAGTGCATTCGGATGAGATTTGAGAAAAATCCAAAGCACATACCTGACTCAATTTTTCGTGTAGAATCCAAATCTAAAGTCGGATTGGCGATTTGAATAATTTTTGGATCCGATTTTTCTGAGTTTTTAAAATAGCACTATTTAGGGTTATCGCGTGTTGGGGCTAGAACATGATTTGATTATTTTTGCGAGAGGAATGTGATGGTGTGATCATATTTTGAGGCTGAATTTATGCGGAGATTCATGCGATGATTTTGAGATATGGATTTTTACACAATATGCTCTTTAAATCTCTCGAGAGTTATTCCGTTGATTTCATGTTTAATTGAACTCATATTTGAATTGTTAAATTCTTTGAAATCTGGATAAATAATTGTTGAATTGTTTTGATTCATGTGGCATCATTATATTATTGTTGAGCACGTTGTCATGACATTTTAATATAGCACGGAGGTTGGGCACCCGCCAAAAATTTCTGCTTCCCGGGCTATGTCTTGATAAAGCATATGCGGAAGGGGTGAGGCCTGGTGACCCGGTTAATGTGTCGTTCAGAAGTTTATTGATAAATGCATTGAGATTTTCATTTGATTTGAATATTCGTACTCGTGCTATTACGCTTTATTCATCGTTAATATATTTGTTGTGCAACTTTTTTGTCATATTGTGTACTTCCCCATATTTTCTTTTAGTGGTAGGTTAGTGCGGATTTGGGGGGTTATGGAGATTAATATTTTGCAAGCATTATTTTGTGAAGAATATTCGAGAATATAAGTTGAGAAGACTTGTATTTATTTATTTTGATGTATAGAGCATTGGAGATTTATTTTATTTTTGAGTTATATAGTTGTTATATCTAATTCGAGAGACTTGGTATTTATTTGAAGAGATTTGAGATTTGTAGTTCTCTTTTTTTGTTGTGGAATTTTTAGATGCTCTATACCTTGTTATTTGTGGATTTGATTAGTTTTATCGACAGTAGCGCGCCGCTCGCTCTCCCTGGGCGGGCGGGGTGTTACAGAATGGTATCAAAGCTTAGGTATACGACAACCCTTGGATCTTGGGTATTGGGTCTAGCATGCGGGTTAGATATGTTTTCTTTGGAGATAGAAATTTTTTGAGGACATGTTAGGCATCGTGGTGACGATGTTATGAATTAGTTTGAGGACTTTCGTGTGTGATTTTGGGAAATAGAATCAAGTAGCATTTTATTTTGAGTGTAAGGTTTCATCAAATTTCGAGGACGAAATTCCTTTTCAAGGAGGAGAAGTATGTAATACCTCATAATTTTCTGGACTTTATTTATGAATATGGTATATAATTTTAATAATACTATTACTTTTTGATCGGAATATTGATATTCTATTTATTTTTATTTAAAATGGATAGAATATTTAAATTCAAAGTTAATTGACATTTGAAAATTTTGTAATGGTTGAAATATGTAAAGTTGACAATTTTAAATTGAAGGGCAATATAGTAATATGCATTAGCTTAGTCTCCAAGCTAGGGTTTGAGAGAGAGACTATATAAGGAATATAATGGGCGATTATAAGGAAAGGGAGATGAAAAAGAGAGGCCAAAAATAAAATCCAAAGAGGCAAAAACGAGTGGAATGGGAAGAGCCAATTTGGAATGTTTAGATCTTCTTTTTGAGTGCATTCATATGAGATTTGAGAAAAATCCAAAACACATACCTGACTCAATTTTTCGTGTAGAATCCAAATCTAAAGTCGGATTGGCGATTGCAATAATTTTTGTATCTGATTGTTCTGATTTTTTAAAATAGTACTATTTGGGGTTATCTCGTGTTGGGGCTAGAACATGATTTGATTATTTTTGCGAGAGGAATGTGATGGTGTGATCATATTTTGAGGCTGAATTTATGCGGAGATTCATTCGATGATTTTGAGATATGGGGTTTTACACAATATGCTCTTTAAATCTCTCGAGAGTTATTCCGTTGATTTCATGTTTAATTGAACTCATATTTGAATTGTTAAATTCTTTGAAATCTGGAGAAATAATTGTTGAATTGTTTTGATTCATGTGGCATCATTATATTATTGTTGAGCACGTTGTCATGAGATTTTAATATGGCACGGAGGTTGGGCACTTGCCAAAATTCTTACTTCCCGGACTATGTCTTGATAAAGCATATGCGGATGGGGTGAGGCCTGATTACCCGGTTAATGTGTTGTTGAGAAGTTAATTGATAAATGAGTTGAGATTTGCATTTGATTTGAATATTCGTACTCGTGTTGTTATGCTTTATTCATCGTTAATATATTTGTTGAGCATCTTTTTTGTCATATTGTGTACTTTCCCATATTTTTTTTAGTGGCAGGTTAGCGCGGATTTGGGGGGGTACGGAGATTATTTTTTTGCAAGGATTATTTTGTGAAGAATATTCGAGAATATAAGTTGAGAAGACCTGTATTTATTTATTTTGATGTATAGAGCATTGGAGATTTATTTTATTTTCGATTTATATAGTTGTTATATCTAATTCGAGAGACTTGGTATTTATTTGAAGAGATTTGAGATTTGTAGTTCTCTTTTATTGTGGTTGAATTTTTAGATGCTCTATACCTTGTTATTTATGGATTTGATTAGTTTTATAGACAGTAGCGCACCGCTCGCTCTCCCCGGGCGGGAGGGGTGTTACAGAATGGTATCAGAGCTTAGGTATACGACAACCCTTGGATCTTGGGTATTGGGTCTAGCATGCGGGGTAGATATGTTTTCTTTGGAGATAGAAAATTTTTGAGGGCCTGTTAGGCATCGTGGTGAGGATGTTAAGAATTAATTTGGGGACTTTCGTGTGTGATTTTGGGAAATAGAATCAAGTAGCATTTTATTTCGAGTGTTAGGTTTCGTCAAATGTCGAGGACGAAATTCCTTTTCAAGGAGGGGAAGTATGTAATACCCATAATTTTGAGGACTTTATTTATGAATAAGGTGTATAATTTTAATAATACTATTATTTTTTTATCGGTATATTGATATTATATTTATTTTTATTTAAAAAGAATCGAATATTTAAATTCAAAGTTAATTGACATTTGAAAATTTTGTAATGGTTGAAATATGTAAAGTTTACAATTTTAAATTAAAGGGAAATATAGTAATATGCATTAGCTTAGTCTCCAACCTAGGGTTTCAGAGAGAGACTATATAAGGAATATAATGGGTGATTATAAGGAAAAGGAGATGAAAAAGAGAGGCCAAAACTAAAATCCAAAGAGGCAAAAACGAGTGGAATGAGAAGAGCCAATTTGGAATGTTTAGATCTTTTTGAGTGCATTCAGATGAGATTTGAGAAAAATCCAAAACACATACGTGACTCAATTTTTCGTGTAGAATCCAAATCTAAAGTCAGATTGGCGATTTGAAGAATTTTTAGATGTGATTTTTCTGATTTTTTAAAATAGCACTATTTGGGGTTATCTCGTGTTGGGGCTAGAACATGATTTGATTATTTTTGCGAGAGGAATGTGATGGTGTGATCATATTTTGAGGCTGAATTTATGCGGCGATTCATGTGATGTTTTTGAGGTATGGGGTTTTCACAATAGTCTCTTTAAATCTCTCGAGAGTTATTCCATTGATTTCTTGTTTAATTGAACTCATATTTGAATTGTTAAATTCTTTGAAATCTAGTGAAATAATTTTTGAATTGTTTTGATTCATGTGGCATCATTATATTATTGTTGAGCACGTTGTCATCAGATTTTAATATGGCACGGAGGTTGGTCACCCGCCAAAATTCCTGCTTCCCCGGCTATGTCTTGATATAGGATATGCGGATGGGGTGAGGCTTGGTGACCCGATTAATGTGTTGTTAAGAAGTTTATTGTTAAATGAATTGAGATTTGCATTTGATTTGAATATTCATACTCGTGCTGTTACGCTTTATTCATCGTTAATATATTTGTTGAGCATCTTTTTTGTCATATTGTGTACTTCCCCATGTTTTCTTTTAGTGGAAGTTTAGCGCGGATTTGGGGGGTTATGGAGATTAATTTTTTGCCAAGATTGTTTTATGAAGAATATTCGAGAATACAAGTTGAGAAGACTTGTATTTATTTATTTTGATGTATAGAGCATTGGAGATTTATTTTATTTTCGAGTTATATAATTGCTATATGTAAATCCAGAGACTTGGTATTTATTTGAAGAGATTTGAGATTTGTAGTTCTCTTTTATTGTTGTGGAATTTTTAGATGCTCTATACCTTGTTATTTGGGGATTTGATTAGTTTTATCGACAGTAGCGCGCCGTTCTCTCTCCCCGGGTGGGCGGGGTGTTACAGAATGGTATCAGAGCTTAGGTATACGACAACCCTTGGATCCTGGGTATTATGTCTTGCATGCGGGTAAGATATGTTTTCTTTGGAGATAGAAAATTTTTGAGGACGTGTTAGGCGTCATGGTGAGGATGTTAAGAATTAATTTGAGGATTTTCTTGTGTGATTTTGGGAAATAGAATCAAGTAGCATTTTATTTCGTGTGTTAGGTTTCGTCAAATTTCGAGGACGAAATTCCTTTTCAAGGGGGGAAGTATGTAATACCCCATAATTTTGAGGACTTTATTTATGAATATGGTATATAATTTTAATAATACTATTATTTTTTGATCAGTATATTGATATTATATTTATTTTTATTTAAAATGAATCGAATATTTAAATTCAAAGTTAATTGACTTTTGAAAATTTTGTAATGGTTGAAATATGTAAAGTTGACAATTTTAAATTAAAGGGCAATATCGTAATATGCATTAGCTTAGTCTCCAAGCTAGGGTTTGAGAGAGAGACTATATAAGGAATATAATGGGTGATTATAAGGAAAGGGAGATGAAAAACAGAGGCCAAATAGGAAATCCAAAGAGGCAAAAACGAGTGGAATGAGAAGAGCCAATTTGGAATGTTTAGATCTTCTTTTTGAGTGCATTCGGATAAGATTTGAGAAAAATCCAAAACACATACCTCACTCAATTTTTCGTGTAGAATTCAAATCTAAAATCAGACTGGCGATTTGAATAATTTTTGTATCTGATTTTTCTGAGTTTTTAAAACAACACTATTTGGGGTTATCTCGTGTTAGGGCTAGAACATGATTTGATTATTTTTGCAAGAGGAATGTGATGGTGTGATCATATTTTGAGGCTGAATTAATACGGCGATTCATGCGATGATTTTGAGGTGTGGGGTTTTACAAAATAGGCTCTTTAAATCTCTCGAGAGTTATTCCGTTGATTTCATGTTTAATTGAACTCCTATTTGAATTGTTAAATTCTTTGAAATCTGGAGAAATAATTGTTGAATTGTTTTGATTCATGTGGCATCATTATATTATTGTTGAGCACGTTGTCATGAGATTTTAATATCGCACGGAGGTTGGGCACCCGCCAAAATTCCTACTTCTCGGACTATGTCTTGATAAAGCATATGCGGATGGGGTGAGGCCTGATGACCCGGTTAATGTGTTGTTGAGAATTTAATTGATAAATGCATTGAGATTTGCATTTGATTTGAATATTCATACTCGTGTTGTTATGCTTTATTTATTGTTAATATATTTGTTGAGCATCTTTTTTGTCATATTGCGTACTTCCCCATATTTTTTTTAGTGGCAGGTTAGCGCGGATTTGGGGGGGTATGGAGATTATTGTTTTGCAAGGATTATTTTGTGAAGAATATTCGAGAATATAAGTTGAGAAGACTTGTATTTATTTATTTTGATGTATAGAGCATTGGAGATTTATTTTATTTTCGAGTTATATAGTTGTTATATCTAATTTGAGAGACTTGGTATTTATTTGAAGAGATTTGAGATTTGTAGTTCTCATTTATTGTTGTGGAAATTTTAGATGCTCTATACCGTGTTATTTGTGGATTTGATTAGTTTTATCGACAGTAGCGCGTCGCTCGCTCTCCCCGGGAAGGCGGGTTGTTACAGAATGGTATCAGAGCTAAGGTACACGACAACCCTTGGATCTTGGGTATTGGGTCTAGCATGCGGGTTAGATATGTTTTCTTTGGAGATAGAAAATTTTTGAGGACATGTTAGGCATCGTGGTGAGGATGTTAAGAATTAGTTTGAGGACTTTCATGTGTGATTTTGGGAAATAGAATCAAGTAGCATTTTATTTCGAGTGTTAGGTTTCATCAAATTTCGACGACGAAATTCCATTTCAAGGAGGGGAAGTATGTAATACCTCATAATTTTGAGGACTTTATTTATGAATAAGGTGTATAATTTTAATAATACTATTATTTTTTGATCGGTATATTGATATTATATTTATTTTTATTTAAAAAGAATCGAATATTTAAATTCAAAGTTAATTGACATTTGAAAATTTTGTAATGGTTGAAATATGTAAAGTTGACAATTTTAAATTAAAGGGCAATATAGTAATATGCATTAGCCTAGTCTCCAAGCTGGGGTTTGAGAGAGAGACTATATAAGGAATATAATGGGTGATTTTAAGGAAAGGGAGATGAAAAAGATAGGCCAAAAAAAAAATCCAAAGAGGCAAAAACGAGTGGAATGAGAAGAGCCAATTTGGAATGTTTAGATCTTCTTTTTGAGTGCATTCAGATGAGATTTGAGAAAAATCCAAAACACTTACCTGACTCAATTTTTCGTGTAGAATCCAAATCTAAAGTCGGATTGGCGATTTGAATAATTTTTGGATCTGATTTTTCTGAGTTTTTAAAATAGCACTATTTGGGGTTATCTCGTGTTGGGGCTAGAACATGATTTGATTATTTTTGCGAGAGGAATGTTATGGTGTGATCATATTTTGAGGCTGAATTAATACGGTGATTCATTCGATGATTTCGAGATATGGGGTTTTACATAATATGCTCTTTAAATCTCTCGAGAGTTATTCCGTTGATTTCATGTTTAATTGAACTCATATTTGAATTGTTAAATTCTTTGAAATCTGGAGAAATAATTGTTGAATTGTTTTGATTCATGTGGCATCATTATATTATTGTTGAGCACGTTGTCATGAGATTTTAATATGGCACGGAGGTTGGTCACCCGCCAAAATTCCTGGTTTCCGGACTATGTCTTGATAAAGAATATGCGGATGGGGTGAGGCCTGATGACCCGGTTAATGTGTTGTTGAGAAGTTAATTGATAAATGCATTGGGATTTGCATTTGATTTGAATATTCGAACTCGTGTTGTTATGCTTTATTCATCGTTAATATATTTGTTGAGCATCTTTTTTGTCATATTGTGTACTTCCCCTTATTTTTTTTAGTGGCAGGTTAGCGCGGATTTGGGGGGGTACGGAGATTATTTTTTTGCAAGGATTATTTTGTGAAGAATATTCGAGAATATAAATTGAGAAGACTTGTATTTATTTATTTTGATGTATAGAGCATTGGAGATTTATTTTATTTTCGAGTTATATAGTTGTTATATCCAATTCGAGAGACTTGGTATTTATTTGAAGAGATTTGAGATTTGTAGTTCTCTTTTATTGTTGTCGAATTTTTAGATGCTCTATACCTTGCTATTTATGGATTTGATTAGTTTTATCGACAGTAGCGCGCCGCTCTCTCTCCCCGGGCGGGCGGGGTGTTACAGAATGGTATCAGAGCTTAGGTATATGACAATCCTTGGATCTTGGGTATTGGGTCTAGCATGCGGGTTAGATATGTTTTCTTTGGAGATAGAAAATTTTTGAGGACGTGTTAGGCATCGTGGTGAGGATGTTAAGAATTAATTTGAGGACTTTCGTGTGTGATTTTGGGAAATAGAATCAAGTAGCATTTTATTTCGAGTGTTAGGTTTCGTCAAATTTCAAGGACGAAATTCCTTTTCAAGGAGGGGAAGTAAGTAATACCCATAATTTTCTGGACTTTATTTATGAATAAGGTGTATAATTTTAATAATACTATTATTTTTTGATCGGTATATTGATATTATATTTATTTTTATTTAAAAAGAATCGAATATTTAAATTCAAAGTTAATTGACATTTGAAAATTTTGTAATGGTTGAAATACGTAAAGTTGACAATTTTAAATTAAAGGGCAATATAGTAATATGCATTAGCTTAGTCTCCAAGCTAGGGTTTCAGAGAGAGACTATATAAGGAATATAATGGGTGATTATAAGGAAAAGGATATGAAAAAGAGAGGCCAAAAATAAAATCCAAAGAGGCAAAAACGAGTGGAATGAGAAGAGCCAATTTGGAATGTTTAGATCTTTTTGAGTGCATTCAGATGAGATTTGAGAAAAATCCAAAACACATACGTGACTCCATTTTTCGTGTAGAATCCAAATCTAAAGTCGGATTGGCGATTTGAATAATTTTTAGATCTGATTTTTTTGAGTTTTTAAAATAGCACTATTTGGGGTTATCTCGTGTTGGGGCTAGAACATAATTTGATTATTTTTGCGAGAGGAATGTGATGGTGTGATCATATTTTGAGGCTGAATTTATGCGGCGATTCATGCGATGATTTTGAGGTATGGGGTTTTTACAATAGGCTCTTTAAATCTCTCGGGAGTTATTCCATCGATTTCTTGTTTAATTGAACTCATATTTGAATTGTTAAATTCTTTGAAATCTAGTGAAATAATTGTTGAATTATTTTGATTCATGTGGCATCATTATATTATTGTTGAGCACGTTGTCATCAGATTTTAATATGGCACGGAGGTTGGGCACCCGCCAAAATTCCAGCTTCCCGGGCTATGTCTTGATAAAGCATATGCGGATGGGGTGAGGCTTGGTGACCCGATTAATGTGTTGTTAAGAAGTTTATTGTTAAATGCATTGAGATTTGCATTTGATTTGAATATTCGTACTCGTGCTATTACGCTTTATTCATCGTTAATATATTTGCTGAGCATCTTTTTTGTCATATTGTGTACTTCCCCATGTTTTCTTTTAGTGGAAGTTTAGCACGGATTTGAGGGGATATGGAGATTAATTTTTTGTCAGGATTGTTTTGTGAAGAATATTCGAGAATACAAGTTGAGAAGACTTGTATTTATTTATTTTGTTGTATAGAGCATTGGAGATTTATTTTATTTTCGAGTTATATAATTGCTATATGTAATTCGAGAGACTTGGTATTTATTTGAAGAGATTTGAGATTTGTAGTTCTCTTTTATTGTTGTGGAATTTTTAGATGCTCTATACCTTGTTATTTGGGGATTTGATTAGTTTTATCGACAGTAGCGCGCCGTTCTCTCACCCCGGGCGGGCAGGGTGTTACAGAATGGTATCAGAGCTTAGGTATACCACAACCCTTGGATCCTGGGTATTATGTCTAGCATGCGGGTTAGATATGTTTTCTTTGGAGATAGAAAATTTTTGAGGACGTGTTAGGCGTCATGGTGAGGATGTTAAGAATTAATTTGAGGACTTTCGTGTGTGATTTTGGGAAATAGAATCAAGTAGCATTTTATTTCGAGTGTTAGGTTTCGTCAAATTTTGAGGACGAAATTCCTTTTCAAGGGGGGAAGTATGTAATACCCCATAATTTTGAGGACTTTATTTATGAATATGGTATATAATTTTAATAATACTATTATTTTTTAATCGGTATATTGATATTATATTTATTTTTATTTAAAATGAATCGAATATTTAAATTCATAGTTAATCGACTTTTGAAAATTTTGTAATGGTTGAAATATGTAAAGTTGAAAATTTTAAATTAAAGGGCATTATAGTAATATGCATTAGCTTAGTCTCCAAGCTAGGGTTTGAGAGAGAGACTATATAAGGAATATAATGGGTGATTATAAGGAAAGGGAGATGAAAAACAGAGGCCAAATAGGAAATCCAAAGAGGCAAAAACGAGTGGAATGAGAAGAGCCAATTTGGAATCTTTAGATCTTCTTTTTGAGTGCATTCGGATAAGATTTGAGAAAAATCGAAAACACATACCTCACACAATTTTTCGTATAGAATTCAAATCTAAAGCCAGACAGGTGATTTGAATAATTTTTGGATCTGATTTTTCTGAGTTTTTAAAATAGCACTATTTGGGGTTATCTCGTGTTCGGGTTAGAACATGATTTGATTATTTTTGCAGGAGGAATGTGATGGTGTGATCATATTTTGAGGCTGAATTAATACGGCGATTCATGCGATGATTTTGAGGTGTGGGGTTTTACACAATAGGCTCTTTAAATCTCTCGAGAGTTATTCCGTTAATTTCATGTTTAATTGAACTCATATTTGAATTGTTAAATTCTTTGAAATCTGGAGAAATAATTGTTGAATTGTTTTGATTCATGTGGCATCATTATATTATTATTGAGCACGTTGTCATGGGATTTTAATATGGCACGGAGGTTGGGCACCCGCCAAAATTCCTTCTTCCCGGGCCATGTCTTGATAAAGCATATGCGGATGGGGTGAGGCCTGATGACCCGGTTAATGTGTTGTTGAGAAGTTAATTGATAAATGCATTGAGATTTGCATTTGATTTGAATATTCATACTCGTGTTGTTATGCTTTATTCATCGTTAATATATTTGTTGAGCATCTTTTTTGTCATATTGTGTACTTCCCCATATTTTTTTTTAGTGGCAGGTTAGCGCGGATTTGGGGGGGTATGGAGATTATTTATTTGCAAGGATTATTTTGTGAAGAATATTCGAGAATATAAGTTGAGAAGACTTGTATTTATTTATTTTGATATATAGAGCATTGGAGATTTATTTTATTTTCGAGTTATATAGTTGTTATATCTAATTCGAGAGACTTGGTATTTATTTGAAGAGATTTGAGATTTGTAGTTCTCTTTTATTGTTGTGGAATTTTTAGATGCTCTATACCTTGTTATTTGTGAATTTGATTAGTTTTATCGACAGTAGTGCGCCGCTCGCTCTCCCCTGACGGGCGGGGTGTTACAGAATGGTATCAGAGCTTAGGTATTCGACAACCCTTGGATCTTGGGTATTGGATCTAGCATGCGGGTTAGATATGTTTTCTTTGGAGATAGAAAATTTTTGAGGGCGTGTTAGGCATCGTGGTGAGGATGTTAAGAATTAATTTGAGGACTTTCGTGTGTGATTTTGGGAAATAGAATCAAGTAGCATTTTATTTGGAGCGTTAGGTTTCGTCAAATTTCGAGGACAAAATTCCTTTTCAAGGAGGGGAAGTATGTAATACCCATAATTTTCAAAACTTTATTTATGAATAAGGTGTATAATTTTAATTATACTATTATTTTTATATCGGTATATTTATATTATATTTATTTTTATTTAAAAAGAATCGAATATTTAAATTCAAAGTTAATTGACATTTAAAAATTTTGTAATGGTTGAAATATGTAAAGTTGACAATTTTAAATTAAAGGGCAATATAGTAATATGCATTAGCTTAGTCTCCAAGCTAGGGTTTCAGAGAGAGACTATATAAGGAATATAATGGGTGATTATAAGGAAAAGGAGATGAAAAAGAGAGGCCAAAAATAAAATCCAAAGAGGCAAAAACGAGTGGAATGAGAAGAGCCAATTTGGAATGTTTAGATCTTTTTGAGTGCATTCAAATGAGATTTGAGAAAAATCCAAAACACATACGTGACTCAATTTTTCGTGTAGAATCCAAATCTAAAGTCAGATTGGCGATTTGAATAATTTTTAGATCTGATTTTTCTGAGTTTTTAACTATTTGGGGTTATCTCGTGTTGGGGCTAGAACATGATTTGATTATTTTTGCGAGAGGAATGTGATGGTGTGATCATATTTTGAGGCTGAATTTATGCGGAGATTCATGCGATGATTTTGAGGTATGGGGATTTCACAATAGGCTCTTTAAATCTCTCGAGAGTTATTCCATTGATTTCTTGTTTAATTGAACTCATATTTGAATTGTTAAACTCTTTGAAATCTAGTGAAATAATTGTTGAATTGTTTTGATTCATCAGGCATCATTATATTGTTCTTGAGCACGTTCTCATCAGATTTTAATATGGCACGGAGGTTGGGCACCCGCCAAAATTCCTGCTTCCCGGGCTATGTCTTGATAAAGCATATGCGGATGCGGTGAGGCATGGTGACCCGATTAATGTGTTGTTAAGAAGTTTATTGTTAAATGCATTGAGATTTGCATTTGATTTGAATATTCGTACTCGTGCTGTTACGCTTTATTCATCGTTAATATATTTGTTGAGCATCTTTTTTATCATATTGTGTACTTCCCCATCTTTTCTTTTAGTGGAAGTTTAGCGCGGATTTGGGGGGCTATGGAGATTAATTTTTTGCCACGATTGTTTTGTGAAGAATATTCGAGAATACAAGTTGAGAAGACTTGTATTTATTTATTTTGATGTATAAAGACTTGGAGATTTATTTTATTTTCGAGTTATATAATTGCTAAATGTAATTCGAGAGACTTGGTATTTATTTGAAGAGATTTGAGATTTGTAGTTCTCTTTTATTGTTGTGGAATTTTTAGATGCTCTATACCATGTTATTTGGGGATTTGATTAGTTTTATCGACAGTAGCGCGCCGTTCTCTCTCCCCGGGCTGGCGGGGTGTTACAGAATGGTATTAGAGCTTAGGTATACGACAACCCTTGGATCCTGGGTATTATGTTTAGCATGCGGGTTAGATATGTTTTATTTGGAGATAGAAAATTTTTGAGGACGTGTTAGGCGTCATGGTGAGGATGTTAAGAATTAATTTGAGGACTTTCGTGTGTGATTTTGGGAAATAGAATCAAGTAGCATTTTATTTCGAGTGTTAGGTTTCGTCAAATTTCGAGGACGAAATTCCTTTTCAAGTGGGGAAGTATGTAATACCCCATAATTTTGAGGACTTTATTTATGAATATGGTATATAATTTTAATAATACTATTATTTTTTGATCATTATATTGATATTATATTTATTTTTATTTAAAGTGAATCAAATATTTAAATTCAAAGTTAATTGACATTTGAATATTTTATAATGGTTGAAATATGTAAAGTTGACAATTTTAAATTAAACGGCAATATAGTAATATGCATTAGCTTAGTCTCCAAGCTAGGGTTTGAGAGAGAGACTATATAAGGAATATAATGGGTGATTATAAGGAAAGGGAGATGAAAAAGAGAGGCAAAAAACGAAATCCAAAGAGGCAAAATCGAGTGGAATGAGAAGAGCCAATTTGGAATGTTTAGATCTTCTTTTTGAGTGCATTCGGATGCGATTTAAGAAAAATCCAAAACACATACCTGACTGAATTTTTCGTGTAGAATCCAAATCTAAAGTCGGATTGGCGATTTGAATAATTTTTGGAACTGATTTTTCTGAGTTTTTAAAATAGCACTATTTGGAGTTATCTCGTGTTGGGTCTAGAACATGATTTGATTATTTTTGCGAGAGGAATGTGATGGTGTGATCATATTTTGAGGCTGAATTTATGCGGCAATTCATGCGATAATTTTGAGGTATGGGGTTTTACACAATAGGCTCTTTAAATCTCTCGAGAGTTATTCCGTTGATTTCATGTTTAATTGAACTCATATTTGAATTGTTAAATTCTTTGAAATCTGAAGAAATAATTATTGAATTATTTTGATTCATGTGGCATCATTATAGTGTTGTTGAGCACGTTGTCATGGGATTTTAATATGGCACAGAGGTTGGGCACCCGCCAAAATTCCTGCTTCCCGGACTATGTCTTGATAAAG
This sequence comes from Sambucus nigra, assembly GCA_949130495.1. NCBI lineage: Eukaryota > Viridiplantae > Streptophyta > Magnoliopsida > Dipsacales > Adoxaceae > Sambucus > Sambucus nigra. Next base: position 194,102,254 of record OX422222.1, on the reverse strand, counting down.
CATATGCGGATGGGGTGAGGCCTGATGACCCGGTTAATGTGTTGTTGAGAAGTTAATTGATAAATGCATTGAGATTTGCATTTGATTTGAATATTCATACTCGTGTTGTTATACTTTATTCATCGTTAATATATTTGTTGAGCATCTTTTTTGTCATATTGTGTACTTCCCCATATTTTTTTCAGTGGCAGGTTAACGCGGATTTGGGGGGGTATGGAGATTATTTTTTTGCAAGGATTATTTTGTGAAGAATATTCGAGAATATAAGTTGAGAAGACTTGTATTTATTTATTTTTATGTATAGATCATTGGAGATTTATTTTATTTTCGAGTTATATAGTTGTTATATCTAATTCGAGAGACTTGGTATTTATTTGAAGAGATTTGAGATTTGTAGTTCTCTTTTATTGTTGTGGAATTTTTAGATGCTCTATACCTTGTTATTTGTGGATTTGATTAGTTTTATCGACAGTAGCGCGCCGCTCGCTCTCCCCGGGCGGGTGGGGTGCTACAGAATGGTATCAGAGCTTAGGTATACGACAACCCTTGGATCTTGGGTATTGGGTCTAGCATGCGGGTTAGATATGTTTCCTTTGGAGATAGAAAATTTTTGAGGACGTGTTAGGCATCGTGGTGAGGATGTTAAGAATTAATTTGAGGACTTTCGTGTGTGATTTTGGGAAATAGAATCAAGTAGCATTTTATTTCGAGTGTTAGGTTTCGTCAAATTTCGAGGACGAAATTCCTTTTCAAGGAGGGGAAGTATGAAATACCCATAATTTTGAGGACTTTATTTATGAATAAGGTGTATAATTTTAATTATACTATTATTTTTTGATCGGTATATTGATATTATATTTATTTTTATTTAAAAAGAATCGGATATTTAAATTCAAAGTTAATTGACATTTGAAAATTTTGTAATGGTTGAAATATGTAAAGTGGACAATTTTAAATTAAAGGGCAATATAGTAATATGCATTAGCTTAGTCTCCAAGCTAGGGTTTCAGAGAGAGACTATATAAGGAATATGATGGGTGATTATAAGGAAAAGGAGATGAAAAAGAGAGGCCAAAAATAAAATCCAAAGAGCAAAAACGAGTGGAATGAGAAGAGACAATTTGGAATGTTTAGATCTTTTTGAGTGCATTCAGATGAGATTTGAGAAAAATGCAAAACACATACGTGACACAATTTTTCGTGTAGAATCCAAATCTAAAGTCGGATTGGCGATTTGAATAATTTTTAGATCTAATTTTTCTGAGTTTTTAAAATAGCACAATTTGGGGTTATCTCATGTTGGGTCTAGAACATGAATTGATTATTTTTGCGAGAGGAATGTGATGGTGTGATCATATTTTGAGGCTGAATTTATGTGGCGATTCATGCGATGATTTTGAGGTATGGGGTTTTCACAATAGGCTCTTTAAATCTCTCGAGAGTTATTCCATTGATTTCTTGTTTAATTGAACTCATATTTGAATTGTTAGACTCTTTGAAATCTAGTGAAATAATTGTTGAATTGTTTTGATTCATCAGGCATCATTATATTGTTGTTGAGCACGTTGTCATCACATTTTAATATGGCACGGAGGTTGGGCACCCGCCAAAATTCCTGCTTCCTGGGCTATGTCTTGATAACGCATATGCGGATGCGGTGAGGCATGGTGACCCGATTAATGTGTTGTTAAGAAGTTTATTGTTAAATGCATTGAGATTTGCATTTGATTTGAATATTCGTACTCGTGATGTTACGCTTTATTCATCGTTAATATATTTGTTGAGCATCTTTTTTATCATATTGTGTACTTCCCCATCTTTTCTTTTAGTGGAAGTTTAGCGCGGATTTGGGGGGCTATGGATATTAATTTTTTGCCACGATTGTTTTGTGAAGAATATTCGAGAATACAAGTTGAGAAGACTTGTATTTATTTATTTTGATGTATAGAGCCTTGGATATTTATTTTATTTTCGAGTTATATAATTGCTATATGTAATTCGAGAGACTTGGTATTTATTTGAAGAGATTTGAGATTTGTAGTTCTCTTTTATTGTTGTGGAATTTTTAGATGCTCTATACCTTGTTATTTGGGGATTTGATTAGTTTTATGGACAGTAGCGCGCCGTTCTCTCTCCCTGGGCGGGCGGGGTGTTACAGAATGGTATCAGAGCTTAGGTATACGACAACCCTTGGATCCTGGGTATTATGTCTAGCATGCGGGTTAGATCTGTTTTCTTTGGAGATAGAAAATTTTTGAGGACGTGTTAGGCGTCATGATGAGGATGTTAAGAATTAATTTGAGGACTTTCATGTGTGATTTTGGGAAATAGAATCAAGTAGCATTTTATTTCGAGTGTTAGGTTTCGTCAAATTTCGAGGACAAAATTCCTTCTCAAGGGGGGAAGTATGTAATACCCCATAATTTTGAGGGCTTTATTTATAAATATGGTTTATAATTTTAATAATACTATTATTTTTTTATCGGTATATTGATATTATATTTATTTTTATTTAAAAAGAATCGAATATTTAAATTCAAAGTTAATTGACATTTGAAAATTTTGTAATGGTTGAAATATGTAAAGTTGACAATTTTAAATTAAAGGGCAATATAGTAATATGCATTAGCTTAGTCTCCAAGCTAGGGTTTGAGAGAGAGACTATATAAGGAATATAATGGGTGATTATAAGGAAAGGGAGATGAAAAAGAGAGGCAAAAAACGAAATCGAAAGAGGCAAAAACGAGTGGAATGAGAAGAGCCAATTTGGAATGTTTAGATCTTCTTTTTGAGTGCATTCGGATGAGATTTAAGAAAAATCCAAAACACATACCTGACTCAATTTTTCGTGTAGAATCCAAATCTAAAGTCAGATTGACGATTTGAAGAATTTTTAGATGTGATTTTTCTGATTTTTAAAAATAGCACTATTTGGGGTTATCTCGTGTTGGGGCTAGAACATGATTTGATTATTTTTGCGAGAGGAATGTGATGGTGTGAACATATTTTGAGGCTGAATTTATGCGGCGATTTATGCGATGTTTTTGAGGTATGGGGTTTTCACAATAGTCTCTTTAAATCTCTCGAGAGTTATTCCATTGATTTCTTGTTTAATTGAACTCATATTTGAATTGTTAAATTCTTTGAAATCTAGTGAAATAATTATTGAATTGTTTTGATTCATGTGGCATCATTATATTATTGTTGAGCACGTTGTCATCAGATTTTAATATGGCACGGAGGTTGGTCACCCGCCAAAATTCCTGCTTCCCCGGCTATGTCTTGATAAAGGATATGCGGATGGGGTGAGGCTTGGTGACCCGATTAATGTGTTGTTAAGAAGTTTATTGTTAAATGCATTGAGATTTGCATTGGATTTGAATATTCGTACTCGTGCTGTTACGCTTTATTCATCGTTAATTTATTTTTTGAGCATATTTTTTGTCATATTGTGTACTTCCCCATATTTTCTTTTAGTGGCAGTTTAGCGCGGATTTGGGGGGCTATGGAGATTAATTTTTTGCCAGGATTTTTTTGTGAAGAATATTCGAGAATACAAGTTGAGAAGACTTGTATTTATTTATTTTGATATATAGAGCATTGGAGATTTATTTTATTTTCGAGTTATATAGTTGCTATATGTAATTCGAGAGACTTGGTATTTATTTGAAGAGATTTTAGATTTGTAGTTTTCTTTTATTGTTGTGGAATTTTTAGATGCTCTATACCTTGTTATTTGTGGATTTGATTTGTTTTATCGACAGTAGCGCGCCGTCCTCTCTCCGGGCGTGTGGGGTGTTACAGAATGGTATTAGAGCTTAGGTATTCGACAACCTTTGGATCTTGGGTATTGGGTCTAGCATGCGGGTTAGATATGTTTTCTTTGGAGATAGAAAATTTTTGAAGGCGTGTTAGGCGTCATGGTGAGGATGTTAAGAATTAATTTGAGGACTTTCGTGTGTGATTTTTGGAAATAGAATCAAGTAGCATTTTATTTCGAGTGTTAGGTTTCGTCAAATTTCGAGGACGAAATTCCTTTTCAAGGGGGGAAGTATGTAATACCCCATAATTTTGAGGGCTTTATTGATGAATATGGTATATAATTTTAATAATACTATTATTTTTTCATCGGTATATTGATTTTATATTTACTTTTATTTAAAATGAATCGAATATTTAAATTCAAAGTTAATTGACATTTGAAAATTTTGTAATGGTTGAAATATGTAAAGTTGACAACTTTAAATTAAAGGGCAATATAGTAATATGCATTAGCTTAGTCTCCAAGCTAGGGTTTGAGAGAGAGACTATATAAGGAATATAATGGGTGATTATAAGGAAAGGGAGATGAAAAAGAGAGGCAAAAAACGAAATCCAAAGGGGCAAAAACGAGTGGAATGAGAAGAGCCAATTTGGAATGTTTAGATCTTCTTTTTGAGTGCATTCGGATGAGATTTAAGAAAAATCCAAAACACATACCTGACTCAATTTTTCGTGTAGAATCCAAATCTAAAGTCAGATTGGCGATTTGAAGAATTTTTAGATGTGATTTTTCTGATTTTTTAAAATAGCACTATTTGGGGTTATCTCGTGTTGGGGCTAGAACATGATTTGATTATTTTTGCGAGAGGAATGTGATGGTGTGAACATATTTTGAGGCTGAATTTATGCGGCGATTCATGCGATGTTTTTGAGGTATGGGGTTTTCACAATAGTCTCTTTAAATCTCTCGAGAGTTATTCCATTGATTTCTTGTTTAATTGAACTCATATTTTAATTGTTTAATTCTTTGAAATCTAGTGAAATAATTGTTGAATTGTTTTGATTCATGTGGCATCATTATATTATTGTTGAGCACGTTGTCATCAGATTTTAATATGGCACGGAGGTTGGTCACCCGCCAAAATTCCTGCTTCCCCGGCTATGTCTTGATAAAGGATATGCGGATGGGGTGAGGCTTGGTGACCCGATTAATGTGTTGTTAAAAAGTTTATTGTTAAATGCATTGAGATTTGTATTGGATTTGAATATTCGTACTCGTGCTGTTACGCTTTATTCATCATTAATTTATTTGTTGCGCATATTTTTTGTCATATTGTGCACTTCCCCATATTTTCTTTTAGTGGCAGTTTAGCGCGGATTTGGGGGGCTATGGAGATTAATTTTTTGCGAGGATTTTTTTGTGAGAATACAAGTTGAGAAGACTTGTATTTATTTATTTTGATATATAGAGCATTGGAGATTTATTTTATTTTCGAGTTATATAGTTGCTATATGTAATTCGAGAGACTTGGTATTTATTTGAAGAGATTTTAGATTTGTAGTTCTCGTTTATTGTTGTGGAATTTTTAGATGCTCTATACCTTGTTATTTGTGGATTTGATTTGTTTTATCGATAGTAGCGCGCCGTCCTCTCTCCGGGCGGGTGCGGTGTTACAGAATGGTATCAGAGCTTAGGTATTCGACAACCTTTGGATCTTGGGTATTGGGTCTAGCATGCCGGTTAGATATGTTTTCTTTGGAGATAGAAAATTTTTGAAGACGTGTTAGGCGTCATGGTGAGGATGTTAAGAATTAATTTGAGGACTTTCGTGTGTGATTTTCGGAAATAGAATCAAGTAGAATTTTATTTCGAGTGTTAGGTTTCGTCAAATTTCGAGGACGAAATTCCTTTTCAAGGGGGGAAGTATGTAATACCCCATAATTTTGAGGGCTTTATTGATGAATATGGTATATAATTTTAATAATACTATTATTTTTTCATCGGTATATTGATTTTATATTTACTTTTATTTAAAATGAATCGAATATTTAAATTCAAAGTTAATTGACATTTGAAAATTTTGTAATGGTTGAAATATGTAAAGTTGACAATTTTAAATTAAAGGGCAATATAGTAATATGCATTAGCTTAGTCTCCATGCTAGGGTTTGAGAGAGAGACTATATAAGGAATATAATGGGTGATTATAAGGAAAGGGAGATGAAAAAGAGAGGCAAAAAACGAAATCCAAAGAGGCAAAAACGAGTGGAATGAGAAGAGCCAATTTGGAATGTTTAGATCTTCTTTTTGAGTGCATTCGGATGAGATTTAAGAAAAATCCAAAACACATACCTGACTCAATTTTTCGTGTAGAATCCAAATCTAAAGTCGGATTGGCGATTTGAATAATTTTTTGAACTGATTTTTCTGAGTTTTTAAAATAGCACTATTTGGGGTTATCTCGTGTTGGGGCTAGAACATGATTTGATTATTTTTGCGAGAGGAATGTGATGGTGTGATCATATTTTGAGGCTGAATTTATGCGGCGATTCATGCGATAATTTTGAGGTATGGAGTTTTACACAATAGGCTCTTTAAATCTCTCGAGAGTTATTCCGTTGATTTCATGTTTAATTGAACTCATATTTGAATTATTAAATTCTTTGAAATCTGAAGAAATAATTATTGAATTATTTTGATTCATGTGGAATCATTATATTGTTGTTGAGCACGTTGTCATAAAATATTAATATGGCCCGAAGGTTGGGCACCCGCCAAATTTTTTGCTTCGCGGGCTATGTCTTGATAATGCATATGCGGATGGAGTGAGGCCTGGTGACACGGTTAATGTGTCGTTGAGAAATTTATTGATAAATGCATTGAGATTTGCATTGGATTTGAATATTCGTACTCGTGCTCTTACGCTTTATTCATCGTTAATTTATTTGTTGAGCATATTTTTTGTCATATTGTGTACTTCCCCATATTTTCTTTTAGTGGCAGTTTAGCGCGGATTTGGGGGCTATGTAGATTAATTTTTTGCCAGGATTTTTTTGTGAAGAATATTCGAGAATACAAGTTGAGAAGACTTGTATTTATTTATTTTGATATATAGAGCATTGGAGATTTATTTTATTTTCGAGTTATATAGTTGTTATATGTAATTCGAGAGACTTGGTATTTATTTGAAGAGATTGGAGGTTTTTAGTTCTCTTTTATTGTTGTGGAATTTTTAGATGCTCTATACCTTGTTATTTGTGGATTTGAGTAGTTTTATCGACAGTAGTGCACCGTTCGCTCTCCCCGGGCGGTCGGGGTGTTACAGATAGTATCAGAGCTTAGGTATACGACAACCCTTGGATCTTGGGTATTGGGTCTACATGCGGGTTAGATATGTTTTCTTTGGAGATAGAAAATTTTTGTTGACGTGTTAGGCGTCGTGGTGAGGATGTTAAGAATTAATTTGAGGACTTTCGTGTGTGATTTTGGGAAATAGAATCAAGTAGCATTTTATTTCGAGTGTTAGGTTTCGTCAAATTTCGAGGACGAAATTCCTTTTCAAGGGGGGAAGTATGTAATACCCCTTAATTTTGAGGGCTTTATTAATGAATATGGTATATAATTTTAATAATACTATTTTTTTTTCATCGGTATATTGATATTATATTTACTTTTATTTAAAATGAATCGAATATTTAAATTCAAAGTTAATTGACATTTGAAAATTTTTTAATGGTTGAAATATGTAAAGTTGACAATTTTAAAGTAAAGGGCAATATAGTAATATGCATTACCTTAGTCTCCAAGCTGGGGTTTGAGAGAGAGACTATATAAGGAATATAATGGGTGATTATAAGGAAAGGGAGATGAAAAAGAGAGGCCAAAAACGAAATCCAAAGAGGCAAAAACGAGTGGAATGAGAAGAGCCAATTTGGAATGTTTATATCTTCTTTTTGAGTGCATTCGGATTAGATTTGAGAAAAATCCAAAACACATACCTGACTCAATTTTTCGTGTAGAATCCAAATCTAAAGTCGGATTAGCAATTTGAATAATTTTTTGATTCGGTTTTTCTGAGTTTTTAAAATAGGACTATTTGGGGTTATCTCGTGTTGGGGCTAGAACATGATTTGATTATTTTTACGAGAGGAATGTGATGGTGTGATCATATTTTGAGGCTGAATTTATGCGGAGATTCATGCGATGATTTGGAGGTATGGCGTTTTTGACAATAGGCTCTTCAAATCTCACGAGAGTTATTCCGTTGATTTCATGTTTAATTGAACTCATATTTGAATTTTTAAATTCTTTGAAATCTGGAGAAATAATTGTTGAATTGTATTGATTCATGTGGCGTCATTATATTGTTGTTGAGAACGTTGTCATGAAATTTTAATATGGCTCGGAGGTTGGGCACCCGCCAAAATTTCTGCTTCGCGGGCTATGTCTTGATAAAGCATATGCGGATGGAGTGAGGCTTGGTGACCCGATTAATGTGTCGTTGAGAAATTTATTGATAAATGCATTGAGATTTGCATTTGATTTGAATATTCGTACTCGTGCTGTTACGCTTTATTCATCGTTAATATATTTGCTGAGCATCTTTTTTGTCATATTGTGTACTTCCCCATATTTTCTTTTGGTGGCAGGTTAGCGCGGATTTGGGGGGCTATGGAGATTAATTTTTTGCCAGGATTATTTTGTGAAGAATATTCGAGGATATAAGTTGAGAAGACTTGTATTTATTTATTTTGATATATAGAGCATTGGATATTTATTTTATTTTCGAGGTATATAGTTGTTATAGGTAATTCCAGAGACTTGGTATTTATTTGAAGAGATATGAGATTTGTAGTTCTCTTTTATTGTTGTGGAATTTTTAGATGCTCTATACCTTGTTATTTGTGGATTTGATTAGTTTTATCGACAGTAGTGCGCCGTTCGCTCTCCCCGGGCGGTCGGGGTGTTACGGATAGTATCTGAGCTTAGGTATACGACAACCCTTGGATCTTGGGTATTGGGTCTAGCATGCGGGTTAGATATGTTTTCTTTGGAGATAGAAAATTTTTGAAGACGTGTTAGGCGTCATGGTGAGGATGTTAAGAATTAATTTGAGGACTTTCGTGTGTGATTTTCGGAAATAGAATCAAGTAGCATTTTATTTCGAGTGTTAGGTTTCGTCAAATTTCGAGGACGAAATTCCTTTTCAAGGGGGGAAGTATGTAATACCCCTTAATTTTGAGGGCTTTATTTATGAATATGGTATATAATTTTAATAATGCTATTTTTTTTTCATCGGTATATTGATATTATATTTACTTTTATTTAAAATGAATCGAATATTTAAATTCAAAGTTAATTGACATTTGAAAATTTTGTAATGGTTGAAATACGTAAAGTTGACAATTTTAAAGTAAAGGGCAATATAGTAATATGCATTACCTTAGTCTTCAAGCTGGGGTTTGAGAGAGAGACTATATAAGGAATATAATGGGTGATTATAAGGAAAGGGAGATGAAAAAGAGAGGCCAAAAACGAAATCCAAAGAGGCAAAAACGAGTGGAATGAGAAGAGCCAATTTGGAATGTTTAGATCTTCTTTTTGAGTGCATTCGGATGAGATTTAAGAAAAATCCAAAACACATACCTGACTCAATTTTTCGTGTAGAATCCAAATCTAAAGTCGGATTGGCGATTTGAATAATTTTTTGAACTGATTTTTCTGAGTTTTTAAAATAGCACTATTTGGGGTTATCTCGTGTTGGGGCTAGAACATGATTTGATTATTTTTGCGAGAGGAATGTGATGGTGTGATCATATTTTGAGGCTGAATTTATGCGGCGATTCATGCGATAATTTTGAGGTATGGAGTTTTACACAATAGGCTCTTTAAATCTCTCGAGAGTTATTCCGTTGATATCATGTTTAATTGAACTCATATTTGAATTGTTAAATTCTTTGAAATCTGAAGAAATAATTATTGAATTATTTTGATTCATGTGGCATCATTATATTGTTGTTGAGCACGTTGTCATAAAATATTAATATGGCCCGAAGGTTGGGCACCCGCCAAAATTTTTGCTTCGCGGGCTATGTCTTGATAAAGCATATGCGGATGGAGTGAGGCCTGGTGACACGGTTAATGTGTCGTTGAGAAATTTATTGATAAATGCATTGAGATTTGCATTGGATTTGAATATTCGTACTCGTGTTGTTACGCTTTATTCATCGTTAATTTATTTGTTGAGCATATTTTTTGTCATATTGTGTACTTCCCCATATTTTCTTTTAGTGGCAGTTTCAAGCGGATTTGGGGGGCTATGGAGATTAATTTTTTGCTATGATTTTTTTGTGAAGAATATTCGAGAATACAAGTTGAGAAGACTTGTATTTATTTATTTTGATATATAGAGCATTGGAGATTTATTTTATTTTCGAGTTATATAGTTGCTATATGTAATTCGAGAAACTTGGTATTTATTTGAAGAGATTTTAGATTTGTAGTTCTCTTTTATTGTTGTGGAATTTTTAGATGCTCTATACCTTGTTATTTGTGGATTTGAGTAGTTTTATCGACAGTAGCGCGCCGTCCTCTCTCCGGGCGGGTGGGGTGTTACAGAATGGTATCAGAGCTTAGGTATACGACAACCTTTGGATCTTGGGTATTGGGTCTAGCATGCGGGTTAGATATGTTTTCTTTGGAGATAGAAAATTTTTGAAGACGTGTTAGGTGTCATGGTGAGGATGTTAAGAATTAATTTGAGGACTTTCGTGTGTGATTTTCGGAAATAGAATCAAGTAGCATTTTATTTCGAGTGTTAGGTTTCGTCAAATTTCGAGGACGAAATTCCTTTTCAAGGGGGGAAGTATGTAATACCCCATAATTTTGAGGGCTTTATTGATGAATATGGTATATAATTTTAATAATACTATTATTTTTTCATCGGTATATTGATTTTATATTTACTTTTATTTAAAATGAATCGAATATTTAAATTCAAAGTTAATTGACATTTGAAAAGTTTGTAATGGTTGAAATATGTAAAGTTGACAATTTTAAAGTAAAGGGCAATATAGTAATATGCATTACCTTAGTCTTCAAGCTGGGGTTTGAGAGAGAGACTATATAAGGAATATAATGGGTGATTATAAGGAAAGGGAGATGAAAAAGAGAGGCCTAAAACGAAATCCAAAGAGGCAAAAACAAGTGGAATGAGAAGAGTCAATTTGGAATGTTTAGATCTTCTTTTTGAGTGCATTCGGATGAGATTTGAGAAAAATCCAAAACACATACCTGACTCAATTTCTTGTGTAGAATCCAAATCTAAAGTCGGATTAGCAATTTGAATAATTTTGGGATCCGATTTTTCTGAGTTTTTAAAATAGGACTATTTGGGGTTATCTCGTGTTGGGGCTAGAACATGATTTGATTATTTTTGCGAGAGGAATATGATGGTGAGATCATATTTTGAGGCTGAATTTATGCGGCGATTCATTCGATGATTTTGAGGTATGGGGTTTTACACAATAGGCTCTTTAAATCTCTCGAGAGTTATTCCGTTGATTTCATGTTTAATTGAACTCGTATTTGAATTGTTAAATTCTTTAAAATCTGGGCAAATAATTCTTGAACTGTTTTGATTCATGTGGCGTCATTATATTGTTGTTGAGCAAGTTATCATGAAATTTTATTATGGCCCGGAGGTTGGGCACCCCCCAAAATTTCATCTTCGCGGGCTATGTCTTGATAAAGCATATGCGGATGGAGTGAGGCCTGGTGACCCAGTTAATGTGTCGTTGAGAAATTTATTGATAAATGCATTGAGATTTGCATTTGATTTGAATATTCGTACTCGTGCTACTACGCTTTATTCATCGTTAATATATTTGTTGAGCATCTTTTTTGTCATATTGTGTACTTCCCCATATTTTCTTTTAGTGGCAGGTTAGCGCGGATTTGGGGGGCTATGGAGATTAATTTTTTGCCAGGATTATTTTGTGAAGAATATTCGAGGATATAAGTTGAGAAGACTTGTATTTATTTATTTTGATGTATAGAGCATTGGAGATTTATTTTATTTTCGAGTTATATAGTTGTTATATGTAATTCGAGAGACTTGGTATTTATTTGAAGAGATTGGAGATTTGTAGTTCTCTTTTATTGTTGTGGAATTTTTTGATGCTTTATACCTTGTTATTTGTGGATTTGAGTAGTTTTATCGACAATAGTGCGCCGTTCGCTCTCCCCGGGCGGTCGGGGTGTTACAGATAGTATCAGAGCTTAGGTATACGACAACCCTTGGATCTTGGGTATTGGGTCTACATGCGGGTTAGATATGTTTTCTTTAGAGATAGAAAATTTTTGTTGACGTGTTAGGCATCGTGGTGAGGATGTTAAGAATTAATTTGAGGACTTTCGTGTGTGATTTTGGGAAATAGAATCAAGTAGCATTTTATTTCGAGTGTTAGGTTTCGTCAAATTTCGAGGACGAAATTCCTTTTCAAGGGGGGAAGTATGTAATACCCCTTAATTTTGAGGGCTTTATTTATGAATATGGTATATAATTTTAATAATACTATTTTTTTTTCATCGGTATATTGATATTATATTTACTTTTAATTAAAATGAATCGAATATTTAAATTCAAAGTTAATTGACATTTGAAAATTTTGTAATGGTTGAAATATGTAAAGTTGACAATTTTAAAGTAAAGGGCAATATAGTAATATGCATTACCTTAGTCTTCAAGCTGGAGATTGAGAGAGAGACTATATAAGGAATATAATGGGTGATTATAAGGAAAGGGAGATGAAAAAGAGAGGCCTAAAACGAAATCCAAAGAGGCAAAAACAAGTGGAATGAGAAGAGCCAATTTGGAATGTTTAGATCTTCTTTTTGAGTGCATTCGGATTAGATTTGAGAAAAATCCAAAACACATACCTGACTCAATTTTTCGTGTAGAATCCAAATCGAAAGTCGGATTAGCAATTTGAATAATTTTTTGATTCGATTTTTCTGAATTTTTAAAATAGGACTATTTGGGGTTATCTTGTGTTGGGGCTAGAACATGATTTGATTATTTTTACGAGAGGAATGTGATGGTGTGATCATATTTTGAGGCTGAATTTATGCGGAGATTCATGCGATGATTTTGAGGTATGGCATTTTTGACAATAGGCTCTTCAAATCTCTCGAGAGTTATTCCGTTGATTTCATTTTTAATTGAACTCATATTTGAATTTTTAAATTCTTTGAAATCTGGAGAAATAATTGTTGAATTGTTTTGATTCATGTGGCGTCATTATATTGTTGTTGAGCACGTTGTCATGAAATTTTAATATGGCCCGGAGGTTGGGCACCCGCCAAAATTTCTGCTTTGCGGGCTATGTCTTGATAAAGCATATGCGGATGGAGTGAGGCCTGGTGACCCGATTAATGTGTCGTTGAGAAATTTATTGATAAATGCATTGAGATGTGCATTTGATTTGAATATTCGTACTCGTGCTGTTACGCTTTATTCATCGTTAATATATTTGTTGAGCATCTTTTTTGTCATATTGTGTACTTCCCCATATTTTCTTTTAGTGGTAGGTTAGCGCGGATTTGGGGGGCTATGGAGATTAATTTTTTGTCAGGATTATTTTGTGAAGAATATTCGAGGATATAAGTTGAGAAGACTTGTATTTATTTATTTTGATATATAGAGCATTGGATATTTATTTTATTTTCGAGGTATATAGTTGTTATAGGTAATTCCAGAGACTTGGTATTTATTTGAAGAGATATGAGATTTGTAGTTCTCTTTTATTGTTGTGGAATTTTTAGATGCTCTATACCTTGTTATTTGTGGATTTGATTAGTTTTGTCGACAGTAGTGCGCCGTTCGCTCTCCCCGGGCGGTCGGGGTGTTACGGATAGTATCTGAGCTTAGGTATACGACAACCCTTGGATCTTGGGTATTGGGTCTACATGCGGGTTAGATATGTTTTCTTTGGAGAGAGAAAATTTTTGAGGACGTGTTAGGCGTCGTGGTGAGGATGTTAAGAATTAATTTGAGGACTTTCGTGTGTGATTTTGGGAAATAGAATCAAGTAGAATTTTATTTTGAGTGTTAGGTTTCGTCAAATTTTGAGGACGAAATTCCTTTTCAAGGAAGGAAGTATGTAATACCCCATAATTTTGACGGCTTTATTTATAAATATGGTTTATAATTTTAATAATACTATTTTTTTTTATCGGTATATTGATATTATATTTATTTTTATTTAAAATGAATCTAATATTTAATTTCAAAGTTAATTAACTTTTGAACATTTTGTAATGGTTGAAATATGTAAAGTTGACAATTTTAAATTAAAGGGATATATAGTAATATTCATTAGCTTAGTCTCCAAGCTAGGATTTGAGAGATTGACTATATAAGGAATATAATGGGTGATTATAAGGAATGGGAGATGAAAAAGATAGGCCAAAAACGAAATCCAAAAAGGCAAAAACTAGTGGAATGAGAAGAGCCTATTTGGAATGTTTAGATCTTCTTTTTGAGTGCATTCGGATGAGATCTGACAAAAATCCAAAACACATACCTGACTCAATTTTTCGTGTAGAATCGAAATCTAAAGTCGGATTGGCGATTTGAATAATTTTTGGATTTTTCTGAGTTTTTAAAATAGGACTATTTGTGGTTATCTCGTGGTGGGGCTGGAACATGATTTGATTATTTTTTCGAGAGGAATGTGATGGTGTGATCATATTTTGAGGCTGAATTTATGCGGCGATTCATGTGATGATTTTGAGGTATGGGGTTTTACCCAATAGGCTCTTTAAATCTCTCGAGAGTTATTCCGTTGATTTCATGTTTAATTGAACTCATATTTGAATTGTTAAATTCTTTGAAATCTGGAGAAATAATTGTTGAATTGTTTTGATTCATGTGGCGTCATTATATTGTTGTTGAACACGTTGTCATGAGATTTTTATATGGCACGGAGGTTCGGGACCCGCCAAAATTCCTGCTTCTCGGGCTATGTCTTGATAAAGCATATGCGGATGGGGTGAGGCCTGGTGATCCGATTAATGTGTTGTTGAGAAATTTATTGATAAATGCATTGAGATTTGCATTTGATTTGAATATTCGTACTCGTGCTTTTACGCTTTATTCATCGTTAATATATTTGTTGAGCATCTTTTTTGTCATATTGTGTACTTCCCCTTATTTTCTTTTAGTGGCAGGTTAGCGTGGATTTGGGGTGCTATGGAGATTAATTTTTTTGCCAGGATTGTTTTGTGAAGAATATTCGAGAATACAAGTTGAGAAGACTTGTATTTATTTATTTTGATGTATAGTGCATTGGAGATTTATTTTATTTTCGAGTTATATAGTTGTTATATGTAATTCGAGAGACTTGGTATTTATTTGAAGAGATTTGATATTTGTAGTTCTCTTTTATTGTTGTGGAATTTTTAGATGCTCTATACCTTGTTATTTGTGGATTTGATTAGTTTTATCGACAGTAGTGCGCCGTTCACTCTTCCCGGGCAGGCGGGGTGTTACAGCATCAGCATTGCTCTTCTTCCTATATTGGGCTACCCGAATACGACTCCTGATTAACTCAATCCTCGATGACGTCTCCTGAATCACCTCTGGCCCAAGTAGTTTGTTGTCCCCTACCGTTAGCCAACAAGTGGGTGAACGACAAGGTCTGCCGTACAACATCTCAAAAGGGGCATGCCAATTATAAACTGGTAGGAGTTATTATAGGCAAACTCCACCAGGGTAAGGTACTTCTCCCATCCTCCTCCAAATCAAGGAACACATGCGTAGCATATTCTCCATCATCTGATTAGTACGCTCAGTCCGCCCTTCTGTCTGCGGGTAATAGGTCATTCTTAACTACATCTCGGTACCCATAGCTTCCTGAAAGCTTTCCCAGAATCGGGACACAAAAATCTTGTCTCTATCAGACACGATATCCAGGGGCACCCCATGCAACCTCACTATCTTAGCAATAAATAACTAGGCATACTGTCCCGTAGTGTAGTCTGTCCGCACCGACAAAAAATTCACTACCTTGGTCAAACAATCCACCACTACCCATATAGAAGCTTAACCCCGCTGTGATGTAGGCAACCCAGTGATGAAATCCATGAAAATGCTCTCCCAAGTAGAAAATGATAACACCCATGAAAACAAAGTCTAATTCTCTTGAGTATTCCCCAGTGGAGTTGCCATTGTGTCCGTTCCTTCCCTTTCGGGATCTTACCCTCTTTATCGCGCATCTCGAAGGGCTCCTGACGCTCGCGCATGCACTAGGAGAGGGAGAGATGAAGTCTCATTCCCTTTCTATAGGAGCGTTTCGATCGTCTTCGATGTGGGGTGATGTAAGGAGATGGAGTCACCAACCTATTTTTCACCAAACAGGCAAAAGAACATGCCGCCGCCTTGAGAGAGAGGCATCAAAGACAAAGTGATTCTTACGAAACCAATATTTCAGAGGTTCAAAGTCTATGTTATGGAATAGGAAGGTGTTAGGCACCCATCCCTTCCTTTCGGTCTCTCATGGGATTGTGTTACTATTTTCCTTAATTTCTCTATGAAGTGTGAGATTGTATATATAAATGGATATCGAAATCATTCGACTCATCATGGAGAGGATAGAATGAGGTCATCCAAAGGAATGTTTCCAAAATAATAATTAGAAAATATGATGTATGCGCTTATCGAGATATTGATCGTTATAATGAAACGATAATAATTGTTAGATAAGACACGAAAGTATGAGTCACAAACATGATGTATATATATGAATAATATATAGATAAGATAGGAGAAAGATGAAAATAGATAAATTGGAAAATTGGAGAATTGGAAAATTGGAATATTGAACCCGGGTCTCGAGTTTTAGCCCGAAACGTCGACGAAGCCCATAAAGGCATCAAAGTCCACGTAGTTCGCATGCGGCATAAGGGAGGGGTTTATCCCATAGATTCAAACGGTAGTTTATTATATATGTGTGTGTAGAAAAGATAATTTTTAGTTTTGAGAGAGGGTGATGAAGAATCCCATCATAATTTATTGGTCTAACCCCTTTTTCCTTATTTTTTTTATAGAAAATAAATTATGTGAAATATGTCTAATAAAGGATGATGTATTAATGTGTATGGTCTAAAGTAAAAGATAAATTGAGAATTTATATAACTAATGCGAAAATAAAGGAATTTAAAGAGAGAAGGATGTTTGGACCTTCTCTGGAGAATTGAGGATTGATCTTGATCCTTGATGAACTCCCTTGATTATTGGGATGAATGATGGATGTGATAGAAGGAGATTTTGCTAAATTGGGTATGAAAATGATGGGAATGAACTATGGAAAAGAATTTCACACAAGGAAACTTCACTGCTTGTAAGAGAATGTTGCTGAGATCACTGATATTGATGGATATAAGGTGTGCTCTAAGAGTGAGCCGATGCCCTTCTTTTATAAGGTAGGGGTAATGCCTATCAACATACCCCTAGCCCAACCAATCGTTAGGTCACCCTAGATACACTATCGATTGGTAGGGAAATGGATCTGCCAGTCAACAATCTCGTGCAGATTTTTATGAAAAAATGGTCATAGAACGCAATTCTTAAATCCAAATTGTGCATGCGAAATTCCATTGGAAATTTAATTCAGCGACCTTCAAGATTCATTGGGCTTCTCCCGGGTCCGGGAGTTCACTTTGGGTCAAACGGGGCTTGAAAGCGTCTGTTGGTCCTTTGGACGGGAGATCGTCGGACCACTACAGCAAAAACACCAATTTGGCACACCTTGATGTTAAAAATATGGCACACTTTAAAATTATGTCAAATTTTGGCACGATTTAATGATAATCTGGCACACTTTTAAGTAGTGCCAAATTTTGGCACTCTTTAAAAGTGTGCCAAAATTGAGAACACTTTGCTAAAATTTAAATATCCTAAAAAAAATTAAGCTCCTCAATTATTTTTGGTCTCTCGCTCTCTCTCCTTTGAGTATCATCCTCCCTCTCTCTCTCTCACACTCAAGAAAATCCCTAGTTTTTCTCCGCTCGATTCCTCCTAAGACCAACCACTCGCAACCACAAACTTACATCATTTTACATCTCTATGTCCCCGCCTCCGTCCGCCGTCAATGGCCATTCGACTCGACCTCGAAATGGTACGCCTAAGCCTGGGTACAGGGGGAATAAATTAGGTTTTTTGTAGCATCAACTTCCATGACAGTAGCCTCAAACCCTCGAAGTAACCCATTTAGCAACCCATATACCCGTGAGTGATCAACCGCATATGATGTGAATTATTTTACTATGATATAATTTTAATTTTATTATGATTTTCAATTGAGTTAAATATTACACCTCCCAATTTGGTCATGTTAATCAATGGTGTTGGGAGCGGTGTTTAATGGAATCGAGTGAAATTGCTACAAAAATTTTGAAGTTTTGAGAGCAATATTTTAAGAATTTAAATAGTTCAGTTTTTTTTTGTGAAAAAAGGTATATTTTGCACATCTTATATGTTTTAACCTCAAAAAGTATGGAAGTCTAAATTTATGTATCATCTATGTATGTATTTGTTTGGTTTTACAATAATTTTTTAACTTTCAAGATGCTCAAAGTTGATGGAAATAAGGGGTGACCATGTGAAAATTCTTTCGATGTTCAAATCGAATTAGGGAAATTAGTTGTTCTTAAGTAATCTTTTATTTTAGAAGCATTATTTATTCTTCATGATGAAGTTGGATCTATCGTTGAAACAGTTACATGTATCTATGTTTCAATACTGTTCTTACGTTCATTTGTATTTCTACGTAAGATGCTATCAATCAACTCCATTTAGTTATTGGAAAATGATGTATCAAAATTTTGTATATTGAATAACAAAATGTCCATCAATTTCAAATACTTAAGGTATTGAAACCTTTTTATCATGGTGTTCTTTTTTGGTTTTCTCATATTTTAAGCCATAAAGCCATGTATCAAGATGTGTTTTTTGCACATCTATTGTGTTTTAAAATGGTTTCAAGAGTTTAAGATGTGTTCCAACACGACACAATATCGGCTACAACACGAAACAATTCGATTCAAGGTTCCACAGACCTCCTATCACGGGGACTCCTATTGGGACAGATGGAGTATCTATTAAGTAAAAGATAGCATCGTCGTGTATGTGGAATTGGTTCTCATCAATAATGTTATTTTGTCTTTGGTTTGTTTGTTTTATTATTATTATTATTATTATTATTATTATTATTATTATTATTATTATTATTATTATTATTATTATTATTATTATTATTATTATTATTATTATCATTATTATTATTATTATTATTATTATTATTATAATTATTATTATTATAATTATATTATTATTATAATTATAATAATAATAATAATAATTATTATTATTATTATTATTATTATTATTATTATTATTATTATTATTATTATTATTATTATTATTATTATTATTATTAGTAAGGTTTTTATGTTTATGTCACGTACCATTAATGGGAGATGCCTTAAAATTCGGATCATTTAATGGTTGATTGTGGTAGGTTTTGGTTTAATTTTGTTTTTTTCATATCACTAGCCACTTGGTGGTGGTTTATAAATACTGTTTTATTTCACACTTGAATTGATGATTAACATTTAAATTTGATTGGGTTTGGCTAAACAGGGACTATTGGAGAAAGCATAAGAGGGAGATGTTTGCTACACTTGGAGTTTTTGCTAAACATGGAGTATGCTAAGGCTTCTCTGATTGGTTCATTGGACACAATCAAATTTCAGACTGGGATATGGTTTGGATTCGTCAATTTGAGATAATTTTAAAAACTAACATCTGAAACGCTATTGAATTTGAATTTTGAACTGATTGTCTACTATATCTATAGTTGTACGGTTAATTACTTTAGCAATATCTACCATAAGGCTTTTGATAAAAAAATACTCCAGCCTATATTTTGTACCTAGAATTTCAAATTTACAAAGTTGTGTATCAAAGTTAATTTGCATCTGCTTAATTAAGAGTTAGAATATGAAATATATGGAAAATTTGATGAATCCAAAATTAAAGATCCTTTAACTCATATAAGGATACCATCTGCTTCAGTGTGAAGAATTTCTCTATAATGAATATCAACTTGCTTGGAGAATAGCCTTACAACACAATTAACGTTATAAGAGGAATGATTGAAATTAACGTGAAGATTTTGGCATAAGTCTTGAATTTACATTATAGGTGGTCTTAATTTCCACTGAGAGGTTTTATGATTGTTTGATAGACAATCCAAGATGAACTTATAACTTGATTCCGATAGATTTCTTGATAAATGAATTTAGATCGACCTTTACTTTGATAATTTTATGACATTGCAATTAAATATAAGTTTTATAACAATATTGAACTGATTTTAATCATTAGCTAATTTTAATTTACATATCCTAGCCAATACCCAAACAGGGTGCCGGTGAGTTACGTTTTATAGTCACATTACATCTTTAAACCTCATGCACAAAATGTTGTCAACAGGCTCTTTAACCATTTGATGTTTATGCACTGAAGGGTTGTGGAGAGCGTTGACGAGGCCTGTTAATTACATTATAATGGCTATTAATTGCATTATAACATATTATAACAAATCTTACCAGATGGTCGGAGCCCTTTTCACTCCCCATTCCTTTAAGAAAAATCTATGCTTACTGGTTTTTAATACTGGTAATGCATTGAATGCTTATGTTATTGAATTTATTTGGTAGTTTATGAGACTTCTAAATTCATGTTTGTGGATAGTAATTCATTCAGTATATTTGTAACTTTGTTAGCATACAATTTGTGAAACTTTGTTCGTGTGAAACTATGTGCAGTGTGTACATGTGTACCTGCAGTTTGTCAAACTATGTGTGTGAAATTATGTGTGCGTGACACCGGAACTGTGTGAGCATGTGTGAAATTGTATGTTTTGTGTGCATAACTGTGTGATGTAGTGTGTTTGACACTAAAATTGTGTGCATGTGTGTAGCGCAACTATAACCCATAGTGTATGTGAAACTCTGTGCTCATTAATTGATCCCTCTTGTGTCAATTCCATAAAACTGTGATTCTATAATTATCTACTTTTACTTTGGAGTTAATTTTATACAATTTGAATCACAAACCAATTCAAACGCATTTTTTCGAACCAAACAATGTATACGGGAACATAAGGCCCTGTGTCAATTCTTCAGCTTGGAATTGGGGTTGCCAAACACATCCTTAGAGCTATTGGGGTAGTAAGTTTGGAAAATCTGAGATGATACTTCATGTAGCATTTGGGGTGAGGGGCACATCTAAATTTTTATTTCTTTTTAATATTTGACCATCTTTTCTATATCAATTGATTTTGCAAATGTAATCATCCAAATGCATCCCCCTTTATGTCAAATTTTGGGTTTTTGCAATGCCCATAAGGAGTTTAGGCTAGATTTAAATCCAAGGGACTACCTGAATCTATTTGTGGTTTAGGGTCTAATGTCTTCACTACTTGTACCTTATAATCCACATCTTACTTTTTGTGACACTTTTATAAGAGATTTTGGGATAGTTATTTCTCACCCAAAGTGCAAACGCCAAACATTGGACTCCAAACTTTTATTATTATTATTATTATTATTATTATTATTATTATTATTATTATTATTATTATTATTATTATTTATCATTGATTAGTATTATATGGAGTCGTGCACTGCAAGATCATTGCCTCAGCTAACGATGTTCAAGCCAAAAATTATATCTATGCTCCCTATAACATGATGTAGGGACAGTTAAAAAATTGAATAAGATCGTCATTGAGTATGTTTTGGATGAATTTATATTGAGTTTTCTTATACTTTTTCATAGGGAAAAATTTGGAGTCATTGATTTTGTCAACTCTAGTAGCTGTGGGGATAAAACTGTGAGTCGGGTAAATTAACTCTGCACCTGGTGGTGAGTTCTATTTATATACATACATATATTTTGGGGGGTGGGGTTTGAATGAAAATATGACATATATTTATGCTTATGAGTGACTAAACAAGTTTCAAACATTTTTTATGTTGTTATTTGACATTGAGCAATTAATAAAAAAGATGACTGATGGTGGTGCAGACTATTGCTTTGAATGCGTTGGTTTGGTATCCTTGGTGCATGAAGCATATGCTTCCTATCGAAAGGTCTCACCCCCTCCCTCTCGTTATCACACATACACACAATAATATAAAAAGGTTGTTACTTATATATATATATATATATATATATATATATATATATATATATATATATATATATATATATATATATAACAACTGTTATATATAGCAGCTATTATATATATATAACAGTTGTTATATATATAACAACCCTCTCAAAGCTCCAAAATTTACCAAACTCAACCAAATTCTAAACTTTAGTCTCACATTACATAATTCACAAATGATCTATGGACATAATCAACTCAAACTTAAACATCATTCCAAATTCTACACACGAACACGCTAATTTTAATATTCAATTTCATACTAGGTACTAACACCAAACATCGCATGTAAAAAAGATTCGTAAAACAAAACCCCCTTAAGCCGTTCAAGGGTGAAAACCCAACCCAGCCCCCAAACGGCCCCGTAAGAGGCAATAACACCCCGTACGGGACCAATGTAACTCGTAGGAACTGACCACGTAGTCACGGGCCTTTCTGTTTGAGAATATGATGATAATTTGAAAATATATAGATTAGGCTTAAAAACAAGCCATTGAAGGGTGATAACCCAAACCAGCCCCCAAATGGCCCCGTTAGAGGCTCTAACACCTCACACGGGTCTAATGTAACTTAAAGGAACTGATCGCGTAGTCACGGGCCTCTCGATTTGACAACATGGTGATAATTTGAAAATATTTAGATTAGGCTTAGAAACAAGCCATTGAAGGGTGAAAACCAAAACCAGTCCCTAAACGGCCTCGTAAGAGGCACTGGCACATCGCGCTGGACCAATCTAACTCGTAAGAACTCATCGCGTAGTCATAGGCCTCTTGGTTTTAGAATGTGATGACAATTTGAAAATATATAGATTAGGCTTACAAACTAGCCGTTAAACGGTGAAAACCCAAACCGGCCACAAAACTGCCCCGTAAGAGGCTCTAACACCTCACACGGTTCTAATGTAACTTGTAGGACTTGACCGCGTAGTCATGGGCCTTTCGGTTTGAGAATATGATGATAATTTAAAAATATATAGATTAGTCTTAGAAACAAGTCGTTGAAGGGTCAAAACCCAAACCAACCCTCAAACGGACCTGTAAGAGGCACCAACACCTCGCACGAGACCAATGTAACTCGTAAGAATTGATCGCGTAGTCAAGGGCCTCTCAATTTGAGAATGTGTTGATAATTTGAAAATATATAGATTAAGCTTGGAAACAAGCCGTTAAAGGATGAAATATCAAATCATCCCCCAAACGATTCAGTAGAGGCACTAACACCTCGTACGGAACCAATTTAGCTTGTAGGAACTGACTGCGTTGTTACGGCCTCTCGATTTGAGAATATGATGATAATTTGAAAATATATAGATTAGGCTTAGAAATAAGTCGTTAAAGGGTGAAAACCCAAACCAACACCCAAACGATCCCGTAAGAGGCACTAAAAAATCGCACGGGACCAATATAACTCGTAGGAACTAATCGGGTAATCATAATTTTTTCGATTTGAGAATATGACGATAATTTAAAACTAATTAAATTAGGCTTAATAAGCCGTTAAAGTGTGAAAATAAAAACTAGCCCCCAAACGGTTCCGTAATAAGCACTAACACCTCGTACTAGACCAATGTAACTCGAAGGAGATGATAGCGTAGTCACGGGCCTCTCGGTCTGAGAATATGATGATAATTTGAAAATATATAGATTACTCTTAGAAATAAGTCGTTGAAGGGAGAAAACCAAAATCAGCCCCCAAATGGACCCGTAAGAGGCATTAACGCCTCGCACGGGTCCAATGTAACTCGTAAGAATTGACTGCGTAGTCATGGGCCACTCGGTTTGAGAATGTGATGATAATTTCAAAATATATAGATTAAGATTGGAAACACGCCGTTAAAGGGTGAAATCTCAAATCAACCCCAAAATGGCCCTGTAAGAGGCACTAACACCTCACATGAGACCAATATATCTCGTAGGAACTGATCGCCTAGTGATGGGCCTCTCGGTTTGAGAATATGACGATAATTTGAAAATATATAGATTAGGCTTAGAAATAAGTCGTTAAAGGGTGAAAACCCAAACCAGCCCCCAAACGGGCCCGTAAGAGGTACTAAAACCTCGCACGGGACCAATATAATTCATAGGAACTGACCGGGTAGTCACGAGCCTCTCGGTTTGAGAATGTGGAGATAATTTGAAAATATATAGATTAAGCATGGAAACAAGCTGTTTTAGGGTGAAATCTCACATCAGCCGCCAAAAGGCCCCGTAAGAGGCACTAACACCTCGCACGGGACCAATGCAACTCGTAGGAACTGATCGCGTAGGCACGGGCCTCTTGGTTTGAGAATATGATGATAATTTGAAAATATATAGATTATGCTTAGAAAAAAGACGTTAAAGGGTAAAAATCCAAATCAACACCCAAACGGTCCCGTAAGAGGCACTAACACCTCGCACGGGACCAATATAACTCGTAGGAACTGACCACGTAGTCACGGGCCTCTCGATTTGAGAATATGATGATAATTTAAAAATATGTAGATTAGGCTTAGAAACTAGCCGTTAAAGGTTGAAAACACAAACGAACCCGTAAGAGGTACTAACACCTTGAACGAGAGTAATGTAACTCGTAGGAACTGACCGCGTAGTCACTGGCCTATTGGTTTGAGAATATGATGATAATTTGAAAATATATAGATTAATCTTAGAAACAAGTCGTTGAAGGGTGAAAACCCAAATAAGCTCCCAAATGGCCCCGTAAACGGCACTAACACCTCGCATGGGACCAATGTAACTCGTAGGAACTAACCGCATAGTCACAGGCCTCTCGGTTTGAAAATATGAAGATAATTTTGAAATATATAGAATAGGCTTAGAAACAAGTCGTTAAAGGGTGAAAATCCAAATCAGCCCTTAAACGATCCCGTAAAAGGCATGAACACCTCATACGGGACCAATATAACTCATAGGAACTGACCACATAGTCACGAGTTTTCTGGTTTGAGAATATGATTATAATTGTAAAACATTTAAATTAGGCTCAAAACAAGCTGCTATAGGGTGAAAACTCAAACCAGTACCCAAACGACCCTGTAAGAGGCACTAAAACCTTGCACGAGACCAATATAACTCGTAGGAACTGACTCGGTAGTCATGA
Organism: Sambucus nigra; assembly: GCA_949130495.1. NCBI lineage: Eukaryota > Viridiplantae > Streptophyta > Magnoliopsida > Dipsacales > Adoxaceae > Sambucus > Sambucus nigra. The sequence continues at coordinate 194,077,088 of OX422222.1, read as the reverse complement.
GTCTTTCGATTTGAGAATGTGGGTATAATTTGAAAATATATAGATTAAGTTTAGAAACAAGCCGTTGAAGGGTGAAAACCCAAATCATCCCCCAAATGGCCATGTAAGAGGCACTACACCTCGCACGGGACCAATGTAACTCATAGGAACTGATCACGTAGTCACGAGCCTCTTGATTTGAGAATATGTACTAATTTGAAAATATATAGATTAGGCTTAGAAACAAGCCATTAAAGGGTGAAAACCCAAATCAGCCCCTAAACGGTCCCGTAAAAGGCATGAACACCTCATCCGGAGCCAATATAACTCGTAGCAACTGACCGCGTAGTCACGAGTTTTCTGGTTTGAGAATATGACAATAATTGTAAAATATTTAAATTAGGCTTAAAAATAAGCCGTTATAGGGTGAAAACCCAAACCAGTACCCAAACGGACTTGTAAGAGGCACTAACACCTCGCATTGGACTAATGTAACTCGTAGGAGCTGATTATTTAGTCATAACTTGTGTAAGATTTTCGATTTGAGAATATAATAATAATTTTAACTCGTATATGCAATTTTTTACCTTGCGCAAGCTTTTTCTATAAATTAATTGGTTAATAATATCATCACTTTTTTGCAGGATAACATTTTTTCGTTAGCTTTTATTCACGTGGAACACACTGAGAAGTCAATGGTTTACAACAAGGGGATATTTGTTTAATGTCATAAATATTCAGGATTCTATTTTTTTTGTGCTATCGTCGTGTGAGCTTTTGTAGTTATATTGTTTACTTTTATGGCCATGCGGGCTTTTGTAATTTTATTATTATATTGTATGGTCGTGCGGGATTTATATTACACATGTTTTATATTTGCAGGTTTTAGAATGTCCATAAAATAAAGGAAACTCTGTCCAATTTTTTTTGGTTTGTGAACTACTAAGACTTGTAATATTTTGAAGTTTGTATGTACATTAGTTTATCAACAACATACGAGATTCGCAATTTGTGAATTTTCTTATTTTCAAATAATTAATTTTTTTCTTTGATCCAAAATTTTGGCACAGTTCAAAACCGTGCCAAAAGTATATCAAATGTTGGCACGATTTTAAAGTGTGCTAAAAGTTTGTTAAAATGTACTCAATCTGGCACAGTTCAAAACTGTGCCAGAAATATCAAATTCTAGCATGGTTTAAAAGTGTACTAGAAGTGTTCCTGTTTGGCCAAATCTGGCACACTTTTAAACCATGCCAAAAAAATGGCCATTTTGGAATGCCTAATTCTGGCACAATTCAAAATCGTGTCATATTTGATCTGGCACAGTTTTAAGCCATGCCAGATTGTTGTTTTTGGTTTAGTGGACGGTAATGGATCATTTATCCAATTCGTAAATCAAAATCGTACACGGAATGGACCGTTGGAAATATTATGCGGATAAATTCAACATTCCAAAGAGCTTCGCTACGTTCGGAGAGTTGAGTTTCATCAATCGGGGCCCGAAAGTGCCCGATGACCTTTCAGAGTAAAATGGGTCATTCGTCCGTATCGTAAGGCTGATTCGCGCATGGGGTTGACTGTTGGAAGGGGTATTTATTTACCTTCTAAGACTCATTTACTCTCATTCAATATGAAGAGTTGACCTTGGTCAAATGGAGCCCAAGAACGCCCGGTGGCGTCTAGATCATTTTTTTGGGGGAAAATGGATCGTTTGTCCAAACGATTATGCTGCTTTGCACATGGGGCGGATCATTGGAAAGGGGTTTCAGATCCCTTCAAAGATTCATTGATCTTTTTCTGTAACGATGAATTTGATCGGAGTCAAATGGGTCCCGAGATGGCATCTAGATCGATTTTTAGTAGTAAAATGGCTCGTTCGTCGAAACTGTTATGCTGGTTCGTGCACTAGGTGGATCGTTGTAAAGGGGATTTAGAAATTTCCAAAGGTTCATTAAGCTTATACCCTGATGATAGAGTTAACCGAAGTCAAACGGGGCCCAGGAGCGCCCTATGGTTTCTAGATCGGTACTCAGAGTATGACCTAGGATTTGTAGTAAAGTGGAGAGGTACTAGGGACCTAAGGAGAGACTTAGGGGGTTCTTAGAATATGTTATCTACATCACTGCTTAGCAGTTTAGGGTCAGGCAAAGTTGGCGGTTGAACAAGATGACCATGTCATTTGAACAAGGCCCAATGTCGTTCAAATAACGTGCTTCGAAAATGTTAAATCTGGCTTGCCCTTATGTATTATCACATTTCTGACCCTTGATTTAATGAGATGTTGAGCTTTGGTGATCCCAAATTTGATAAAATGGGACTTTTGGTGTTTTAAGAGTTTTTTAAGGGATTTTTGGTTCATTTTGAGCATTTAAAGTTGGAAGAAGATGAGAGAGTGAGAGATGTTGTCTTCCACCATGGGAGAGCTTCTCTACACCTCAAACCACCTCAAAACCACCCTAAAAAACCTTATTCTTCTATGATTTCACCACATTCATGCCTACAACACCCATATACACCATTGTTGAAGTGGAGCTACGAAATTTGGAGAAGTGTTGAGGGATTTTTGGAGAAGATGATGAAGGCTTTCATGGAGTTTGAAAGGATTTTGTCTTGGAAGCTTAAACGGAACACATATGGAGCATTTTTTAAGGATGCACTTGGTAACCCCTTGATATCACATTTGGAGGTGGAGGCTGCTCCTCCTACAATAACATTCTTACCAGAATTTGGAGCCTTTATATGTGGGGAATCTTTCTCTTTGTATTAAGACTCTATTTTGTGTATTTGCAGCCTTGTCGTTATATTATACGAGTAGGATTCATTTGATTAGACGATGAAAATAATGTATAGTAAGTAATAAACATTTTTATTTCATAAGAATGTGGCAAAAAATTTATTCTGTTGAAAAATAATGATGAATAAATATTTTAAAGTTTCTTGTAATGAGGATTGGGATTTCTATGAAAATGGTGTATTTTCTAGAAAATTGATGTTAAACAATCTATGAAATAAAATGTTTGAAAAATTATGTTGATTATGAAATAAAATATTTGGTGAAATAACTTGCTAAAGTTTCTTGTAAAAATGGAGATTTGGGGAAAAATAGACATTTGCTAAGTTTGAATAAATTTAAAATGTCCTTATGTGTTGTAAAGCATACTTTTGCAAGTATTGTGAATTTCTAGAATAAAATGTATGTTTAACCCATTTAATAAAATTTTAGGATTTAAAAGCCATCTTTTCATGCATATAAATTTGTAGTAATTTGATGGTAAATATGTGAACAAGTTTAAATAAGGTTTTTATTGGGTTTAAACAAGAAATAAGAGGAGTAGAAATGCTAATCTTCAAAGTGTGTAGAGAAGGGTTAAAGGTGTTATTAATATAAGTTTGTAAAACTACATATATTCATAAAAGACAATGATATTTTCTTATAAAAATAGTCTTCAAGAGTAATTAGATTTCTCTAATAATAAAACTAAACAAATGTCTAATTTGAAAATATGGTTAGTAAAGGTCTTGGATAAGTTTTAATGGTTAAACATTAGGAAGTTAGTGTGTGTAACTTAATAATATTTTGAAACATTAACACTTATGAATTTGGAAAGAAAATAATGGAATAAAGATGTTTCCAATTAAGAACGTTACTCTAAAAAAGTTAAAAGGTGTTTAAAAACACTTAAGTGAGAACACACTATATGGTTGACTTGTGTCTGCGCCATATAGGAGTCCCAACTAGTTTTGATATGGTGACAAAAGGTTTGAGATTTTTTAAAGAGTAATCCTCTCTCAAAGTATTCAAGATTCAACAAGATCATCTAGTACAAGAACTTCAAAGATATACCAAAGGAAAGTATTCTTATTCTCACGAACACACAATAGGACACATTTACTGCATACGAGTGTTAATATGTGTGCACAAGGGTTTAAATAATTTCTAGGAATTTTTCCAACATTTTAAAATTCATTTAAAATGATTTTTGAATGAATTAAAATTATGTTTTAAAAGTGTTGGGGTTAAAATTAGAATATATTTTCTTCCAAAATCTATGCCAGGGTAGAATCTGAAACTGCTTGAGAATTTTGTGGGTGCAATTTTTAATTTTAAAACATCATAAACATGCGTTTGTAACTCAATGAGATCTCTACATGTGTGTGCACACCATTGGTCACTTTTGTGTCTGAGTTGAAGGATTCATTAGGAGCTCTTGGATCATTTTTTATCTACGGTCTGCATGTCTTAAAAACAATCCTTGTGACACCCAAACCATCCAATCAGCGTTAGAATAACAACGGTGCATCCTAAGCCCTTAGATTAAGAGTTAGAAAGTCAAACTCAATCCTAATCGTTGATTCCATTCACCCTTCTCGATCCTTCCATGTCTAGTATTTAAAGGCACCTTGGGTCAGCCTTAGAGAATTTTTTACACTTCGTGTCATTTTTTAGAAAAAAATGGAGAGAAGTAAGAGAATAGAGAGAAAAGAAAGAGAAGAGAGAGAAGAGAGAAAAACCAGACCTCGTGATATCAAACCCTAAAGGTTTTCTCCAAAACCAAACCTTCCTTTAACCAAATCAGAAAACCAAAACCTGAGATTTAGAATTTTAGGGTTTCCGTGAGTAATACTGGTGCGGGTTTGTACATTTTGAAGAACCCCTTCAACGTATATCTCTGTAGGAACCTATCTCGTTGAAAATCTCATATTTATTTATAGAAAGTGTGGGATTATCTAAAGAGAAACAGTACACATAGTAGTTTAGTTTCTTATTCTTATTTTTTGTTGGATCTTGGTTTGTTTGTTTGTATAACTTAAAGATCCACTCTCTATTTTCAAATTAGTTTGAAAGAGAGACTTTTGTTTGTATATAATTTCAGCTCTGAACAATTTATGTTTCAAACTTCATATTTCACAGTTTGTGAAATTATTTTGTAAGTAAATAGAGTTTGAAACAATCTTGATTTAATTTTCAAAAATATTTGGTTAAGATCTAACGATTTCTGAAGTCTGATTTTCAAAAGTGATTTTATTAGATTTGCATGTCATATAGAGTTTTGTAATTCATAGGAATTTGTTGTATATTAATTTGAGCGGTGTGAGTTGCATATTTTCATGTAACTTTCCACATCATTGTCACTATTTCACTCTCACATGAACACTTATAAGTTATGGTCCATTGTGAGATATAATGTTGTTGAGCCACTACAACCAGAGGACAAGGAAAAAGTAAGGAAGCATCTGGAGGGAAATAAAAGCCTCTCATACATTACCTTTGAGAGTGGATAACTCCTGTAGGTATAATCACTGAACTTAGTCTT